>JTDE01000298.1:0-11368 GCA_014338405.1 Paragonimus skrjabini miyazakii
GACATAGTAAGAAACTTTTTAAGCTTCGTCCTCGGACCTTTCTTAGGCAACAGTTCTTTTCTTACAGGGTTGTTAACCTTTGGAACAGTCTTCCTCCTGAGGTCGTTAGCTCCGATTCTAGTCAACTTTTTAAAACGGCACTTGACTCTCATTTTTAAAAATCTTTATTATGTGAGCAATCTGACTTTGATTTTGGTATTTAATGCAATCTCCAAGAGCTGTGCTACACCCTGTTTTCAGTGACTGTCTTTCAGATAAACAGACGCCCACTTGACGCTGAGCAAGAAAAACTGACTGGATCCGGGACCCTTAGGCCTCTGCCTCGAACCCGCGTATCAATCGCTGAATCGCTGAATCGCTGAATGAACTCCTCAGCTTTTAACTAGCAGTCTTCATGATAACTCATGGAAGTGAAGAATCGCTTCTCATTACCATCGCAGAACTGGGCACCCTCAGAAGCTTACTGATGCAAGGAACTGGACAATTTATGGCTGAAGCCGTTTCGTCCTAGAAACCGAACTGAACCTAGATTTGGCATCATTTTAAACAACCGAATGGAGCGATAGTCAAGTTTGTGCGCTGCGTTGTTTCCTGTAAGTTTCACCCCTTATTTATTCAAATATCAGTGGTTCAACCTATTTTATGGTCTTAATAAACTTCGCGATGTCCAATATGCTACGATGAGCCTAAAACGAAATGTTTGGATGTTGACATTCCACGGGGTTGTTGGCAATTTGTTGGTCCATGACCATATGCATCCTAGGTAACCGCACTGAACACGGGTACACTGATAGATCAGGATATAAAATGTACACGTAATGACTACGCAGGTCTTTCTTCCTTGTCGATCACACTGTTTGAGCCGCATACGGTATCTAATTGTATTAAGAGACACCTTGGTTCTGGTGATGTGAATGTTCTACTAATTAGTGTCGTAGTTTTATGATTGACATGGATGAATGTTATTAACGTGCCCCTCTTCGTTTGCTGTTATATACGAAGTGTATGGACAAACCTGCCATTTTTGGCTGTCTCACGTGACAAACCTAAATTTAATCCTGCTACTCTGCGATGCCAAGAAGGGTGATCCGCAGGTGGTGCCCGCATCCTTCCTGCAATGGCCAGAACTTTTCATAGAGGTTTCACATTCGAAAGAACCTTTATATTCCAGACGCCTCGTATTGTTTATTCTGCAGAATACCCAACCACAGAGATAACAGACTCAGTCGATCTAGACACGATGGGACGATAAAGGATTCATGAAGGGCTGTCTGCCGCTACGAAGAGAATTCGGCAAGGACGGCTACGAAGAAGCCAAAGCACTTCTTTGATTAGATTCAATTGGGGGACTCATGCCCATAAAGAGGTACAGCGTGTTTTCACTGTAGGGAACAAAACCCTAAATCAAAATGACCAGATTACGGAACTCCAGAACGTCGGTACCCCGCGTGTCCAGTACAGTTTCATCTGTAAGGTCAAAAAAATTTGCCGCCCGAAAGGAGAAGACACAACAGGCACTAAAATCGGTGAAGACGAACGGGGCAACGGACTTGGATGGCATCCATCCGGCCATGTTCTTTGGGAAGAGGTTGCCGTAGGTGACTGAAAGCGGGCTATAGTAATTACGAAGTACGAGGAAGGTAGCCGTGACAAAGTAACTGTCGTCTTGTCAGATCGACTAGTGTAACATGTAAACTGTTGAAACGTATTCTAAGGAGCCACATCTGCGACTGCTTAATTGAAAACAGTCCGTTGAATGCGAACCAGTATATATGTTCAACAACAAATAACGTATATGGGGTTCTAATAAGGAAATTATGTCTCAACTATGCTTGGCTGTCTAGAAAAACTCAGGGATGTCTTGGACTCCACAAATTACCGGTCGGTGTTATCTTAAATGTAAGCTTAAGATCCTATTGTGCGGCTCCGCAATCTGGTCTATCCACTCGGAGGATGTTCATAGACCAACCGTTTTCAGCCATCGATGTCTTCGAAGTATAAGCAACGTGATGGGAACACCGTGTGAACAGTGACATGTCTTCAAAACAGATAAACTCTGTCGACCCTTAAGTATATTGATCTCGTTTTACAGACTTCGTTGGCTTGACCACATCCGATTTCCCGCCTGCCATGGTGTGCCTTATTTGTGACTGGCGGGTTGGGTTGGGAGCTACAGCGGGGTGCTCAACGCAACTTGGGTTCGGGTTATGAGGTGCTCGTACTGAAACTTGCTTCAGTAAGACGCTTCCGGTCTCCTGACTGGAGTCAACAAAACAGTGAACACCTTTGGTTGAGGACACCGTGTAATATGGAGTAGAACCGAAGTCTTTCGAAGAGCACAGTCACTTTAACTGGGGTACCGTTTGGCGGGATGTAAAATTTGGGTAATAATAGTTCCTATATTCAAGAGAGGAGCCTGGGGCTCTTGCGAAAACCATAGGGAGATTAGTTTGACCCAGTCATTCCAAGGGTTCTGGCATCCGTTATACTCCGTGGAATTACTGCAGTTCGGGAGGTGAACATTAAGAAAGAACAGGCAGGGTTCCGTCCTGGGCAGGGATGTATAGATCGCATTTTCACCTCTCGTCAAATTCTGGAGCAGCGTCATGTGTACCGCCGGTCAGCGATCGCCGTATTCCCCGACTATAACGATGCATTCGATTCGGTGGATCGATCGATGTATCAACTTAATATGTGAACATACTGTCGGCACTATTCCCATATTTCAGCTCAGATTAGGGTTTATATATATATATATATATTAGTTAGGTCAAATTCCCCTACTATTCTTTTTTCATCTCTTCCTATGTAGATTTCCCCCTCTTAGTTATGTGGCAGCTAAGCATCAGTGTGAACCACTTATATATTGCTATCTATGATGATAATGGCTTACTGAACAACTCAGAATAACAGATTTCACCTCCTCAACTGAATAGAATAAGTTTTTGGTACGTATGGATGATGGTAAAGTCCTGTAACTCCTTCAGAGACAAGAGTCGGTGATACACAGTACGTACGAGATAGTGCCTCAGCGGCTTGGTTTTCTTATGGATGATACGTGACATCAAATCTATAACATTAGAACTTGAGACGTCATCATCGACTTTTGTTACTATTAATCTTCTCATGATGTTGAACGTCATACATAAAAGCGATAGATTTCTTGAGTAATCAGTCGAAAATGGCTTCTCGGCAAACAATGCCTCCACTTTTTGATGGCTTCAACTGTTGCATAGGTTTTTTTTATCGACGGAAGAATGACGTCATTTGCTCGATGACAACGTTGCGGATCTGCCTTTCTGTTTTAGAGTGGCAGTGATAGCCTTGTCCAAAGGAGCAAACTCCACCACTTAATGCAACTGGCGGTCAACAGTGATAACCACCGCTTTCTTTGGGTCGTTTTCGAGTGACTCAAATGATATGCTCGCATCGTGTGACAGAGGGAAAATACGATTTTTAACCTACGGATTAGTCTTGTCGCAAAAAATGACAGGTCCACGCAGAATGGTAGGCGAATAAGCCCGCAACGCGTTGTTTTGATTTAATGCCTCGTGGTAGCGGTAAATCACGGGGCAGTTGTAGTCCTTCTGGATCTGGTTTGCTCGTTCGTTGCGAAACTTCATACCCCATTAGCGTTATTTCTCGAGCAACGAAAATACTTCTCTTTCTGTTGAATTTCGAACTATACCTTTAAAGAAATTCCGGACAGTTTTGTCCGTTTTTCGTTGTAATCCGCGGGATTCACACCGTTCATGGTTATATTATCCACGTATGCAAATGTGGCATACAATCCTTCGTCCTTGATAGGCTTGTCTGTTGCTCTTTGGGAACACGCAACACCGTCGGCCACTCCAAACCGTATACGGCAGAGTTGATAGACGTTTTTGAAGGCAGTATACGATTTCTCTTCTTCTTCAATAGGTACTAGATGATTGGCGCCTTATAAATCTAGGGCGCTAAAACTAGAATATTGCGAAATGTTTCCGACTATATTAACTTTTGGTTGAGGGTTGGCGTCGACTTCTGCGTATCAGTGACTGGTCTGACTACTCTATCACTGTTCATTTTCTTTTCCGCTCGTTTGCTACTATCAATGTCTCAGCACGTCAAGTAGAAAGCGACGGTTCAGTAATATTGTCTCTCAAAAGTGTCTCGATTTCTGATCGAATAGACTTCTCGTCGTGTGCCGAGTGATTTCGTGAGATAGTTGTTATTGATTTGCGGTGGGATACTAAACATCCAAACACTGTGAGAGGTTCAACGTGAGCTGCAAACAAACGGCATATGAAGAACGACGGTGTCTCGTTGTAAAAGAGAATTAAAACATTTTCGGAAGTAGCGGCCGAGGGGTACATCGGCGCCAAAGTTTGCTAATGTAAAAGACGGTAGTCTACGATTCAAGCGTCGTTATCCACTTAAGCTCACCTCTAGGTAACTGTCGATCCAAGCTCTTCTAAGAGTTTCTGGTGACGCCGAGGCTAAATCTCGCGGTCATGCTGGATTGGGAATCTCACTAAGTCCCAGAGCGGAGCAATGTCTGCTCGATTGGATCCCGGTGAACAGTCGCTTGTACACTGTCAGACTCAATACATCGGTAAAATTCTGTCGACGCAGATCAGAAAGACGTTATGTATTCATTATATCGGCGTACGCTCCAACGGATATCTGTTCGGATGCTACCAAGGATGTGTTCTATGACGCTCTCGTTGACATTCTGAGGCAAACGAAACACTCAGACATCATCATACTAGCGGGCGATTTTAACGCTCAGCTTGGTCGTCTTTCTTCGGATGAGAAGCGGCTAGGAGGTATGTTTGGTGTCCGGGCACAACGCACTGATAATGGCGAAAGGCTGCTGCAGTTGTGCGCATCCCGCCTTCTGCATATTTCGAGCACGGCATTCCAACACAGGAAGAAGCACTGTATTACTTGGAGACCTCCGTGTGCTTCTCAGTCGTGAACACAGTTGGATCATACAGCAGTCAGTTACAGGTGGCGTCACTTTATTAAGGACTGTCGTGTCTTTTGGAGTAACCACCTGGACTCGGACCATGCTGTTGTGCGCGCCCGCCTTGTTTTGTCATTTTTCCAGAGGACATATGTTCCTAAATGTCAGATACTTAAGTGGTATTCGAGCGGGGAGAGTGTAAAGAACGCTTACCGGGAAGCGTTGGCGAGCAAATTACTCAGATCGAGTCGAACGCTAGGATTTAATCGCAACTGCTATGAAAACTTCCTATGTGAAGGTATGTTCCGGAGAAGTTGTGCAATTGCGACAGGACTGGATTTCTGCCGCATCGAGAAACCTCATGATTCGCTCATCGCATTACTCAACCAGGCTCTGAATGTGACGATGGCCGTCGAGAACTTAGCCAAGCCATCTAATAGCTTGTGCAAAGACCGTGAGCACCACTTGATCGAACCATCGAAGAAGAGGGAATGTTCCTTTATATCTGGGATTAACAGATGTCTGCTCCCCCAGATTCGTGGTTGTACCGATCGTCGAGTTAGTGTAAGACCATGTGTGAAAAAGATGGTTCATTTATCAACAATCAATCGCGCCGATTTGATAGGTGGACCGGACATTTTGAAGAACAGTTCAGCTGGCTTCAAACAGATCATGTGGACGACGGGACCCGAATGATCAGTTATTGCGTTCCTGACGGCCCTCTGTCGAAATCAGAATTAGTCCTAGAGCTCAAGTTATTGGAGCGTTATAAAGCTTCTGGATCACACCTCCTCTCCTTCTCTTTTCAAGGATGGTGGGGAGAGGTTGATATCAGAACTGACAAAACTGCTCCAGACGATTTGGGAGACCGAAGAGGTACCTCGTGATTAGTGCTTATTAACAGTAATTGCCGTTTTCAAAGAGGGGTCCCGAAGTCTATGTGACAACCACAGAGGCATCAGTTCGGTGTATGTTACGTCCAAGTTACTCACTGGCCTTATTTTACGTTTGCTCACTGAGTTGAGAGGAAGTGGGATACGTGAAGAACAGACAAGATTCCGATCCGATTGAGGGTGTGTTGACCACATTTTTACTTTGCGACGGAGTTCGGAACATCGGCACTCTTATAGGTAGCCGACAGTCGTGGTGTTTTTAGACCTTAAAGCTGCTTCCAATTCAGTTGCTCGTAACGTTCCCTGGAACTGTTTTTTCGTACGTGAGTACGAGGACTATATGTGAATCTGTTGGGATAATTGTATACTGACTCAGCAAGCAGGGTGGGAATCTATGAATATTTGTCTCGGGCGTTCATCACTTCTAGTGGTTTTCATCAAGGGCGTCTGATGTCCCCTTTCCTGTGCAGTTTTGTCATGGTCGATATTGTGGAAGGTGCGCTTGAGAAATCCAGTGAGCTTGTTTGACTGACATGGAGTATGCGGATGATAGTCTTATTTAGCTTCTCTGTCGAAGACATGCAGACCATGGTGAACAAGGTGAGTGATCGGGCTGGTTTGCATGGAATGCGCTTCGCACTTTCAAAGTGCAGAGTGTTGCTTCAATACTGGGGCATTGCCACTCTTGCGTTCTCTATTGCAGGTAATCCGCCTGAGACTGTGAACAGTTTCACGTACTTGGATAACACTATCTCGTCAGCTTGTAATATTGCTGATGAGATATCAGCGAGGTTCACAAGGGTACGAGTTGTCTTTGGCAGCCTGCGTCATCTGTGGCGTCGAAGCGACGCTCGGTTGTCGCTGAAAGGAAGGGTATATAATACTTGTGTACGTTCCGTTTTGCCCTATGGTTCAGAATCGTGGCCTATTCGGAAGGAAGATATCAACAGGCATGCTGTGTTTGACCATCGTTGTCCCCGCCAAATAACCCACATTGAATGGACTGATTGTGTGAGTAACGTGGCTGTTCGTTGGCGTTTATTCCAGAACGCTCAGGATGCGCGATCAATTAGTCAACTGCTATTGTTACGCTGTTTGCGATGATTGGTTTACGAATTCCACATTCCAGGTGAGCGTTTGCCGTAGGGAGCATTGCATGCTGCGCCCACCAACTGTTAGGTAAAACGGCATGGTGGTCAGGCAACAACGTCGTCACGAAATATGAGGACCCTGACTGTTCGATTGGGCGAAGTGGTTCGGTGTTGGCTGCCTGATTGGGGTTCTCGTGGTCACTCAAATCGTTGGTTAGAAACGTTATCGGAAATGGCGGTTCGATGCAGTCGGTGGCACACTAGTATCTACACCATTTATAGTTCTTTCGTTTAGCGTTCTTGTATTGTGTTTCTTGACCGTTTTTTCAGCAACGGTTCCTTCTAGAATATTCCACGTCATTGTCGAGGTGGGCGGCTTCTCGAACGGCAGTACTTTGTGATAATGGCTTTTATGATGATTATGGTGGATGTCAGTTATGACCACGAAAGTAGTCTTTCTTGCTGATAGCTGCTGACGCGCTTTCCATATGAGTTTGAAAAAGAGACTGAGACTTGGAGAATGCTCCGGGATTTTAAGCTGAAACGGAACGAAGAAAGGGATGCTTTCTGAAATAGATGAGACTTTTGATAGATCATCCCGAGAGATCCATCTTCTGCAAAAGCGGATTATGGGTTTAGTGACGTGTTCTCCAAGAAGTATTGCAGTATGCTGTTCGATTGAGAGCGTCGCGGGTGGTGTCATTTCACTTTTTATTCGCCAGTGACAGATGTTATCTCTTGCTAGTGATTTTAGCTTTTGGGGGAACTAATCAAAATTTTCCATTATTTTGTTTGCATGTTGTCGGAAGATAACATGCAAATATTTCGTTCGAAGGTTTCCCATACTTTCTGTGAAGTGTTGAAATGGTCTTCAAAAGTTGTACAATGTGTAATATATTCGTAAACAGACGGGGCAACAGTTGATGAGAGTGTCGAGTTTGTTGAATTCAAGGGTTTCCATGGCAACTAAGAAGTTACACTATTACGAAGATGTTTTACGGCGTGGATAAGCATCAAACGATTCTGCCGCAGGAGGCGTTTCATTTCAGATTGTTAGATGAATAAATTGTCATGTAATCGACAAACGAGCGGTCAACCGAGATTGAATAAAGAAGACTAGTGTCCCATCTATTCATCTAACAACGGCGATATGGAAGCTGATGAAAGAAGACGGAAGCATAGAGTAAAACTGTCAGTTAATCCAAGTACATTAATAGATTGCCCATTATATTGATCTTTAGCGATGCCGTACCGATCCGAACTTGCCAGCAGCCGTCGTGTGCATAAAAGTGACTGAATCAGTCTACGGGGTTGCCATGATCTTGACTACGTGATGCTTTCTGTGGGTTGATGTCTACCCACTCATTGTCTTTTGTCTAACGCACACAATCTGTTGGTTTACTTTTTTGACTGATGCGAGTAAACGAAATGATAACATGCCTCAGTATGTATTTTTTCTGCCATAATGATGTTCGTACCGATTTATTACCCCGCCCATCCGTAGTCCTAACCACAGTACCCAAGGGTACAGATAAAAGCTGGAAATAACGATGTTATGAAAAAGCGCACTGACTTGTTAAAGGAGATACCGAAGTTGAGTACCAGGAAAATGAATGTGATCGTAGACCTCACTTATTAGGGGAGATTAAGCCTCCTTTCTCCATTCCGTGAGAAATTCAGGTGAGCTATAACTGACGGGTTCAAGCGACTTCCTAAGCATATGAAAAGAAGTGGGGAGGGTATTTATTTTACCCACACAACCTTCCCTACACCAAGAGGCCATGTGATTATGTCTGACAGACCCAATGGGAGAATCTGCCTTCGGACAGATTCCTTCCACTGAACACATTGCTTGACACAAACTACAGGATGAATTTCTGAAAGCTATTTCCATTACAACTTTTATTATCAAAAGTCACAAACGTTTCGAACTTATGTCCTGACCGATTGTGCACGATCCACGAATAATGACACTACGATAAGACGAGGCAACAGTGACGATAAGGACAACAGCCCACTAATAACGCATGTGTTTACTTAAACCTTCGACCTCGGAAGATCAGCGAAAATGTGACCATATCTATGTAAAATTGTGACCTTTAGTACTACATGAAGGCGGGAACAACTTATGAAGTTCATACTTCACGAATGCCATTAGGTGCGCCAAATCTAACTTCAGATTGCCGTTCTTAAGAATAGGTTTACCCTAACCTTAGCAAATCTCTTGAAACTGTTCGGTGCAATCTGGGAGGTGGTGTTTCCACAATAATAAATGTCAGACAACCTCGGTCTGTGTTCAAACTTAACGATTGCTAGTATCTCCCGTTTCGTCATGATGGGTTATTTTCTGACCAGTTGATATTTATCTCTTCATCTTCTTCATCATCATAGACTTCTTTGAACCCTCCTGCTACCTTCCACTATATTTTTCCTTTCGTTCTCTTCTAAATATTATCAATTTAGTCTTCTTTTATTATTATTTTTGACCTTCCCAGGAACGTTTCTTCTCGGATATTCCACGTCATTATTGAGATGAGCGGCAGTCCAAGCCACAGTACCTTCTGGTCAGGCTCATTGCTGTTATGCTGCTGTTGTTGATGGTGAGTTGTTATCCACGATGTATATTTCTCGACTTCCGTGACTGGTAAGAAATCTTGTGGAGTGTGAGCTTGAGTAGCGCAAGACCTGGAGAGGTCAACACGAATATGTCCTACTGTTGGTTATCCGAATTTTATTGCAAGAAGCTGTTCGTTTGTGGTTTTGTCGTACTGGAAAACGTAAATGCACTGAATGTACGGGATGGATGACGCCCAAAAGTCAAAACGTCGATTCTTACACCGGTAGACGTTCAACTCCCTATCTTTCTTGTGATAAAGTGATCCGTTTTGGAATCATGAAGTCACGTGCTAACTACCATTTCGGTCTTCATCACTTGAAATGGATCTAAAGACTTAGTTCCCACTTCATACTCGAGCGTCTTACAACTGCTAATTTTCCGTCTTCTTTGGTATGTCTGGTTCATGACTTGAATATCATGTGCAGCTTCTGCGATACGACCTACACGAGGTCGCTACATTCTGATTCTAAGTCCATGAATTCAGGCCCGATTTAATTTTTTTAATAGTTACGTTGACTGCGCCCACGCGGTATGAATGAGCATTTATAGCCAGTATGGCTCACAGTGGGACTGGGCCTCGATACGGCTTGCACACCTGGACGACTCTTTATGCCAAATTGGACGATGTGACGATCACACTGAGAGTCACTCATATCAGACAGGCCAATAGGTAAAGGTCTGACAAACCACAGTCTCCTGGTCGTTCATGTTGGGGATTGGAAAAGGGTTAGTGTCTTCTTGGAAAAAGTACCAGTTCTGTTACACTACACCCACCCACTCCCTTGGAGGTACAGGCTTTTGAGCTTCGGTTGAGAACCCTAATCGTCTTTCTTTCCTAGGCCTGAGCGTCATTGCAGTAATTCACCCCACATACTACCATGGATATTCACAACATCAGTAGCTCCATAATTCACCTGCCATGTCTCAGTGTAAACTACTGCTGCTGATCCCCTCCTTACTGTCCTGTCAAAGTTAGCTGTTAAGCCCTTTCCGACCAACATTTCTAGTGAATAATCTGCAGGTCCCGTAACAGATAAAGCTAGTCATATTCACACAGTCGGCTTATCATCCGGCCTCACACCTTCCTCGCCCCGTGCTCAGGCGTAGAATGTGAATTAATGAGTGCTTTCAACGTTCCCGTCACAACGAGACTGGATCTTGACGCGGTGTGACGGCTTGTGCATCTCGATGACCTATTGGGCTAAACTGGACGGTGTAGCCACCACACCGATAGAGTCACTCATGCCAGGCAGGCCAATAAGTAGAGGTCTGACAAACCAGTCTCCTGGTCCTCCAGGTTGGGGGTTGGAATTAGGTTGGCATCTTCTTTCGGAAAACGTACCAGTTCTGGTACAGTGCCACTTACCCGCTGCCTTGCGGTATAGGCTTTTGAGCCAAAGGCTTTGGTTGAGAGCCCTAATCGTTCTCCTGTCTAGGTCTGGGCGCCCTGGCAGTATCTCAGCCCACACACAACCATGGATAGTCACAACACCAGTAATTCCATACTGCATCGGCCCTCTCGCAGTATAGACCGGGTCGCCCTATCTGGTGCATACAGCAGGGTGGATAGGCGAAAACATGCTACTGCTGACCTCCCCTCCACTGTTCTCTCAAATTTCATTCTCAGGCCCCTTCCAACCTCCATTTCTGATAGTTACTCCACAGGTCCCACAACAGATATAGCTAACCGTGGTAACATTGAGCCGGTAAGTTCCGTCTGTTGCCATTTAGCTTCAGGCCTCTCTCGTCCTTTGTTTAGACCTAGAATGCGAACTAATATAGGTGCCTTCAACGTTCGCACTCTAAAACAAATAGGTCA
>JTDE01000298.1:19348-52477 GCA_014338405.1 Paragonimus skrjabini miyazakii
GGCCGTGTGTCACAGTCAATAGTGCGCCTGTATATATACCATTTCTAGTTTTTCCTCCTAGTTTTCTTTTATTAATTTTCAAACTTCTTAGTAGCGTTTTCTTTTAGGATGTTCCACGTCTCTGTTGAGGTGAGTGGCAGCTCGAACCACAATACCTTTTGGTCAGGCTCATGGCTGCTATGATGTTGGTGATATATGAGTCACGTGCTGCAACCATCGCAGACTGTGCAGTTCAAGTATTCAGTTCATTGTCCACGTATCGAAGGATTTTGGAAATACATGTATGCGATCAGCCGCGTTGCTCACGCGATCATCACCTGATATGGGTTAACTTACGGAGACGAAGGTGTTCAAACATCGTTGCATTCATTGCAATCCGGCTACGCTTCCTCATCATAGAAAAGAATAGATTGTATACAACCTTCATTTCAGTGATAACCGAATGCATTTTCGATTCCACTGCTGAAGAGAGTTGGCACAAACAACGCCTATCCTTACCATTCTAACTTATATTTCATCAACAATATTACAAACCGACCAACTGGTGGCACCTAAGTATGTGAAACAGTCCACTGTCCCAAGTTAACTGCGTGCAGTAAAGGAGGTGGAAGTGAGAATGTCCCAGTCCTGAGGTTGCGTTTCGAAGGGCTGAAGCGCGTTCCCTATGGATCAGTCTTGTTGTTCATCCTGTTGGTCGTGACTCACATGCCTTCGACGCACGAAATTGTTCTCCGCATACTCCATGCCAGTCAGGTGGGTGCCGGGAAACGACTCCACGCCGTGACCATTGGAATTATCAAGTAAACCTTCATCCACGAAGAATTTGAGCAGAAATAGAAGGTCTGGAACCTCTGAGAAACACCACTCTCAGTGATGGGCCAACGAAGCAGTTGCTCTGCTTGATCACCTTAGCATATTTAAATGTCTTCAGGATTTCTATGCGATGAAAACGGTCCCCGAGGACGTTACGGACAACTGAATAGATGACGGTCTTCAGGCCCAGAGTTGTCGAAACCGTTGACTACGTATACGAACGTATATGCTGACAGGCTGATCACAAGTTAAAAAATTCGATCAATACACTCATGATCGAGTTGGAATCCTGTCTGTTCTGCACAAATCTGCCCTTCTCTGACGGCGCAGTATTAAACCAATAGGTACCTTAAACGCGATAGATAGAAGACGCAAGAGTATGGTGAACAAGTATGTGGGATGCAATACCGGCGCTTTATTCCCATACTTTAGCTCAAGTTAAAATCCATAGTGAACTGTCGCATAACGTCAGCACTAATAGCACAGTGTACGTCAAGACCGTTCATTGCTTGTTTTTAAAAAAAATTCTGTTTTATCATAAATGAAGTAATGAAAGACTGCGCTTCATTTCCAAGATGTTGATGTAAACTTCCTACTTGATGAAAAAGGGATTCATCTCAATTGCATTGATCATAAGATTTTGTTGTCTGTCAGTTTTCAAGCAATAATGCCAAATGTTATCTGGCATACTGTTAACTTGATAAAATAATCAGTTTATTGTTGAAATTTGATCGCTTTCAATTCTCACTTGACAAAATACATTAGCTTTCTCCAAATGATTACCTAAAGTTTAATGTTGACTAATTTTGCTATATTCATTTGTAACAAGAGGTGTTTAATTTTATGGGAAATATGACAAAATATTTGGTTTGTAAAAGCAATTTTTGCGGTCCCCCTAAAATAGCCATTTTTGCCAATGTCTAACGAAATTTTAGAAAGCGGGCTTCATACATTTTTAATGATTAGTACTTTGTTGGTGGTACAACAGAATTTCCATGTTTGTTCTAGCGCTTAGGGTTTACTCCTTGGAAAAGGATAGCATCTGATGGTATTTTATATAACTGCACTCTAAGATTGGACACTACGACCTTACAATGGTTTTGTTTTACTGTCACAATATCCTCATCTTTTACCCTGAGTTATTCGGCTACTCATCTCTGAATTCTATTCCGAATTCCTCCATATTTTGCCTTCAGATTGCACACGTTCATTCCGACGCGACCGTATATCCCCATGGCCACATTCGCAGGCCGACGTGGATGCATTACATGGAATGAACTGGGTGGTTGCTCCATCCGGTCTATTGGGCATCTACTCTGAATCGCCATTTCTGCGCCCTGTCCTGTTGCTTCGTCGTGTACAGTTCGCCACGCCAGGCAGTGTGGTTGCCAACTATCCGGACACAGACAACATGGTGCGCACTTTGCGTGATTTGGCTGATGCGAAAGTTGTTAAAAATCAGCGCTTCTCACCGTGTTTTCCTCGTTCGGCTGCTACAGTCGGCTTGTGTACAGATTGCCTATCTTATGTTTTCACGCTTGATTTGGATCGGTTGCTGGTCAAAGTACTGTCAGATCAAGCGAAAGCCGGTGCTCGGTAAGTTCTGCCGATAAACTAGACTGTATGTTAAATGCTTGCTTTCTTTTCGATGCATTCCTAAATTTTTAACCCTGTAAGTACCACATTTTTGACTGTCACTGATCATGACAGAAGTCCACAAAGTAGCCTCTTTATAAGTTATTAAAAATATGGCTGATGTCTATCATGCAGTCATGAAAAATAACCGGAGTTTAAATATTTAAGATAAAATATGGTTTGAGCTTATTTATTGGGACTCCTGTGTGTAAATTCCAATTAGTGCATACCGATATGCATATCTTTCAATTGCAAGTGATGATAAGATGACATGTGCAAGTTTTCTAGCAGCTATCCAAAGGAGACTTGCCAAATGGATTGAGAAGCTGTCTTTTGGAGTTAAGGCTTATCCTAGCCTATACTAATATTGGTCGGCTGGATCATAAAGGCATTCACTCACACACTTCCTTCTCTGATTCCTTCGGGTTTACACTGAGAATGCGATATGTTTTTGGAAACAAAAGTGATGCCACTTGTGGAAAGCGCTACGCGCAGACTTCCTTTGGCTTTGGTCCCTGTGAAAGCTTAGTCCGAATCGGATGCCATCAGCCATTCTAACATACAAAATCCTACGATTTCCTGACTGCCCCAGTAAGCATTTTCATTTTCGCTGAGACAATGAGTCAACAGAACCCACATTGGCTTTGTGGATTCGAACTTCCATTTTCCTTCATATACTCGTCATGTCGGGTACATAGACTTCTGATCACGAGACTTTTAACCACAAGTTTATTACGTCACCTGTGGGCGAACCGAATGTGTTGTTATCGCGTGATAATTGCCGGTGCGGAGGGTACGTTGAAGGGCTTGACGGCTGAGTTGTCCGTTGGTGGGTTCATATTAGGGAGTGCATTTCGGACCGAATAAATGAACACTTCGAAAAGCGTTTACAGGCCCAGTGACAAATAGACGAGATTGACCATTGCACGCACAAACAGGCCTCATATTGTGGGGGACAGTCAGGCAAGAAGTGCGAGCATTCCGACTCTCGGCGGAATCCCGCAACACAGGGGGAGTTACGTTCAAAAACCGACGATGAGCGGATGGAGAACGGCGTGGGCGACCGGATGAGTCATCGCTCGACCGGATCGGACCAACGGGCGAGACGTGGCAGCCGAAATAGGATGGATGACCAAATTGAGGGCGTGACACGGCCGTGGAGTACGTTCAAAGCCTACGGTAGATAGACGGAGGACAGCACGAGCGACCGGACAAGCCATCGCTCAACGAAATCGGATAAACGGACGAGGAATAGCAGGCAGAAAATCCCCGGGTAGAAGGCGCGAATCACACACCTAAACCGGGTAGAAGTGCACACGACGCGTGAACGGAAACCCGGGGGTATTGTCGACTGGAATACTGGCTCATAAACGCGAGCGCGCGCGTAGCTTGTGAACGAGCGTGTTGGACAATAAAGATTGTGCTTTACTGGACGCCTTTTCGCTACAATATGATGAGGGTTTTTTCGTCTGTAAATTTATTTAGGGATGATTGGAGATTTTCTTTCACAATGGCTGAACATAGTAGGCTTTGTTAATTCGGAACTAACCACAAGATGTATCGTACTAATCAGTACGAATTTGTCAAACATTGTGAATATGCTAACCGAGAGATTTTTACCGGTCATGGAACTCTGTTGAAGACTGGCTTCATCTCTTAGAAGTGCTTTTCCCAGTGCCTCTATCGATTACTATGGACATTACAATATTACAAAAAAAGAGCTGTAGAAAATCGGGGACCATTTTCGTTCGAGTGAAATGTTAAGTTAATTGCATATTACCCGGGGTTTAGTTTTTTCAAACAATTGATGGCAATTTGTACTTTTCTTTTTTGAATATATTACTTCCGAATTTTTTTGACAGTGATGATCATGTCGTAGATACTTACGTTCAGTCTATCTCCGATCTCTCTTAATCGCGACGATGAGAGACCGTTTCATGTTGTCTTTTCGATCAGGTTAGTGAATCACAGTTTCCGGACGGAGTTTTTCTTTTGTTGATCATGTGGCCATGAGGTATCCCAAATAGTTGTTGCTCTGCTTCACCAATTCACTAATTTTTTCCTTCTTTCTTGTTTTCGTTCTTCACTTCTTCCAAACAAGACATCTTCTCAATAGTTATACCTTTAAAGTCCACACGTTTCGACATTCCGTTGAATTTGTAACTGTGTCTATTTTATCACTGGCTTACATGTGAACTAATCCTTAAACGGTATTGTGCTTCCTTTGTTTTCTCCTGAAATCTTGTGCTATAATGAAGTCGAATCTTGTGATCAAGCTCGGTTGTGGATGGAACTGTTCTCTGAGGCAACACAACGTTTGTTCGAGTATCTCTTTGTGAATGGTCCTATCTGTCTATCTCCACAGACAGTAGTTAAGGTTCTCTCGAAAATGTTATGTGTGCCATCAATGATATTTTCATATAACAACAACACTCGGACATCATGTCTTTCACCATTTGTGTTTACTTTTGTCATAGACGAAATAATGGAAGATTGTTTCTGGCAGTCTCAATGTGTTGGCGTGGACCTCCTATCTGGTTGAGGACTGACTGATCTTGATTATGCTAACTACACGGTGTTGCTGTTTGACAACTGTCAAGCAGCACAACACAACGCTAGACGCTATTTCGCATTCTACGAAATACCTCGGAATGTAGTTTTCAGCCTCAAAATGCTTCTGCAATATTACTGTGACTATGTAGATTTAATTGTCAGATAATGAAGTCATGGAGGTTGTTGATCGGCTTGTGTACCTTGGAATTTTGATCAGCGGTGGCGCGGCGGATATGTAGGGAATGAAACAGAAGCGCGTATGTCTAAGGCTGTGGCTGTGTTCGCTAATTTGGTGGCATCTCTGGCGACAGAGAGGTATCTCTCTGCGTCTTAAGGGTCGTGTATATAAGGCGATACTGAGGGTTCTGTTACTTCACGGCAGCGAAACATGACCACTGAGGGTGGAATACGTGAACCGTCTTCAGGTATTTGACCACGGATGTCTGTGTTCAATCGCTCGTATCGGGTGATACCAGCGAGTAAGTAGCGAGAAGATTAGGAAGCGGGTATTTTGTAGTGATCTTCGAATGGGTTGTTGTGTTGGGTTTTCACGTTTACACAGACTTAGATGATTAGGTCGTGTTCTAAGGATACCAGCTAGTCGTCTGTCATACCGAGCACTGTTTGCCGACGCTGCGGCTGTCTGGCGTGAGGTGGGAGGTGGATAGATGATGATCTGGTGTTGGCAGATGAAATTGTTCACGAAGGTGTTGGTCATTGTAGATCGGATTCGTCTCCAGGGCTGGGGCCTTCATGATTCAGTTGACGGCTAACGTGGCTGTTATCGTTGTTTGACCAAGTTGTTTGTGAAGTGAGTACATTTAATAACGCAGGACAATGCAAGCCATAAGACGCTGTCTTGCTGATGACGCCTCGGTTTCACTTACAATTCGGTTGTATGTTTGCAAGATGTGGGTGCCTTGATGTTGAATGTTTGAATATAG
Source organism: Paragonimus skrjabini miyazakii (assembly GCA_014338405.1). Lineage (NCBI taxonomy): Eukaryota > Metazoa > Platyhelminthes > Trematoda > Plagiorchiida > Troglotrematidae > Paragonimus > Paragonimus skrjabini miyazakii. The sequence continues at coordinate 25,294 of JTDE01000298.1, forward strand.
ACATAGCTATTGTGTTTGGTAGTTAGGTCCTTTCCTGCCTCCTTCCTTTTTATTCTTCTTTTCCTTCATAGGGTTTGCTTTTATTTTTTCTTCATGGTTTTGTGACAGTTTAGCATCAATGTGAACCACTGATGTATTGCTGTCTGTGGTAATGATAATGACCACTGATGATATGAATGCACAAGTTGGTTGTCTTATTCCAGAGGGGAAACCGCTCAGTGGTGTGTGAGATGTCCCGGTCTGACCTACTGACAGTGGCGGTTGGTTGTCGCAATCGTGCGCATCTTATGAATTCTGCCTATCGATTTGCGCATTTTAGTGCGTAAGACGGCAACATACCACGTGGAGGTCACTCCATACAACCAAACCGTGGACGCCAGCTGACCATCGGTGGAGTCATTCCGTCAAAAATTGCCGATCATTTTTGGAATAGACACTTGTATTCAATCTATGCCATTGTTCGTACTTGCTTTGTTCTGTCATCTGCACAGAAGTTATCTGCTTGCATCTATGAGCTAGTCAGCTGGAGCTTGACCGCCTATCAACCTGCCCGTGTAATAGCAGTGGCTTGACCCAAACGATCAAAAGACAGATTAAAAACTTATCAGTAATACAATTCCTGTGCTCAGCAATGGAGTTGGTGGATTCCAGTGTAAACTGTTCGAGAAATCCTGCTTGGGTGGTCGATCTCCTGAATCATTTGGTGGATTCTATATGAGACAGTGGGACGTGGTGGTTAACTGAGACCAAATGTGAAATTTCCGAGCTCCTGGTGTGGCTTCGTAGCTCAGCTGGTAGAGCACTTGCTATGGGCATGGTGTTTCTATCGCTGGCTCGAATCCAACCGAGACCCTGATTTTCCACAGTAAAGTCTCATCTAAAATCACAAACCTGTTAAGCTACTTATCAGTAACAGATTAAAAACTGTTATGCCCACCTGTTGCGAAGTGGCTTGTTCCAAACTAGCACTGCAGAAATGGGTTTCTGTAGTTTCAATAGAGTTCTGCTGACTTCGAATGCTGAACTGACCGCTGTGAGCAGAACGGCAATCTTACGTGAATGCCACATTTGGACATTGACGATTGCTTGGACAGAATGGTTTGCAGTACACGGCCAGCACGGATTTGATTTGTTACGGTTTCTTTAGAGGTTCACCGACTGAGCAACTACTTGCTTGGAGGGACTAAACAATTCTGATGTTGTGGTCATCCCAGCAAACATCAATCAGGTGATATTAGATTACGATCGACTGTTTCCTCACACTACTGTCATTTGTTCACCCGACTTTGAACGCATCAATAATGTTTAGTTGGTGTGTTCTTGTACTATGTTTTTTTAAATTTGTTCCAACAGTTGACGTTGTGATCAGGTAGGACCAGTTGTCTCCTTCCAAATTACCACATAGTAGTTCATATCTAGTCTGAAGTATCACCTCTGTATTGTGGGAACACTCTTGTCACTCATCTAACTCGCTGATTTACCAGTCGGTCCTCCACCCTGCAAACGATCATTGATTGTTTCGATGTTTGACGGCCAGCGTGCCAAGTTCGTTCGAACTGCATTCAAACGGCTTGACGAATATAGAACACGTAGGGATGGATAAGTGGTGTTCCCCGGATGAACAACAGGACTTTGTTGAGGGCCACTTGGGCGATGTTTACCTAGACTCCTTTGACAACATCTGTTTGCAGTATTCATTCGACCAGTGTACGTGTGTGAAGGTGTAGCAAGTCTGAGCGAAGGCTAAACATGCATTTATCAGATCCGTGCTGACTAAGTACCGCAACTCACTTCGTCCATGTTTTGTTCCAGTTTGACTACCTGCGGTTTCCGTAAATCGTGCATATTTTGCAGTGGCGTGAGTCACTCTTGCCAGGAAGGTCACTTGACTTACAATGATGAGGTATTATTCATGATGATATTCGTGAATATGTAATACCCATGTGCTATTTGGTACAGTGAGATGAAAACCTTGTATTCATATTCCTACCCCTGGCTGTACACTGTACTGAAATAGGGATGGGTTTCGGCATTTAGACAAGTGTATTGATGAATAGTAGGGGATTTTGATTTTCATATAGATTGAACATCAACCACAATTGATCGCAGCTGTCGCATTCCCATAGACTTTCCAGTCGGCCCCTTTCAAAAAGAAGCACCAGGCTCGAGTTTCGCTCTCATTAGAGCTCGTCAGTAGTGCATATCATCGCCACTGGTAAACACGGTTGCCACATGAACAGCGTGTCCGTGGTTCAAGTCTCGGCAATGGCGATGATATGCACTACTGACGGGCTCTGATGAGAGCGAAACTCGAGTCTAGTGCTTCGTTTCGAAAGGGGCCGACTGGAAAGTCTATGGGAATGCGACAGCTGCGATCAGTTGTAGGTAGTGTTCAATCTATATGACGTATAAGTGTGTCTTACCCGTTTCAACCTCAGCGCATCGGTCGTCAAGCCCTTGTGATATGACGCGCATATTTTAAATTAGTTTTCCCTCTTCCCCCATTGGATACACACGCAACCTCTGACCGATTGATAATTGCTCGCTAGTTATCTTGATTGACTAGTTGGTTGTCTGTCTGGTCACTTGCTGAGCATGGACAGCGGGGAGATCAGATAACTGTGTTGACCCTTGCTGACTATATTGTCGTTCCGCTCCGGTGACCTGTTGTTAAATCGTACTCACGACCTTGTTCTCTAAATGGATACTGTGACTGCCTGAAATGCGAACGCGCAGAAGTTTCTTGAGCATCTAGCACGTGTGATGCAATACGGCAGCAGTATTTAGGCTAACTGTTTTCGGCGTGGTTAACTTTGACCAGTTGTTGTCTACGATCCTGTAAGATAGCCTCACGTTGATCTTGACCTCCGAGATCGAAAGCTTCTTCTCATTGAACACGGCCGCAAATAAAAGGTGAACAAAAAAAGATGTTCAAGTGATTTTTATTGACGGGACTAACAAAGTGCATTCGGCCGGCATCTAACGGAGCCTGGGCACTTCGCAGTTCTCTTTTACTGAGCCATTAGGAAATGAAGAAAGTGTTCATCCTCTGTCAGCACTACATTCAACTTCGTCTTAGGCGGACAGAGTGTCAGATTTCTTGGATTCATCAAGGGGATTCAATCATGAGACAAAATCAATCTGAGTGGACCGATTGTATAGAGCTACTGTTGATTCAACCTCCGAAAAATTTAAATTGCACTTCAACCTACAGCTTCATTATGTCGCCTTGGTATGTTTCACACGAGCGTTGCACATGCAGCACAACTGTTCTTACTCTACTTTTCTTCCGGAGCATCCCCCATTTGTGCAAGCAAACTGCCACTTCGTTATATTTGTTGAGCCTGACCTATTCTGCTATCTTGGCTTGTTGGTCAAGCTTGTTCACTGCATCGATCCGGAGTGCTGTGCTAAGTAGGATTTCGGTCCTACTGGCTGCAACCTTATCAGATAGGCCATAAGAGAACAGTCAGACGAAAAGCATTCATAGAGTTGCATATCGCATTATTGAACGCGTAGGAGTGTTTGGGTAGAGAGGATGAGCATACCTCAGAACCATTTTGTTAGTTGCGGCACTGCTGTCTTCCTTATCAGGAAGACGGGGCTTAGAAAAGCTACCTTCAAACAAAGAGCACTCCGAACACCATGATTGTCGGCACGATCGGAAAAAATCTGGTATAATCCAAAAACCTGATATAGATTCGAATACATACACTGCATGCAACACTGCTGAGAACCAGACATTGACGTTTTGTTCACTGTCCTCGGGCTAGTCAAGCTCCGCAATGCTAAGTGAATCAGACTCTTGAGTCATTGGCTCCGCGTAGGGTCCGCGAAGGAAACCCTGTATCCTGTTGTTTCGTAGAGTAGAGTTTTAAGTCAAAGACTCGAAGTGGAGTCCCTCAAATCAACCCCAGCCCGCGACGTAAACGACCCGGAAGTATCGGAAATTATCATTCTCCGGCCAGTGACATTCATCCACGACGACTTTCGCCTTCTGTTTTACACCCCAAGTTTTCTACCCTCTTTGTGCCTTCAGATGATAATTGTTTTCCAAAGCTGAGACAAATGGTCAACGGTGACACTTTCATTGTCCGCACTCTCCGACAAGTCAGTCAACAAGGTGCTTTGATTCATATCATTACTTATTGCTTGAGTGCTACTCGGTCTGTTAACTGTAAGCAACCAATGATGGTTGATCACATGATTTAAGATTGCAACCTTTACAAAACGCCTCAATATTTTTATCGTGACCATTTTTGGCATATTGCCGATTGAAACGAATTTCTCAAACTCATAGAGGAATATTTCCAGATGTTTTGATCAATAACGATCTTGAGCAGCAGAGTACAAAAGCTGATGCTGTAGACAATGTGTTAGCGAAATTAGTTGAGAAAACCGGCTTTTATTCTGTCATGCGGTGTAGCCGACGTGCAATCCCTTTCTTAATCAGTTTGGGGACTGCTGAAGATCGCCTGCTGGAAAACCATACTGAAATATCATGGTTCTACGGTGCACAGGCCTAATGACTGTTTCACTTAAGCAAGGTTGAGGGATACACTTCTCATTATCTGTGAATCCCTTATCAGAAGAATACTCGACGGATGTGTGGACGTTTTTGTCAGACAAAATGGACGTAGCAAATCTCATCGGCTCTGTTCTACCTGTTAGTGATCTGGGTGTGTTTGTCGTCCAATTGCGCTTATTTTCGACACGTGTGACTGAAATATTCACAACAAACTTGCGTGGAAATATTTCTAGATAGTCTGGGGTGGAATTACTTAAGATAAGTAAGAGTATCATTTTTAAACATACAATAAGGGAATTAAATGATGGATGTTTCCTTAATTTTGTCCCCAGTTCGAGACTGAATTAATCCTAATCCTCTCGTTGCCCAGTCTTGGCATCTCTATGATGTCCAACCCCTCACGCGGTCACATTATTACTGTTGTCATTGTCTACTATTCGGACACTACACTTACTTTGAATTGGCTAACCAATTTCAAATTTCGCGTCAAAAGTTTTCATCGTGTGCGTTATTCAGACTTGTGATTGATTTCGAGCAGCTCTATGTTGTCGAATATCGTAGCGTTTTTGAGCGTCAATTTACAATCAGAAGCTGATTCGTTCTTCTAACGCCTTGTTACTCTTAACGTATCTGCTCGTCTTCTTCCGCGCAGCATGGAACTAAGTGACATTTTCAGCGTTTACAATGTAAAGATATCAGCTGCTGTGGTTCTGTGAGCAGCACCTGGGCACGGCACTGCCGAGAATTTGTTACGCCCGATCTCGCATCCGTGATAATCCGCTTCGCTCCGGCCTCAGAGGATAAAGTCATAAGTTACGAAGTTCTCGTCGGAAGAATGGTATTGCAAAAATATATATTTGCTCTTCCGGCTTATTGTTAGTGGTCCTGTCACGTGTCACACTTAAACTAAGTTGATGGCCCCATTATTTCTCATCTTTCTATCTACAACTTGCACAAACGTCGGAAAACTGCTTCCATCGTGTTGTGTACGTGTCCCGCACTCGGATTCTAACGAGACCCCTTCTGATTTTGCTAACCTCACGACCGTCTGTCTGCCTCTCACTGGTATGCTATCGATCCACGTGTGTGGTGCGTCGTTCGTCACGTGACGTGATTTTAGCGAATTGATCAATAAACTCTAGTTCGTTCCAGGCTCACCAATGGTTACTTGTATGTATAACCTGTCTGTAGTCTATCTCTGTATGTGTATTGCCTAACCTGTGTGCGTGTCTATGTGCGTGTGTCACAATATGTCCATAGGGGAATCGATCGGTCGTGACCAGTCGTTTTGTGGGCGGACCTGTCCACGTCAACCGTGCTTCACCGTCCTCTGACTATCTTCTTCTGTTGGGCTATCACCCGATCATCAGTATTTTGTCTGTTAACTGTGATCGTAACAAACGCTCATCGTTTCAAACTGTTCGAGATATCTCCCATTCTTCGACTGGCTAACTTTATCGCGACGCGCGATTCTTAAGTCAAGCTGTTATCAGTCGCACTTTATTTTGGTAAACTCGTGTTCTACAAACTCTGTGACGTTTAACCAATGGGGGCAAGACGTCAAACTGCTATCGGTATATTTGTACTGCTAACGGATTTCAAACACGAGAAAAATTTACTATTGAAATACACGCCAAACTATTGCTAACCTGTCTTAATCTGTATACCGGAACCACCTACTGGTTTCCCGAACTGTGGTTGGCGTCACTGTTGCTGAATGCTCTCATTAGCTGTCGTGAGGATTGTTCGAAATGGGATTTAGACCATTATAAACAGAATGTAAATTACGTGTGTAGTTTGATCTACTTTTGTCTAAACGCTATGAATGCTTTCGCTTAGCACACCCTACCTCTTCATTTCCCACCTGACCACAGACTTAATGAACCAGACCGTAGACGTGAACGGCACGCCTTGGTCGATTTCTTATTTCTTTTTTTTTATATTGCGAATGACAGTCTGGTCCTGTGTGACCTTCACCTCTGGCGTCCTTGTTTTTCATTGGCTGTTGTTAATTTTCTCACTGTTCATTCATTGTTATCCTTTACACGTGAAGTGTTGGTCGTTGTTTTTGACAACGAAGGATTGACATAACGCTAAGCATTGTTATTTCATTGTTTTATTATTGTCAATTCTATAGGAACTGTAGTTAAACGCGTGTGTTAACAGCGTACACATCAGTACGAACAAAATGTTTACGTGTTTCCTGTTCACGCTTGTAAGAGATTCATTGAACTACGTTTCCTACCGTAAATGTTGCTGCCCGTGTCTAGAATGTAACACTTTAATAACGGAACATTCATCGGTAAAAGTTAAAATACCGTCCACTCCCCCTTTAGTTAAATGACCGAATAGGAGACATGGCCAATGAATACAACTGATCGATTAATGAGGTCGTCCTCGACATTCGGTCAAATTGATGTTTGGCCACTTGTATATACGTAAAATGACCGTACTCTGTGGCACGATACAGCGTAGCTGCCCTACCACTCGTTCTCGGCGCACAAAGTTTTTGTTACGATTTCGCAGTGAATCTTGATTTGGCTCTATCTGACATCATCATCTTATCATGCACTCTGTTACTTTCTTGCTCCTCTTCGTCAGAAGTGCAGTGTTTGGTTCGAATCCCCGCACTCTCTAAGCGTTGTTGCAATCAATCAAGGGTTGCTAAACTGAGCCATTGTGCTGCTGGAAGTGAAGGATTTCTATTTTGTTTTCCCCAAGAATCACCCGTCTTCCTTGCTATTGGTTATTTTGAGTCGAGCGCTTCCACGGGAACGTTTGAAACTACAATGCCTCTCGAAACCTGTCGTCTACCAGTGTACAGTTTTTCCATTGATATGTAACGCTTTTCTTTATTCAACACCGGCTGTTTGTGCACTGAGCAACGGCGAGCCAATATTGATTGAATTCGGTTTTTCTTTCTAATGGACAAAGTGGAGCGAAACGCGAGCATATTTTGAGCATGCTGGATATGATTTGTGTAGAGGTCACGGATTGCTGCCGTTTGTGGAATGAGTCATATTCTTCGTGCTCAAGGGACTAGCCACAGTGATACCTAACTTTGAAGGCAATTTCGGCGATCGATCATTCACATTCTTCACGTGTTTCCATTTTTTGTCTATGAAACGGAGGAGTGGTCTGTTTTGACTTCGTGTGCACACAATGCTTATAGAGGGATCCAAATTATGAGGGCCTTCCTAAAAACGCCAATTCCAAGATGGTGCCTGATGAGCCGTGGGTGATGAGTTATGTGGGTTAGTTGAAATGTACATATGAAACTGATGTCGCTAATACTCTCGCTCCAACAAACTGCAATTGGAAATAGGTTTTAATATGGTTTAACTGTTTACAACCTTTGCCAAATCTTATGACTTAATAGATGCGGAACATCGTCTGTTACCTTAGGCTGAATGTTTTTGTAATATTGTCAAGTTTCTCGCTGTTCGTTTCTGCCTGCCTTGCCTGAACGCGGCTGGGTAACTCAAATCTTCAAACGCGATTTCTAATCTGCAACATTGGATTTGTTTTTTTTGTCTTCTCGGTGCAGACCCTAAACTGGAACATGTGAATTGATCTCTGTTCAACCAGTCTCTCTTCAGAGTTCCTATCCGTATGTTTGCTTTCATCCCATTCACGCTAGCAATATTCGAATTTATTGACTATCAAGTTTATTCGGATGACAAGTGGACGCTTGCTTTTTTGCAGGATGTTCATGTTTCTTTCAACTTGTCCGCCACACGCTAAAACACATTGCAAGTGCACTCACGTCGTAGGCCACGACAACTATGGACGAGCAGGTGGAACTGTCAGAACCAGCCCGATTCAACAGCAAAGCTGGTTCTCATTGCTCTGTCCGTGGGGTTATGATTTACGGTATTTGGCAATACAGAACTGACCGGATTTCTTCCGCAAAATGCAATAGCGGTTTATGCACTTGATTACTCGTTCGCGTCATCGACTCTATCAACCATTGGTGAGGTGTTGTGTTATTAGTGAACGTAGAATGGCTCCTCATTACCGGTGTGAACCACTGGCGATGTATGCTATGTATAAATTTGGTGATGAGAAACCGATCCACCCGGTCAGTTTAAGCGTCATTGCATTCACACGTGAGCTGATAGCTAAAATGAGAAACAGAATGCTCCTGAATGTTTGCAAAGCCTAATGTAATTCCTCCGGAACTTTCATTCAGAAAAACCCCTTTCTCAGAGAAAGGAAACCGTTTGAACTGTGCTATGCGTCATAGGCTCCTTTCTGATCGAATCATATGTACCCTGCTATCGAATGCTGTCTCCGGATTTCGATGCTGGGTAAATTTCACTCAACCTTTCACTTTCTCCAGTCGTTGTTATGCTTTACTGTTACGTATGCACTTGGATTGTTTTATTAGGCGGTTGGCTGGATGTTAACAGCGCACAACTCATGCCACATCAGTGGATTAAAGAACTGTTCCCATAAAAATTGCGAGAGGTTTTGCTGTAACAACCGATTGGGTAGTGCGCACGTAAGGTCTCCGCTCACCCGCCAGTGTCTTTGCCTTACATGTGCACGCTGGGCCGTATTCTGCTGAAGATCGGAACCCGGACCATCTCGAAGATTCAGACTCCGGTCTGGAGCGTTTTTCTGCGGCGCTTCAGAGCGGACCCAGGAACAGCGCGTCGATGATCGATCGATGAGTGTTGTCTCTCCATTTACCTGTCTGACTCTCCACCCACGCGGTATATTCCTACCCAAAACAACCAATCAAATTGCGAAAAACTATGCAGCCGTGCGGACGTCGCATTTCGCTCTGCTGTGTCCCTTTCGCGCATTGACACACGAGTGCACTACACCGCGACGATCGCTCACCTGTCGCGACAACTGACAGCAGCCTGTCTATCCCACGATTTTCGCTGACTTTCTGAAGGTCATAGTGGCAGTCCATGCCGCAGGCTTGCCTAATATCGATTTGTTAATCATGTAACCTTCAAAGTCAGCTCCAGTGTGCTTTGCCTAAGCTGTCAGTAACATTTATCACAACGACAGTTCTGACGCGTTCGATTATCTACTTTTGCCCACCGCTCAACTCTTCTTCACAGCTTGTAGCTGTTTCATTTGGGTTTTACACTTTTTTAAACTGACACGCTTCGTCTTTTGAATGTATCACGGCGTTACGCCGCTCTTCACGCAATCCAACAATAGCCCAGCGACTGTACAATAAATCATTAGTTTGACGCCCCACCCACAATTAGAGCGCACTCGAGCTAATGAGAAAGCTGAGTATGGATGTCCTGCAGCAAACTGTTCACAGGTTACAAGCTGTGAACTCGAGGTTATGGGTTTCAAACCCCATCGATTAACAGATGCGAACTTTAGTTGTTAGGATTCTCCTTGGCCTTCATGGATCAACGGTAACACGTTTGACCAGTTGTATATTTTATATACCTTCTTCACGTAGTTGTAAGAGAAGCCATTATTTCAGGTCGTAGATCTGATCATTTTACTTTTTGGCTGATGGAAGCGATGGACAGAATTAAGTTTGAGTCCGGTGATCATAGAAACTATCTGAAAAGGTTTTCCGAATTCGCACATGGTTAGAAGTGGACGTTGATCAGTTTCAGCGTTAGCACACTGGCACTAAATTTGAACGGATTTTAGGGAGCATGTCCTTGAGGTATTATTACTGGAGTGTTCAAATCAGGCTCAACCTTCGTCGATTAGATTCAACTTATGTGGAGACGTAGATCATGGTAAGGTTTTCACCGTCATGTGATAATCTTGATTGTAGGTATCTACTCGTCTTCCCTCAGATCTGCACACACAGGAGTGAACATCACGTTTTACAGGTGGAACCTGAATTTGACTGAACTGTCTGGTCCCGCTCCCGTCTCGAGCAAGCACGCCATTTCCTCACGAACTGTGTCAACCATTTCTATCATCACCCTTATCTCGGCTGGCAGCTTAGCCCGCACGACTGACAGCATCTATTTCGTATTAGCTCGTCACAGTGTTCGGAGCCAAAGGACGCCTATGCATAATCTTCATACCTACGGTTTCAATCACACACCACATATCCAATTTAAACGCGATGGAATGAGACTAGGAAGCCTTTTTGATCCCGCCCACCATTGCTGGTTAGTCAGAAACAAAAAAATAGGAAGATTCCAATGGTAAGGTCTAAGCCATGAATAAAGATGTTGAGAATATAACGCAAAAAGTAGTTTAGTACATGTATGCATATGATTGTATTCCAGATAGGATGAGGAAGAAAAGCAAAAGATTTAAGTTTGAACCGAGCTACGAACAACACAGCTGAGATATGAACAACACAGCCATCATACAATGCACTAATAAAGCTGAAGAAAAGAAAAGGCAGAGGGTCATTATGACGCAGATTTCGACAAAAGGGAGTGGGCGAGTTAACGAACGACAGCGGTCGTTGAGTGATACAAACAAAAAATAGACACATCGGACATAACTTACTTTTAATGTACTCGTACTGTGAGTAAGTTGATGACCCGGCAACTCGAGACAACCGGCGCATTCGTGGCTAAGTTTATCGCAGCGCCTCAAAGTTATGTCACTACGGCCAGTGGCATCGATGAGTCCTTTGCGTATCACACGCTTCAATCCACCGCCGCACAGCTGCCACTCATTGAACTTTCGAATGCCTGTTCGGATCGTATTTCTCTCGGCGGTCCGGTTCAAGAGTTAGTCCTCGCAAGGTCATTTTGGAAAATACCGTGGATTACATCCTGGTTACACAGCTCCTGACCATTCGGATTTCGTTTACTTCCTGTCAATTACCCATGCAACAACTGCTTTTGCGTCTGTTCGTCGCCCATCCTACGGACGTGTCCTAGCCAGCGAAGCTGATTGGGTATCAGCATGGTTTCAGTCCCGTCTGTGTCCTTTCGCCGAAGTACGACAGTGTTCGGAACCATGTCTGACTGTCGTAAATCCAAGGTGCATCCTCGACATTGCGACTAAGATGACGCACATTCCGTTAGTACAATTTCCAAATTTCAATGCCGTACAACGGCGCAGTCAGCACCGCTGAGCGACAGACAAGTAGCTTGGTGTTAATCTCCAGGCTGTGGTTCCTTCAATCACGTCTTTTAAGAAGTCCGAAAGCAACGTTAGCTTCTGCCATACGAGCTCGCAACCCGCGGTCCACAGATCAATCTATCAACAGACTGCTGCTCAAGTAACAAAAATCTGTGCAGTTGTCCATATTGTTTCTATTGATGCAGATTCCAGGTGCGGGCACAACAGCTGCGACTGGAAAAGGCTGAAAAAAAGAGAATGTCTTACCTGTGTTGATATTCAAACCAAAATTGAATACTGGAGTCGCGAAAACCTTGGTCACTGGGTGAACTTCTGTCAGGGAAGTCGCCAGTTCCTCGAAAATGTTGTGTGACCAGAAGACTAACAAAGTACACTTGTGAGTGACCTTTACCGTTGACATGATGGCGTACTTCTGCGGGTTTCACGAACGACCTTAGCTCTCGTGACAATTGTTGTTGTCATCCCGATTCCACGCCTAGACTGTACTGTCTAGACTTTTGTCTTGTCCGTTTCTTTTGACCTTGTTTTGTTGTTAGTCCCAAACCCTATAAATACGAACGGGTTTGTGACCATGTTGTCTTCGGGCTGAGTGACATAAAGAAGCTCTGTTTGAAGGTCAATTCCTTTCCTGTGTTCATGCGGTAGCCTCGAGTGGATGGGTTGGCTGACAAGAGACTAATTGACCGCGTATGCTCAGTACTCCATCGTTCTTTACCGTTATCCGTCGTGCTGTCATCTACCTTATTCCGTTCCGTTTACGCGCTCGTAGTCCGTAGATCCAGGTACAAGTTCCTCTCTGGTGTGTGTAAATAGCGCACTATCATCTGTGGACAGAAGCGTGCACATCGTTGAAGTACATAGCCCTCTTGGGACGCCAAAACTTCGAGCGTTCAACAAGCGGCCATCTGTGTGGTATTCAACTTCCACATCTTATTGTGAATTCCGAAAGGCAGCTGTCAGCATTACCATAAAATGTAAACTAAATGGGGTTGGGACATGAACCTACTTCAAGCCAGTAACGATGTCAAAATCATAAGAGGTCGATCTACAAGATTTCACCTTCATACTCACGTGTAACGTACTGATTAAACTGACAATGTTACGTGAACATCCAGACTTAGCAGGCACCATCCACATTGCTTCACGATTCAAGGAACCAAACGCTTTGGTGAAATCCACAAACAACTGGCTGCGTTCATGGCGCTGCCCCTGGATCTGTCGAGTGATAAACACCCTGTCGATCGTATTGCGACTTACCCGAATTCCACACTACTCCGAGAATATTGGACCACAAGCCTCCGTAGTGAATCGGTTCAGGAGGATTCTTGTTGGCATCTTTCTAGGGCACCTCAGTAGACTGATATCCCGACAGCTGTCGGTACGTTGCTTGCTACCCTTACGTTTAAAAACAGTACGATCATAACGTTCTTGAGCTCTGGTGGGCTGCTTTTTCTTTCAAATGAAGTGATCCTACTGGAGCAAAACACATTCCGGAACCGGACCTGGATACTCCAAATATTCTCCTGACAGTCCATCTTTGTGTGCGGCCTCTCCGCTTTAAAATTGTTCAATAGACGTCTGCTAACTCTGGGAGTAGACCAAGTGACACACACATAGCTTCATTGTCGTTCCTCTACTCGCGGAGTCTTCAACGGAACTGTTGTAATTTTACGTAGCGTACTCGTCGGTTTGAATTTGTCACTGACTTTCAGTTACTGTCACTCTTTTCGTTCACACTTTCTGTAAGGCATCCAACCTGTGCATACCATAATCCTCATACCTATCGAAATTGGTGTATAACTAAGTTTCGGATAATGCTGAACACCAGTGTTCACTGGATTCGAAGTTGTGCTTTCGAATTCACGTGACGTGTTCAACTTTCCACTGTGTGACTGTGCACTTATATCATTCAAGCCTTTCCAAATACGCTGTTGCGTAAAATTAAGCATCAACCAGCCGGTTCTGACCTGGCATGGAAACGGTACGGCTGTCTTTTGGAATTCACTGCATCCTTACACATTTGTTGACTGAATATTCACTTACTTGGAGTGAATTAAACAATTTGCTGTTATCTCTTACTTCTCGGTACCGATTGGTTACGTGATTTTTGTTAAAATTCTTTGATTCATCCTGTTGAACTTCATCTCGACTCAGCCCGTAGTACTCGATACGCTGATCAGCAAACTTTAAAGTAGTCGGTTATTTGAAAGATGGACTGATAATTCACGATCTCATTCCGGCGAGTTGAATGACTGACATTAGGACCCTCTCAACACAAAATGATGACGGTTCAGTGTATCTACTTGGAGTTGATCCTACTTTATCACGCCACCTGTTGTTGGGGCCAAAAAGGGCTTACTACGGAAGTGTTTACTCCAGGTGTGCAGCTGCTGAAGCTTTAGAAGGCTGATGAATTAATAAGCATCATAAATAGAGGTAAGTGAGAAATTGATTGAGTGAACGGCCAGTGGTAATCAAAGACGGCATGAACACTGTTCATGGTGACGCTCTTATCGGTTGCATGCATTATTTGCTCCAAGCAAGTGACTGGCTACCTGACCAACGCACATCTGTTAAGGTGTAGCAAGTCGGAGATGAGACATTTCATTTTGTTCCACTCACTTGTCTATCAAGTCAATGTGGGATGTGCACTGCAAATGACCTTTTCTATTGCTTCCCAATTGCACAACTAAAAGCCTCGATTTAGTACACAACCAAGCAATGTATTTATCAAAGCTCAAGCGTGGGTCCGTGTAGTTTAGCTTGGAGTTGAATGAGCAATTGACATTGTGAGGGCTAGGGGAAGCATATTTATTTATAGCTATCAATCCCTATGATAAATAACTTTTTTTCATGTCAACTTGTAGTGATTCAGAAACTGTCTAGAGTTTTATTGTGTTCGCAATTCTGATAATGTCTTCTGAAGTGAACTGGATATTGTTGAATGTGTTCTTCTTGACAGTTGGCTTAATTTCAAGTTGACCAACACATTTGATCGCGGTTTTCGCATTCAGGTGGACTTTTCAATCAGCCCCTGTCAAAAACAGCGCTAGATTTGAGTTTCGCTCTTGTTGCAGCTAGTCAGTAGTGCATATCTTTGTCACTGTCGGGATTGGAACTCTGGCATGCACTCCTCAGGAACTTCTCAAGCAGCATGTTAGCTACTGCGCCATTGATCTTACACTAGGTACGACCAAACTATCATATCTGAACGCTCAACCACTGTTTCTTTTGGGCACTGATCAAATTGCCGGGTCGGTGTCTGTTGGCTCCAATCAATAACCTTCACGATGAGGACTTCAGAAATAAGTCGAACTCTCTGATTTAATTAAACCTGCCAGGTAATATTCTAGATTGTTGGTCACTGGTTAGTAATTTGGTTAGTTTCCAGTTGCTGTTCACTCACATTTAATCGCATCTTCCGTATTCAGCTGCACTTTCCAGCCAGCCTCTTCCGAAACGACGCAGTATACTCGGGTTTCTGTCTTGTTAAGGTGCCGTGCATTGCTATTGTCAATTACCGGTAAATCTTCGACTGTTCGATTTCTACGTAGGTGTACTTGTCTTACCATATACAGATAGGTAGCAGTACAAAGACTGCCTAGTATGAATTCGTTTCTATAACACCAGTCCTCTCGTTTTTTTTATATTAGTTCTGAACCACTGTCGTTGGGTGCACCGCATGTTATTTCTGCGCTCTTGATGAGTTCGGCGATGTGTTCTCGTTTTGCCTGCTACCATGCTTTTGAACGAAAGCGTTTCCATTTTCATACTGTTGTACAGCACTTGGTGAATGTAATCCTAAAGATGTTCTTGAGCATACTGGTCAAGTGATTGATTGAACAGTTCTGTGGGAATCATCTGCATTGTAGAACGGTTTAAACACTTATAAAAAAGTTGCGTCGACTAACTGGGACATTAATCAACCCTGGTGGTTTCTAAATTTTTCCTTATTGAGTTCTGGTAACTTGAACCGTTGACATTACAATTAAGCAAGACCAATTCATGACCTTCAGTTGATCAAATTGCAACCACAGTCGTCACAGTCCGCACCACTGTCACGTTTATTGCGAGAAGACCCCCGTCTTCATCTACTCTCTCACGCTTTAATCTCTGCGCATACCTTTCCGCCTAATTTTCTAGTATAATTGCCTCAGATGCATTTTAGGGTTTCGCTATGCGAAATACGGGTTAGCTTTTTTTCTGCATTTCAGTCGGTCAGAAATTTTTTTCTCCCGTCAGAATAACGGGTTCGATGGAATTCTGTTAGGTCGGATGTAATGGCTACTGAATGAATGAGCGGTACTCAGCATAGTTAAATTTTATTGATCAGTGCTGAAAAATAAACCACAATTAATTGCGACCGATCCAAACATTACTTCACTTTGAGTGAACGGTTGTTTAGCCAATGTAAGTGCATGAAGTGCATCGCGTTGAGACCTGAAACCATGATGGTCATTGATTGCTCTTCATCTTTTGTCCTGTTTAAATTCGCCTGTTTGGCTCTCTGCGACTACTTCTCTTCCATTCACTCGTGTTTCTTAGTCCTACCGACTGTTTTCTTATCCGTTTCCTGACTCTACTCAATTTGGCTGTTCATGTCCCATTCGGTCTTATCGCTGAGGGTTTCTGTTGATCCGTTCGTTTACCTTGAATTTATAGGCCTTCTCCGTTGACATTTGTTCATTTCGCGGTCTCGTCGGCCGGCCGTCACTGAGCAACGCTGTCGATTGTTGACGAGGTCCTGCGTTGATCTTTTACATCTACCCACGTTGTTTTAACCTTGACCGTAAACGATTGAGACGGTTCTTGAAATAATGTTCCTTATTGCGTTACTAATGTAAATCCAATGTGTTTTGATCATGAAACTCCGTTTAGACTACGCGTTGCTCAGTGTTTTGACAGAAATGCGTGCTACACAATCAATCAACCTTAAACGTGCCTAAAAGGAACACCGAATTCGACACACATGTGAGCAACGTCCTCGTTGGTCCTAGCCGGGAAATCGGTAATGACTTATAAATCAAAGCCTTTTTTTCCAATACATCGGCAGCCTAGTTGCTGTTCATGTCCTAACACGGATCACAGGGATAGTGCACTACACAGTGACGATGGATTGGTATTTACAAAACGTACCTGACCTACTGGATCTCATATATAACGATCAGCTGGATTGTCAATATGTTAGTAGACTTGTCTATGCTGAAAACGCTGTTAAACGATATCGGTGCTCCTGTTACCCATGCGTTATATTACGAAGACATCGATGATCGAAACGAAACAGTTTTGACTTTTCTATGAGACCAAGGTCGCCGTTCAATTTTCGTTTTATTTCGGAAGTGCATTCACTCACTTTTGATCTTTTGGTTATGTTCTGTTTCATACACCATTTGAACCTTTTCTCAGATATCCTGGTCCGGAATGGCGAGTAATTCTCCGATTCGGCTGGGCCACGTCGGATTTCTATGTCCCACCGTCGCCATCGGACAAGGGACCGCGACGTTACAGAGCCCTTGTGCTCGAATCTCTTCCACGTTGTTTGGGAATTCGTGTTGCTGGCCGACCGATCAATCTGCCCGACCCGATCTTTCATGGCGGTCAAGCACAGCGTTTGGGCAAACGTCTTCGATTGTCAATCGATATAACTGACAAGGTAGGTTTGTCCAATTGGTGCTAATTCGGTTCACATAATGTCTTGTTCTTAATCCCTTTTTCAAACCAACCATAGGCGCTAATAAGCTATTTGGTCAGTTGCAAATGATGCCATTCAATCAAAAACTGCTCGGTGGCTTTACGTTGCCATCAGGCATGATAGCCCTTCGCACAGGTTGTCCGCTGGTAAATGTAAGAGCCTTAGGGTTAAAACTGTCCATACCATAAGGACTAAGAGAACCGTACTACTGAAGTTGGCATGAAATTCCAATAACTACAGACGTACAAAATTTTATTTTATAAACGGCATTCTATATTTTTAACGTCAAAAGATCACAATGAGTTACAAACGTGTCACAATGTATGAAAAAAAGATTAAAGAAAGCATTGTAGAAGGTGAAGTAGAAAAACAATGTTAAGGGAGAAATAGCTTACACCGATGCAGCACGATCGCTACCGATATCTATTCTTAATCATATAGGCGAGCGTTCTCAACCAAAGGGGTTAATTGTCCTTCGGAACCCTGCAGAGAAGCCGGGAACACCATAATTAGGCCCTCATATATCGAACCCATCTAATATGCTGACCACCAGATTGACGCTTCCAGCCTACTGAATGACGCAAACAAGGCACGACGTCGTCAGCAGATTTGTTATTCGTAAGCTGTGAGGCGAGATAATTACACTCAGAATCTGTCCCTACCGAAGGCATCTTGGCGAACTTCGTCATTGCTAACACGTAGCTCCCACCAAACACCACTAATGCTTTTGCGATGTCGCTGGGCAAAACGAACATTGTGAACTCCCCCACGCGGAGATTTCAGGTTTCACAACCTTACAATAGGATCACTCTTACAGGGTCATCCAGTGTTTCACGAGACGACTGGAATCGTGTCGGTGCTACAGATGACGTAAGTTGGCAAACGCATCCCAAGCCTTAGTTACACGAGTTATGGTCTGATCGAACTTTCTTTTGGCGCTGTTGCACCTCCTATGATACATGAACTACTGGACTGCATCCAGCGGCCTACTACCATGAATGAGGGCGATGCAGCGTCCCGGTTATGTTGCAATAGCACGTTACATTATTTGTCAAGGCCATACGAAAGCGCCAAACTGAAGCCTCCTATCTATGTAAAATGTTTTGAGATCCCCGTGATTAGAGCGATGTTGTCTGCTTATTCTGTCTTGAAATCAAGTGTCCAGAAGCAGTTTAATACTACCATATTCGCAGCCTGTCAGGGCATACTTTAGGATCTCGTCTAATACAAAGTTGAACCGGAAACAGCAGTCTGATCAACCTTGTCGCATTCCCTCAAAAATGTTGGTGGACGATACACCGTCATAAGCGCCACCCCTACCCGAGGCCTGACATCAACGTATTTTCAGGGTGTCTGTTTACTTTTGCAGTACATCTTTCGTCGATAGACAATCCCAGAGTATAACCTTGTCAACTAAACCAAAAGCTCTTCTGATGTCCAAAAATACATCACTTTTCGGCCTTCTGTATGATGGGGGAGTTCAAGTGTCTCGTTCCATGTGAAGATGTGATCAATGCAACCACGTCCAGGGCGAGACCGATCCTGCCCCTCGCGGCTATGTCGTTTACGCGTTTCGCTTAGTCTACGAAGTACAATGGCTGTGAGCAACTTCGAGGCAATAGGAATCAGGCTAGTCTCCCGATGATTTGCACACGACGTGCGTGAGCCTTTTTTGAAAATAGGGATGATATTAGCCAAACCTCCAGTCATTTGGAACCACTCCGCTAACTCGAAGGTTCCGGGACAGTCTTCAGCTCATTTACTAAGACTGATTCCTATCTATAGACTGAACGGGAGGAGGTTGATCTGGACCGGTGCCTTATGACGTTTCAGGCACTTGTTTTCGAATGAAGCTTCTGTTTCCGAGGGTGGAGAGACGTCAACATACCATTGAGCATAGAGAGAATCCGAAGGTGTAGTCAGTAGCATAGGTGGCCAGTTGAACTGCTGTTGGAACTGCTCAGCTCACTGTCTTGTTCACTGTTTTGTTCAAATCTGACATATGTTCGCTGCTGGAGGAATATTGCGATAAGTGTTTGGAAGTTCGAGTGATCGCATAGAAACCAAGTCGACTGGCGACTGAACAGACAGTACCACAAATACACATTGCATGTCGTATATTTGTTCAATGTACCTCGTCGTCGTCCGGTGGATAGGGTCCTGGACCAGAGGCAAGCGCGCTTGTGTCTCCCTGCCAGTCAAACGCGTCAATGTGTGTTTCACAATGAAGTATCCTCCCACTCAGGAGCAGAGCGAAAGTGGCATGCTGGGAATACACACAGGTGCCACCGATGACTGATAGTTGTGTGGTCAGTCTATGTCTATGATGAACTCGGTGATGGAGGTCGTCAGGTGACGCTTGAAAATTAGTGCTTGCCTGAAACAGGCCGTTATCAACACTTAATTGCAGCATACGTTCACCGTCGTCTGTTCGGCGAGTTCCGTAGGAGTGTGGAGTGTGTGTGAAGTGTAAGACACGCTCGTCAGCGCCTAGTCTGCCTATTTGAGCGTTCAGGTCTCCAGCCAGTACTACGACGTTTGTACTCCGCTTGGTGTGCAGCAAGTTAATGAATTCGTGATAAAACAAACCTTTGACAGTGTCTGGACTACAGTCTGTGGGGGACATGTGCGTCAACAACAAAAAGACAATGTTCGTGATTTGCGTCTCTCGAACGTACCTTCAAGTCTGATAGCATAAATACGGCTGTTGGTGGATATCCAGTCATGCAGTGTTGTTCTTTGCGTATGCGGTTAGGGCATTTCCAACATTGGCTTGTGCAGTGGCTTGAGCCGCAGGATCTACAGACAAGCACACATTGTATACACATATTGAAACGATCGACAAAGATCGTATTACTACGCTAGAATCCCGGCAAACTAGTAGGTATCGATGGCGAAGGTCTCGAAAGTATGTGAAACAGCAGGCTGTTGATTTATTTACATGTGTTTGAACATTGAAGGTGGCAAGCTTGAATGGTGTTCGAGGATCGAGTAGGAGTTTGTGTCTGTTGAGCAAAGAAACCCTTGTGACTACGCCTTCTGTAGGGAGCATCGAGTGAGACAAGTCTCTAGAAACGAAACTGGAAGTCACTAAGTGAAAAAGTGTTTGCCTAAGGAAGGGAAGATAAGACATATTGATTAGGTGCAATAGAATATGTAATGGGATGGTCGCCGACATCTCCACCAAAGTGTTATGATAGGAAGGTAAGACAAAATTTATGATCATTACACGTTTATTAGTTCATAGTTGTGACGGCCGAATACTCGTCGATTGCTCAGGTCGAAGAGCATGGTTGGCTTGAGAGGCCCCACCTTGGGTCTTTAATTCAAAAGAAACCCAACCCACAAAGCGGTTGGGTGAAGCGTGAAGTTTTCTGTCTATTGGGGCCAGTAGTGGTTCAGTTCATATCATCTTCGGTTGTAGTTCGACCATCCAGGAGACCCAATGCTCTGCATGAGGTTGCTACAGGAACAGCACAGCAGTTGGAAGATTCGTCAAAGAGGGCGTTTCTGGTGTAGTTTGTGTGTCCATCTAAGGAGTCCAAGACCGACAGGGCTGTTGTAACGTTTGTCTCTTGTTACCGGAGGTCAGTGACCAAGATGGTTCATGCTCTCCCCGAATGGAGTCCAGCTATTTAAGGTATCAGGCACATCTTTCGTGCTCACTGGAGTCGGCGGTTCCTACGTTTTCGTTGGGATTTGTCTCTGGTTGGCGGAGATCGAAAATATCCGTACGCCATCTGGATGATATGCTGTCCGGAAGCCCGTATACCCCCTTTTAGGACTTCTGTGATCTTTTTGTGGCGAGTCAGCACTCGCAATGTAGTACTGTCTATTGTAACTGGATCCACGGTCTACGAATGCGTAAACAGATAACAGAATAACGGCTAATAAAACAACGGATAACGGAACGACGGTCAACGGTAATGAACAACAGACTACTGAGTATACACGACTAATTCGTGACTTCCCGACCAACCCAACCATCCAGGTCTAACGCATGAACACGAAAAAGATTGATTTACGGACAGACCCCTGTGTCGCTCAGTCAGTAGACAACATGGTCACTAACAGTTTGTGACCAATCAGAAAACAAGGTCAGGAGGTGGACCAGACAAAGATCCAGACGGTAGTGATACCCCAATTAAAAGACGAGCGTGTAAGCGGGGTGCCAGAAATGGGCACAAAGATTGAGAACGATCGTGAAGGGCGAAGTGGCACATGACCACGCCGACTATGAAGGTCACTTCAAACAGAAATGAGTGAAGCCTTTCCAAAGGCAAATAAAACAGTATTTTCGGAGAATTGGATTCTTCCTCGACACCTCCTTTACGAAGATTGGTAGTAACTGATCTTCTCCGGGTCAACCTGAATAAGCGTCGCTGGTCGGCGTTGTTGGTGTGTTCAACGTTTGGGAGAACGAATTGTCTTGGTGGCCGACGGAGGTAAGGTTGACGCTTCGGGAATGTCGAACGTGTCCAGGAGTAGGTAAAACAGTCTAGTTCCGTGGTCCCCGATTGCGTTCCTCTCCGTTTTTTTCAAAACTATATAATTGCGCGCTCAGTCATTCGTATAAGATGACGTTGTCTCTTGTTGTACTGAGTTTTACATTCTCAGGGCAATCAAGCTGTGAAATTACTTTCCGATTGTAGTACTTCCATTCTCCCAGGGTTAACAAAGGCCGTTTACTAATCACTTTACGCAGATGATATATGAGAGGTTTATTTTTCCTTCGTAAACTCGTTGTAAGAGAACTAACGGCTAATCGAACCCACTGGCGTAGATGTTGCCATTGTTTGATTGAATTATCTGCAAAATTGATGTAACGCGCTTTTCCTTGCTAAAACATTCTATTACGACTTGACTGCTGGACCTGGCTCTCTGCTATGAGGCTTCACCCAGTCTGCGTGCGCGGAGATAAGAACACGATTGCGGAAAAACACGCTGTATTGTCGACTACCAGTTCAACAAATGAATGAAATACCTGTAAATATATATCATGAAATAGTGGCCAAATATGGCCGTTTACTTGTTGAATCACTGTCCACTTCGCGACCAAGTGGCCAAGTAGGACCAATTCCATAGGCGTTGCGCTCTGACTGGTTCCTCGGGCTAGCGTGACACCCACGCTCACTTGCACGCCTCCTTCTAGCGCGACACTCACGCCCATTTTCACGTCTCCTGCTTGCGCGACACCCACGCTCACTTTCACACTTCCTCCTAGTTGGTCCGACGTGTCCCCAGTGCTTTGTTGATGTCTAATTTTGTCAGCCGTCACCAATGTCTTGACTAGATTGTTTTGATGAATTTGCCTCCTAACAAAAGTAAATCCGGGGCATTGATAGCCACATGGAAGAACCGTCCTACCGGTAGACGTGTTTTTACTAGCTTGGTTTCATCTCTTCTTTTTCTTCCGTCTTCTAGTTAGAACTTCTTCTTTTCTCCATTGTTATGTGACAGCTAAGTATCTGTATGAACCACTAATATATTACAGTCTATGCTGCCACTACGTCGCAGACAGGATACCTCGGTTGCTACTGCAGAACTGCCGGAACAGTGTTGCGAGTATCCACGATTGTATGTGGATAATTTACCACTAGGATACTCATACTCAGAGGTACGATTAGAGTTCTCGACCATTGTCTCTGGCTCAAAAGCCTGTACCGGACGGTAGAGTGGATGATTGGCAGCGTACTATATTGAGTACCACTTTTTTCGGTGAAAGATATCTCCTTTCTTGAGACCCAAACCTTGGAGGACTAAGTGATTGTGGTTCGTCTGACTTCAGTTTTCCTGGATGGCATAAGTGTACTAGTTAATGTGAACATCGCACCGCCTGGTTCAGCCCAATAAGTCATCGAGATGCGTAAGCTGTCACATCTCTTCGAAGATCAATCTGTTGATTTCTATGTTACTTGCCTCATGGAAGACGCTTTAGAAAATGTCCTTCATAATCGCTGTATCTTAGCACTGATTTTGAGTATAGAAATGACAGCTTGACTTGCTTCTGATTACATACAAGCGACGTTGAATAAATTTATATGCTTATGCTAGATATCGGGTGGATTGCGCCTATACATCTTCTAGATACTTCGAGACTTTACCTTCATCATTATGCTGATAACTGTTGCTATCTTGTCCTTGTCAATCAGCCCGTTGGCTAACTGTTGTGCTGATTGAGTCTCCGATTGATAACATGTAACTGTCAGATAATGTGGTGCGAAAAATTTCATTTATACCTGTTAGTGTTCAACACGCGTAGAAAACCGCGTTGTCTGTTCTTGTTGAATGACCCAAGAGGTCTAGATCTTGAAGGATCAGAGAACATCTTAACGGTTCATATGAATTCGAGTGGTCGATTTAGTTTCTTGATCATCAGTTTCATTTTATAGTTTGGTCACCATTGTTAGCCAGTATTTATCGCTGTTTTTTTCGCATTTATCTTATCGGTTACCAATAGGAACTTGATATTCTTAACGATAGCATCTTAACGACAGTTGATGATTTTGTTACTGTAATATCAGCTGATCGTCGTAATGTGTGTGTGTGTGCCATCCATCCTTCATACATTAATACCAAGGCGTCATCTAGCAAGCACACGTTGTGAATGTGATCCTAAAAATGTTCTTTAGTGCTCGGGCAATTTCAAGAAAATAACCAGTACTGTATAACGGTTTGAACACTGACAAAGTTGCATCGGCAGACTGGGGTAGTATTCGGCCCTGTTGACCGCCAGGACTGTCTTTGGACGTGTGAACTCAATGCGAGGAGCAATCGGCGGGAATGGAAACGTTTGGATTGCTTTTCTTTATGATTCGTCGTTTGATGCCACTAGTATCCAGTTTACAATTCTGTCAAACACCAACGGTCGTACGCAGAATTCGACCCTACTCGGCTGATCAACTGCGGTCATTCTCGGTGCAGTCAGTCGACGTTTTGTCGTCGTGTTAAATCTATGGACACTTAGCACATTCTCTATTTCGCAAGTGGATTTTGGCTCCATTTTGACAATTGCTTTAGTTTGGCGATCCATCCTGCCGATCTCTTCCTTCGTACTTTCGCTAGCGTTGACGGGATTTTCGAGTTTGGCAAAACAGTCGATCTCTTTTATCCTAACGCTATCATGAGTGAGTGTAAATATTTAGCTACTTATTTAGCGTATAGTAGTGTCGTGTTTTTATATACGATTTTCAAGTTAGCCAATAAACACTTGATATGCGAACATAGCTGCTGTGGTGCGGTAATTGATCCTCATAAATCTGGCGACCAGGACGGAATAAACGATACCATGTATTCTCCAGATTTATGTCACTATCGCGCTTGACCATTCCGTGGAAGAAAACATTCAACCGATACGTGGAAGCCAACATGAAATATGTTTGTTGGACTCGAAATTGGTCATGTGGGTCATTAAAGGTGGACCAGGTACCAGTGAATGTGACCTGTCATGTGATTTATTTTTGTTAGTTATGTGCAATTTTTTGTTTGCATGATTTTCGAGTGGTTTTAAAGTGATAAGCCATGGAAGGGTAGCATAATCTGATGACATTAGTCATTTCTGTTGATAGCGGGTCCACAATGGCGTTTTAGACTGATTTTGCAGAATAGTCGGAATATTTTCTTTCTGTTTTACTTCATGGGAACTGGTCGTGCCGTTTCTAATCACTGTACAGACTTAGGTGATTAGGCCATGCACTGAGGGTGCTAGCTAGTTGTCTGCCACACCGAACACTTTTCCGATGTTGCGGCCGACTGGCGTATGTTGCGTGGTGGACAGGTGTTGACCTGGTGTACAGAAATGAAATCGTTCGCGTAGGGGCTGGCATATTTTGGTTGGTATCCGGGCTCAGCAGCGTGAATGGTGTCATTGTTTGACCGAGTTGTCTGTGAAATGAGTACACTTAATAACACGGGGCAGTAAAAGCAATAAAGAAGTTGTCTTGTCGGTGACGCTTTACTTTCACTCATATTTCTTTTTGTTTTTTCGCAAGATATGGGCCTCTTGAGGTTGAATGTTTGATTGCAGTAGCCAACCTTCCTTTCTTCCTCTAATTCTATTGTATTGACTTGGGCTTGCTTTTTTCTCGTGGGTATATAGCATTATCCTTTTCACTAATGTGTTCAGATGATAAAGGATGATTTCCCACCCACCCCTTCAACGATCATGCGGTCTGATTTTGCTTACATTTTTTTCCTACCTAGGAATCTTTGAGTATATCCACTTGATTCATTCGTCTGTTGAAAATGTTCCAATTCGCGCAGTAGACTGTCTGAATGGAGTCTGGACAGTGATGAACGCACCTCGTGTGCATTTTATAAACGTACTCCGCTGGTTTTTTTTGCGTTTTGTCTTACAGCATGGTATGGAATTGGATAAACTTGTTTTCCGTATTCTGAGTTAATTGCACTAGCTTACTGCTGTTTTATTTAATCTACTAGCTTCCTGTGAAGTCGAACGCTCCGATTAGAAATCGGTTTGTAGATATCGAGGTCAACTGGCTTCATGCACCGTTGGAAGATCAATCCATCGGGCTGTTGGATCTAGTTGCCGACGGGCAGATTTCTCCACTTCTCTGTCATCTGATCGGTCTGCCCCTGATACAAGTCACACTGGACCGTGTTTACACCATCGCGGATTTGCGCACCACATTCCGTCCGTCTGACAAAATATCGGGTGCACCTAGTGCCTCGGTGATTGATGGTCCTTTGGTGGAAGGACCCAACAAAAATGACATCTTTCCCCTCATGTACAATACAGACGGGACTGTGTCAGATCTGCAAAACGGCGTCTACGGAGCCTATGATAATTGTATTCCACCATCCAGACGTATCACAGCATCTAGCGCAAAGGTGGGTTCTTGTTTCAATTGAAAAATCTTGAATGAATTTGGCTTGGTAGCTTTGCTTCTTCAACTTACGATGTTTCTGCTGTTCTCCTCGAAGGTATGTTTTCGGATGCTCGTTTATGGGTATATACCCACAAGGTTGATGAACAGGCTCTTTTTTTTGTCTTCAGGTCAAGTACCACAAATTTGTTATCGAGTGTGGATTGGGCGATCCCTAGTAATATATTTGGGAATGAAGGCTCTGCTTGTTGTAGCGTTGCACTCTTCCTCTAGTGGCGACAAGTTATGATAACGGTTTGTCTTAGACACGTGACTTGCACTGATAGATTTGGACTTGATAACTTGATTTGCAACCTCCGCAATGTGACAATAGATCGTGTTAAATACCTTTTCCAAATGTTATTTTGTTCCCTTACGTTAGTGAAATATCTTGATTTTTTGTCGACTTTTCTGTTGACTGAAAAGCTAAAGTGACAATTTGACAGTGTTTAGTAATCTTAAGGTCACGTCTTCTAAATCTAATGAGCAGGCACAAACTGAAAGTTTCTGTAGAACTCTCACTAAGTTCATAGCTTTGTTTTATGAAAAGTAGTGTTGTGTATATTTCATGTATACGTTTACAAGTTGGAACTCCGCGCAAAGCGTAACATGAAATGTATTAATATTCACAAATATGAGGTTTATTTTAGTGCAAGTTTAGATGCAACTTATTATAGCGAAAAGGCGTCCCAGAACTCACAATCCTTATTGTCCAACTCGCTGGTTGCCATGCTACGCGCGTGTTCGCGTTTATGAATCAGAAAACCGGTCCACAACACACCCCCGGTTTCCGCTCACATGTTGTGTGCATTTCTGCCCGGTTTGTGTGTGTGACCGATGCCTTCTATCCGGGGGTTTTCTGTCTGCCATTGTTCGTTTGTTGGTCCGATCTCGTTGAGCGCTGGCTCATCCAGTTGCCCATGCTGTCCCCAATCCGCTCGCTGTGGGCTTTTAGACGTACCTCTTTGCGTTGAGGCATTCCACCGAGTGTTGGATTATTCGCACCTCCGGTTTGATAATCCATCACATTAT
>JTDE01000298.1:52577-75410 GCA_014338405.1 Paragonimus skrjabini miyazakii
CACACCCCCGGTTTCCGCTCACATGTTGTGTGCATTTCTGCCCGGTTTGTGTGTGTGACCGATGCCTTCTATCCGGGGGTTTTCTGTCTGCCATTCCCCGTCCGTTAATCCGATTTCGTTGTGCAATGACTCATCCGGTCGCCCGTGTTGTCTGCGATCCGCTCGCTGTGGGCTTTCAGACGTACCTCTTTGCGTTGAGGCATTCCACCGAGTGTTGGATTATTCGCACCTCCGGTTTGATAATCCATCACATTATGACAGGCGATAAAAGTCCACCGAAGTTTACACCACAGTCCTGTCACTTTATTACGGAAGAATGCTATTATCATTTTTGATCATTAAATCTTGAAAACTAATGTATTTACCAGGAAAATCCAGACAAGAACCATGGGTATCAAGAGCACATAGTTTCATACATAAAATCAAAGTTTATTTTTTTGGAGGGTGTTCCAGTTCGGCTTTTTGAAACAGCACATAAATTAACATGTTACACACTGGTTTGGAATCTTGGTGTATATACCGTTGGCTACACAAGGTGTGACCTCGGAATCTATCCAGATCCGGTTAAGATGCGTTGATGTATGCACACGAAGATCCCTTTGCTTTGCATCGCTGGAATAAGTGGCTCAGTAATATAGTAACTATGTCTTTGTTACCCAAATAAACTTCGATTCGCACTGATTTGTAGTCCATTGACTGCCATTTTCTTGATGTGTTCTGTTTGTATGACGGTGACAAAAATCGAGGTTGTTCGCGTCATGTTTACGTAAGTCTGATGACCACTGTTTTTCAAGTTAGATCGAATGAAATGAAAGAAAACCTTTACACTTACAACTTGTCGCGTTCAAAAGCAATTTTTTCTTCTGACAAATGCTCTATTTCATCAGCGTATTGGGGAAAAGCAGAACAGTATTCCAAAACACAACCTTTCGTTTAAAGTAAGACGACTTTGCCTTGGTCATGAATTACTATGGTGAGAAGCGGATAGAGCAGGCAAGTATTTCTCCCGGGCGTAAAGGTTTATCCCCCCCCCCCCGTCGGTAGATTGTAGTAACCAGGTGTAGAAAATATTAGTCATCCTCGTAACAGTTGAACGTGCAATAAATTTTCAAATATCCATAGGTTCCTCCAGCTACTCGTCTGTCATCAGTGTGTCTTCCTTCCAACTTGTTTACGGGGTTCAGATCCTTCCAGCACTGTTAAAAACCATTTTGACTACACTTGGACTAATGCAGATCTGGTAGAATATAATGAATGTTCATTCAACTTGCAACGTGTGTATTATCAATTGAATCCGTCAATCGTCTTACCCCTCGAGCGTCCTCAGATTATCACAGGTTTCACTTTTTGTTTGCCCTGACTTGCGGTGCAATAAATGTCTTTAAAAGTTCTGCCTCTGGATTTTACCAACTTTTCAGGAGATGCCTTAATGGTACTCATGTCCGCTTGTACTTTTATTGAAGCCTCGTTATTCAAGTCTTCATTTACAATGCCTGATTTCAGATCCAGTCCAATTCTCCCACAGTTAAAAGCTATCATGTTCTGAGAAATGGGTCTAGTAATTTCTAACGGTTCGTAAAATCCTGAGCAGACTATAAGACCTTTGTCATCCCATTTTAGCAAACAGTCATGCATGCTGGCCTGGTTGCACTGGGCTTTTCTTTTTCACGCCGATCACCTCTGTCGTAATGAACGCGTTGATGTACGCCGTTTTCCATCCTCTACTCAGTGTGTTGTCAGAATAATAAATGCTTCACTCGAATAGACCCTTCATTCGCTTCCTTCCTTTACGGTTGGTATCGTAAACAAGAACAGAGTTTTATCGTGCTCACTTTGTTAACTTGCAAGGGGCGCGTTACATTCAAGCGTGATGTGCGTTGACCGAACTTTCACATCCGTTGTCTGGACCCGTTCACACTCGTTATATTCAGTAGTTCGTGCCTGTTCTCATCTTTTTGTTTCGATTTGGCTCAGTAATTCGACCAACTTTGGTTAACAGTTCTATCAGTCGGCACTGCATGTGCCCGGGAATTTAGCACCCTGCATCAGCGGAAGCAGTCAACGCGGCCTCACTCTCGGTTGTTCAGTTTCATCATATACTTTCGTTCTAAGGGCGTGCAGATTTTTACTACTTCAGTAATCGTCGCTGTACGATCGTAGCCCGGTTACGTGATGCGAAGCAGGTCCGTTTAGTCTCGTTAGCATGACAACAACACTGTTACGAATGTGCATTTACTTGGATTGAATGAAGCAACTTGCTGTTGCTATGTTCACCCCAGGGACCATCGCTCACGTACTTCTTGCTGAATACTCATTTATCTGTACCTCTTCCACGTTGAGGTGGTTCAATATTATTTTCATTCGTCTGGATATCATACTTCTAACTGAGGTAGGCTAGCGAATGCTCACTGTCCATACTTGCCCAAACATAGTGTTTGTCCTGTCTCTGTCACAGTTTTCCCCTCTCCATCGCTTCAATGATCCATTGGTGATTAGTGACCTGACCCAATTAGAAAGTTTTCCAATGTAATCCCCCACAACGTTTGGAATTCCTTATGACGTATGTGTATCCAGTCTCTATCCCACTGCACTAGAGTATGCACTGTCGTACGATCCGTGTAGTTTGGGCGAGATAGAGAACTATACCACAGAAGTCCACTTGGTTACTTTGTGGTGACATCAAGTTACGTAAGATTGATGCCGAGACACTCAAAGGTGATATGGAGATATCTGAAAACAGAAGTGGTATACTGAATTAGTGTCTGGGCTGCCGGTCGGACGTTTACTCATCGCTCATGGACTCGATTGTCTGGCATGCCATTTGCTGATGAAACACAACCGGTTCGAAGCAGTTATCCACCATTTCGCTGCCGTTCGGAAAACATTCCTCAAACCCCTCTGGAGCTTTAATAATCTCATTTTCACGTCAACCACAAAACGGTTGATTGATTTCGGCCTGTGAGAAACAGTACGTCTGCTAAGGGAAGTAAGATACACACATGCTCATTCGCTGATCTTCTATCGCGCTTGCATATATGAAGAATCTTGCTTGATTGGTAACATCTGTCCGCGTTGAGGGACGTGGATTACAGCGTCTTTACAATGGTTTCCACTTTGCTGGCTATACAGTCCGATATCGGAAAAGTACACTTTATGACAGCTGTGACATAAAAATATAGAATTTTATTTTGTTTGTTTTGATGTTGACCTCTACGCTTTCTATTCTCCTGTCACGACTAATCACTCTTCCGATCGTACTCGAACTCTCTCGTCTTCCACTTATTGCGATCTGATACCACTTCTCTGCAAGATGTGCTTCTACTACGAATCTTTATATCGCGCCTGATAGCACAAGGTTGGTCTTCCACGGGGTCGGAAACCCGTGGCTTGTTCGTCGTACTGCATGTTGTTGGAGTTCCGGTCATCCCCGATTTGGCTCACATAGCTCGGTCTTTGCAAGCATCTTTGACTAATCAAAGCGCTCTTATTTTGGACATCCACTTTATCCAGCACATATTTATGTGTAAATCGGTATCGTCGCCTGTTTGTTACAAAGTTAAGGAAACAAGTAGTGAAGAACTGACGTCTTATCCACGTTGACTTTCATGAATCGATAGTTGTTTGAACATATATGGAGTTTGTAAAATAGGAGTGTTTAGATTGATTTACCGCTCACTGTAAACCATTCAGAAGAAATCAGTGAAACCGGGACTGTCGGGGAAAAATTTAGTTTCCTCAAGCTATCGTTTTATTTGCCTTTGGAAAGGCTTCACTCATTACTGTTTAAAGTGACCTTCATAGTCGGCATGGCCATGTGCCACTTTGCCCTTCACGGGCGTTCTCAACCTTTGCACCAATTTCTGGCACACCGCCCGAACGCCAGTCTTTTAATTGGGGCATCAGTGTACCGTCTGGATCTTTGTCTGGTCCGTCTTCTGACCTTGTTATCTGATTAGTCAAAAACCCCTTAAATATGATCTAGTTTTTGACCGTGTTGTCTTCGGACTGAGTGGCATAAAAAGGGCTCTGTCCGAAGGCCAGTCTTTTTTCTGTGTTCATGCGTTCTCCGCGGGTGGTTGGGTTGGACGGGAAGTCACGAATTAGTCGTGTATATTCCGTAATCCGTTGTTCATTACTGTTGACCGTCGTTCCGTTATCCGCCGTTTGATTAACCGTTATTCTGTTATCTGTTTACGCGCTCGTAGACCGTAGATCCAATTACAACAGGACGTCTATGCATTCGGATAACTACGGGATCGAACGACCAATATGCTGTGTGCTCGGCAAGAAAGTCGGCACCTATAGCTGTTAAGACTGAACATCGTAAAACAATAACTTTTGAGTTGTATGGATGTTCAATAAATTCTGAACGCCAAACAGGAAGTGACGCCGGACTTTGAAAGCAAATCGTTGATGTAAACGATTCATCTCAAACGTAATGAGGAAAATTCACTGTCGACAAGTGGTGTAATGTTCGTTCATTCTCTGTCTGTTTGTTCGTCGATTTGAGTTACAGTTGTTTTCAGAACGGAGTGTTTGCAACCTCAATCGTGCTGTGATATATATATATATATATATATATATATATATATATATATATATATATATATTCCCAGCTTTTGTTACAGTTTGAGTAATCTCTTTCTATGCCAATCCCTAAAATGTTTGCAGTCCGCTCTGCGGTTCAAATTCGAGACGTCGGCAGACGATGACTTATGCATCACCGATGGTGGCGACTGCGGAGCCGATTACATCCCAATTTGTCTCCTCTGTCCACTTACTCGTACCCGAATTGAAGTAAGTCGGTTGTCTCCACTCCTCGAACTCAGTTCATTGGTTTTTTGCCTGCGCTTCGTTTGTGAAGCCACAAAATTTGTCGAGGAGAGTGAGGTTCAGACGTTTGCTGACATTTTTTCTTACTTGATCATTTCAATACGATCCTGTAGTCCAACTGAAGTTATTCCTAGGTCACCTTTGCCGTTTCATCAGAGTTCCCTTATTCAAAATTGCCTTACACGACCGGTATCTGAATTTGAGTTTGCTAATCGCATTCATTGTTACACTTATCGGCTATCAGAAGTTAACAGCTCTAAACTAGACTCTTGTGTGTTGTGACCTGCACTGAGAGTGTTGATCTCGACAGTTTTAGACAAACCGATGGAGGAAATAAAAGACAGTAAGTATGATGCAGAAGTTTTAGCGAATGAGTCATTATTTTTCAAACTCTTGGTGCGACTGTCCCTGTACCCCTTCATCTCAACGTAGTTGACAAGCTTTTCAGTATTCATGGCCGCTTTATTGTTAGCGTGTGAGTTTTATCAACGGGTAAACAGTTGCGAACTCAGAAAGTTGATGTTTAGTAGGGAAGCTCCATTATTTGACGATACTGACCAAATTGACCGCGCTATTCCTCGATTGCAGTGGACTGGTTTGAAATACGAGGTGAACAAGCAGTTATCAGTAGGTTAACGATCGCCTGCCGGACATTGGAACAAATGTTGTCTTTCGACATTTACTGATGCCAGGCAATGAAAACTATAAGGAGAGTTTTGCAGTTGCTGTTGTGCTCTCATTTTTAGCTTCTTTGTATGCTTTTGTGTCGTATAGATATATCCGTGCTAATTTTTCAGGTCTGCAACGTAATATATATATATATATATATATATATATATATAATATATATATATATCGGAAGGACCCATTTGTGTTGCAGTTATCGACGGTAAAAGTCTGAAATTCGATGTTACTGTTTCCTGCACACCTCATCAAGAAAGACAAGCTTCTGATTGAGCGTACGGGCTAGTGTATATTGTTATTTGTTAGACAAAAGCTGGTCGATAAGTTCACGGATGATGACATCACGCATTTATCAGCAGATACTGAACTCTATGCAGACACGGATGAACGCGTGATTCTGTGTTGATCGGCAGGTATATACGGTTCGTCAACAGACTGGTCACTTGGGTTCTCAGTTTACCTATTGTGAATATTTTTGGTATTTCCATGTACACGCACAGGCTGCCTATCCTCGCTTCTGAATGAACGAAACAATTTGCTGTTACGTTACCTTTATTGAACATCTGTCCTTCATCCATTCGCTGTTTATCTTGTAGGCCTATCCGTTTATCCTATTGAACTTGACACTGGAGCATACTAGCATATTGAGTAGGGTAATCTGTACTCAACTGGTTGACTAATTTGATTTCAGTATACTTTATAGAAGGTATTATTCTTCTCACTACAAATCGATTGTGGTCATGTTGCTCATTTTTTGGCCATCCTTCAGTTCGGCAAAACCATGAAAGTCGATAACTTGAATTATCATGACTATTCAGGAGAGATGGCTGAAATGCCTTATATCCAAAAATCGAGCACATGCTCAAAAATGTAACAAGAGCCGTGCATATTTCAAGCTTGATTCAACAACGCCATCCTTGCCCATTTTTTGTCCTATATTGCATACGAGTAGTTAAAGGTGATGTGTAGTATCAATACAGACTTAGTTCCACACGATATGGAGCATTTGTTCAATGGAATTTGTAAAAGTTTCCTACGTTTCAGTTGCCGTTCTGAATAAAAAGCTCTTATGTTCCATTGGTGTTGTTAACTAATAATCAGATTCACCAGACTATGTGGCTAATCGTTAACCGATAAGTTGTAGCGGATGACCCATACGCAGTTCGGTATCGTAACGTCTGAATAATCTCTTCGAGGTAACTTAAAATCAGTTTGCTTACGAAGCCTTTCGAAGAAATCCTGCTCATTTGTCTGTATTCCGGTCAATCCGGTCTATTTCGCAAAGAGAGGACATGTAATTTTACAGTGAACCAGCCATTTTTGGTTACTGTGACAACCGAAGTAAGACTGCGATCGAGTAACTGAACGTTGATAGATTC
The DNA here is from genome assembly GCA_014338405.1 of Paragonimus skrjabini miyazakii. NCBI lineage: Eukaryota > Metazoa > Platyhelminthes > Trematoda > Plagiorchiida > Troglotrematidae > Paragonimus > Paragonimus skrjabini miyazakii. The sequence goes on from JTDE01000298.1 coordinate 59,474, forward strand.
CAGTGCTATTTTAAACTCATTTTACTTGACTATTGCTGAAGTAAACTGGTGAATTCATTCTTAATACTTGAACAACATATACAGTAAACAGAAATTGTTGCAACCAGATAGAGTTATCAGATGACCCCTTCGGAAGAGAAGCAGTAGGCGAGTTTTTCTCCTGTTGTAATTCGTCAGGAATTCATTTCCTTGCTACGATCGGGATTTGAACTACTATGAGGTTGCCGTATCGACGATTACACCATTGACCTCATATTAGTTACGACCAAGTTATATACAGACGCCAACTATATTTGCTTGTGAGCAGTGCTTAGAACACTTTTAAAAAAGAAAGTGACTATCTTGTTAACTTCCGTCAAGCTTAATTCTCCAGCAAATATCTACTCTTTTGAATTATTCAGCTTCCCGTCCGTTCCGTGAATTGTGAGCATTTACAATGCTTTGATCTGACCTCCTACTTGACTATCAACCGTCGACGACCACGTTGGTCCTGTCCGATTTGCGGTGCGTTGGCACCGTTCCGCGATCTCCGACTAGACGAGTGAGTTTGGTTTTGTGCTTACCAGTTCAGGTGATCTGACTGGATTTGTTTGAGAAGTGGAGTTTTTTCATTGTGTCGCGATTTCATGCAAGATTTACATTGTGGGAACGGAGCATGTACGTATACGTAGTGGGATCTGGTGTTACAAAGGAGTTTGTTTTGGCTCCTGCGCTGCAGGCCTTGAAATACCGTGCTACTGCCTATTTAGTTAGTAGTCTGATTGGTATACAAACAAATTGGTCACTCTTGTCGTTCTTGTGGCTGGGATGCTTTTTGAACACCTCACGATTATTGGTTGTTTATGGATTACATCTGCTTACACGTCTTGACCGAGAAACACCTTTTTCTGAATGCCATCCGCCAAGAAGCATTTGAGACGAGTGATAAATTTGTCCTTGAATTGCACGACGAAATGTTGACTTATAAAGTCTGTTTTCCGTCATTTACGCAGCTGACCAACTAATCAAATGAAACCCAACCCCTCAAGTTACTAAACAGTTTTTAATTCCTGTAGTCCTATTTAAAGCAATCCATGTCCGGTTATCTCGAACAATAACCCCCCACTAGGTGTGTCGAACATGTGAATGACACTACAGTTTACTCATATTTTTACTTCAGATCACGTATGATCATCAGATGGAAAGGTTCACATGTGTTGCAAGTGTTGGCATAGTCACACAGTTTGTGGAGTGAACCTAACTGTACTCGTTTACTTGGTGGTGTGCTCTCCGTCATTGTAGTTCTTTTTCTCTGAGTTTTTACGGACTTGTTGTGTAGAAATTTTCCTGGTTGTGCCTGGAGTCGGTTTTTTAAATATTATTTCGAAACCTGTTGGCACGTTTCGTTTGTTTCTGTCAGATTGTTCAACTCAATCCTGGAAGATCCGCGCACCGTTGCGGCCACATTTGTCCATGTGGACGCGAACGGTGAGTGGCGCTTAGCTCCTGAGGAATCTACCGACGGTCATCACAACGCGGCCACTCAGCCTACCGTTGTAGGCAACACTGGACTAGGTGGTAACGATGCCAGTGCAGATACGCGACCGGCAAACAAAGTGATATCATCTCAGCCACCCGTGCTAAGCGGTCCAAATGTATCCCCAAGCACTACTCCATTAGATAACTCGGGCGTCTCGGTGAAGCCACAGTCGGTGTCCACAGTTGCGAACGCTGAAACGGCCGGGGACGATAAGGAAGTGGATGTGATCATTCTAAGTGATGATGATGGGGAAGAACGAGCCGAGACGATTGCTGATTCCAGCGCGTTGCAACACAATTCATTCGTTACACATGAGCTGATCAGTCCTTCTAAGCGAGACTTTTCAGAACCACCAGTATCTCAATCCAGTGCGAACAACAAGTACGTCACCTTTTGTTTCTCCTCTGATTCGCTCATATGATCATCTGTGGTTCGTGTCTGTCCGGTTAGTTTTATGTTTACGTTTGCTGCCTGGCACCTTTTATGTTCGATGGAATGTTTACGACACTACCAAGAAGTCGTAGCCTTGCAGTCTGTACGATCTAGACTGACCGTCCTCATATGTTTCTCATACACCCTCATTTGGGGGGGGGGGTATACTACCCCTCTTCTGATTGACTTGACTAGCTAGGTCACTCGTTTTGTTGCTCATTTGGCGTTTATCTGGTTCTAGCGCATTTCGTGACAAACGTAAAAAACCACAGCATTTTTCTTTCAAAACAATAACTTTCATTCTCTTCAAGCTCAATGCATTCATTTGTGATCGCAGGATTCGGGTACCGGTGCAGATAAGTTTTTTCACGAATGGGGCTAGAATGTTTGTGTTACACACTAGGTATTTGTCAGAACATGTATTAGACAAACATGAGAAGACCGAAAGCATGAAATATAAGCTTTATAATTGTGACATCGAAGTTGAAGCGAGGAAGAATAAAGATGTGGAGTAGTATGACATAATCAGTGAATAGTCATAGACGTACGCATAAATTACAGTTTATATTTTTGAAAGTATGTAAAATTTGAAACTTTAAATTTAGTAATTGTACTTGCTGTACGTGTCTTGTGGGATAAATATGAGTTTACTGTTCATCAGTGCGCAAATCGCATATGCTAATGGCAACTGCAACTGTGTGAATGCCCGGACACACATCTAACCCTAGTGTTGTTTCATTAGCATTTCTCCTGTCTCGGCCGCAGCCCAGACCAGTCTTTTGAATATGTACTGTCGGTACTTCCGTTAGGAACTCTAGCTCTGTGTTCTTTTTCGTTTGCAGCCCGTCTCATCATCCAACTGCTTCAGAACCTCATCCCATGCAAATCGATCTGACCAATGACGATTCGGACGAATGTGTCGATGAGGATTCACGAACTCCATCCACTACATCAACTACTTCACACACATCAGGGATCACTACGATGTCCGCTCCATGTTACACGAACGCTCTAAGTATGTACGAAGATGAGCGTCTGCGGAACAGTCGGCCTCTCATTCTGATCTCCCCGCTTCCACCGATCGTTAATGGGGCGGATGCGTCGGAGACTCAGGCGATGCCCAGTGGCAAAGGACCTCAACCACCAGCAGGCAGTTATTGGATGGAACCACCTGTACTGGAGGTCGCAAGTGGAAAATCCGTCACAGGTGCCAATGTTAATGGGACCGAATCGGATTCACCGCTGTATCGTCATTTGTTCGATACGTTCAGCCAGCGCATGGATGGACCTAACAAATTGTCACATTTGGCTCGTACCATGGCCACTACCACATCAACAAAGGCACACCAGACAAGTCTGACCACAGCGCAACCACTGGACTCGGAAAAGCAGCGACAATCTTCTCACAGTAGTCAGCGCAACAGTGGCAGTTCGCGTGAATTCGCCGTTGTGCGCCCCGTCGCATCGTTCCTAGAACACTCGTCGAATGCTAACGATTGTGTCCCCGGCCTGGATTTATCTGACTATTCTGATGGTGAGTTGCTCAGATGGCGAGGTAGGACCGGAATACTATTCTGCTGAATCACGTATAAATGTATTTTTTTAAAAACTTTCCACGCACTGAGCTGTGATCCCTTTTTACTCGACTAAGAAGCATTTGTGAGGATCTTGGCATGTGACAACATTCGATTATCTACGTGTTTATCATGCAACAGCAATGTAATTAACAACATCAACATTCGACTGAAGCTGAAGCCAAATAGCTGCATTTTATGTATCAGGATTACCTAGGCGTTATAGCTATCAGCTCAAACTGATTAGGGAAATAGATAAATTATGAACGATTCTTTCAAGACTTTAGCGTTATGATAGTTGGCAGTTTACAATGTATCGATTTCTTTTGTTACATGCGCTGCTTCACAATTTTTCACCGTACTTTAATTTACATATTGTTGCATCCTTTTGATCGTCATCTCACTTACATGGTGGCTAATTGGGAACATCTGTTCTTAACTTGTCATACATTTACTGCCTTTCGCGTAAATCTAGAAGTTATTATTATACACTACTCATCAAGGTTTCATGAGTAGTCTTACATGCTAGGGTATGCAATCACTAAGTGAATTACACCGAACGATTTTGACGAAAGACATTATAAGAACAGTCCGAAGAGTATAAGCTAGATATTATATAACGATACGAAAGGCTTCTTTAAAATGGATGTAAATCTACATTTTCAAATTTGAACTACATTATGATCTTTACATTAGTTCACTAAATATCTGCTTATCGAATATGTAGAATGAATAACTGAACCGATAGAATCAGCAGTCTTACGGAAACAGGCTTGACAAACTGATGTTTGCAATGCTAGAACAAATGATAGACATTAACCAGTACGCTACATGCTTTTGTCAGTCAACAGTGTTAATAATTAGAAACTGATATGATGTTTTCTAGTCAGATAAGCATGAAGTGGCTGTTAGTCTCATATGGTCTACCTAACACTTTATATGTTAAATATATAAAGTGTATATCGGCCACAAAGCTGAATCGATTCAACATGGTTTGTATATTGTCTACAAATGAATCGAATAAAACAGAGCTGTCTGTATGCACAGTGAATGCTCCTTTCAGGATATTATCTGTTACATAGAGAGGGAGGGTTATTGGACATACTTGTCGAAAACACTCAAGATGGTTGCCTGTAAATGCATACGCTGTACTCAGAGCAGGTAACTAATGGCTTCAACTAGGACCACTCCCTAATAGAGGCTACACCAGAGAGCACACTCAGCAACCAAGTTGAAAGTAATCCAGCATTACTACTACTATGTTTATTTTGAAGAGCAATATACACGGCTTCGTTCAAGGGAAGAACAAACGGTGACACCAAAATTAAGCAACAGACATGTAAAAAAAGTGAATATGAAAACAAGCTGTCTGTCAAATGTGAGACACTGCGTAATAAACAACATTAAACAGTTAACAAGTCCTGTCACAAGAATAGCAATCGTTAATGGGCCAGTCATCAAATGAAAACTTATATGTGCCGTATATAACAAACGGGTTTAGAATTAAAAAAAAACAATACACGAAAAATAGTAAAAAGAAAATAGGCGAACGATCAGTCTCACAAAACCAAAAGCTCTTCAGGGCACAAAAGTGCTATCACAGTCAAGGCTCACGCATCGGGACAGAAAAATGTCCTTCATAGTGAGGCAACTGTCAGAGAGGTGGCAACAGTTAACACCAGGTTCCCCGTATATAAATGTGTCGTAAGTTTTGAGGGAACCTAGTACAGTCAGTAGACATAAATCCGTGACTGCATAGGTGGGCAGCCCCAGTTGGAGAATAGCGTTACTCGATGAAGGAAATATAATACCGCGAAAAGAGATGATCACAGGTGAAACAGGGTTCACATCACAGCCCAAAGTATGGAGGGCCGATTGAATAACGGAAGAGTCGGTCCCGTACTTCACAATCTTGTCTGTCCAGGCAAATTGGCTTCGGTAATCATCCACTATATTGACGTCAAGCACCACAGCAGCGTCGTCACGAACCACGATCACATCGGGTTTGATAAACGAGCTCGCCGTATAGCCCAACTTGCGCAGTCGTTTCGCCAGGTTTTTGGCCACACGGTTGTGTCGGGCACAACGCACGTCATGGGTGATCCAGCATGGTTGTAGAATATGAGCAAGGCTTTCCGGTTGATCGCATTTGCCACGGCAGAGAACTGAGTGGTCACTTCGGCCACCTCGTGAATTTCGGACTTTAGTCCGCAGCAGACTATATCTGAGCTGGATGGCACGAATACAGATTCTGAGGAAGATGTGATCTGGGTTAAACAGTCAACGATTGGAGAGTGGAGGACGTGACACTTCCTGAAGACCACGGCCGTCAAGCGATTGGTAGAGTTTATCCATTCACACCGCATGGGCTTCCTCCTTGTTCGTCATCACAACACGTACCGGGACATTCACTTCCCTCAAGATAGGGCCAAACGAATTATCTTTGACTACATCCCGCAGAACTGGACAATGACTCGAGAGAAGTCTCTCCACTCGAGATTTACGCGAGATTGAAATAGTGGTAGACAAACTTGGGTTTCCCAAACCGCTCAAACGAATTGGGGGTATGATTGTAGCTGATTGGTGTATCTTTAGGAAGGCGGAGCCACTGCCGAACAAACTGGCGAATCGTATAGCCCATTGCTTTGAGCGTGTTACGTTGGACTCGGCTCGACATTAATGAGTGATTCACCTTTGGGATCAGATGCTGTCTCAGGAGTTCAAGACGTTGGTGTGGCTTCAAGGGCGCTTTGGTAGTTTCATCCAGCATCGTACGAAGTTGTAGACGATGATTAGTGAATGCTTTACCCTTCCAGGTGAACGGGATACCTAGACAGGTCACCGTATGGGAGGCGCTCAGTGAATTGATAGTGTCCGGGCCGAAGTGGATATACTCATCAGAGATGACAGTTGCGTTAAGTTTATGGTAATCACGGATGACCATGAGTTTAGTCTTCTGTGTTTTTATCTTCAGTCCGGATAGTTCCAGGGCACTAGCGGCGACTGCAAGTTTCTCGGAGAGACGCGTAGGATTCTCAGCTAGAACGATCAGATCGTCGGCGTAGGCGAAACCGCTAACCAGCGTGTCATGGAACTGGTAGCCAAGCTTCGGTCGAGATAGTGCCATCACCTCAACCATTGTCATGATGAATAGAAGCGAGGACAGGGGGTCACCCTGGTAAACAACACGCTGGTATCGGAGAACAGAGCCATTGCGCGTGACGGAAGCATTCCTGTAGGAGTTGGCAATGTAATACGTTAGAGATGGAGGAGCACCGAAAGCTCGGGCCGATCTGATAATCGAATTTCGTGGAATAGAATCGAACGCTTTGGACATGTTGATAAAACCGTACACAGACTTAAAGGCGAGGTACATGAGTTCCGAAGCAGCTCATGAAGCAGGGAGGTCGCCTCAAGGCAACCGTCACGATGTAGGAATGCAAACTGGAGGGCGGGCAGATGCAAGCGCGTATTCCAACGATCAACCATTATCTTGTGGAAACAACGTATCAACGTCGAAGTTACGGCGGCAGGTATGAACTCGGTGGTAGATGAAGGATTGTTTACTTTGGGTACAAGCGTGATGCGAGAGCGGCATAAATGGACAACCTTGGGTTAGCGGGAACAGCTTGAAGTATCCGGCCAAGACATCAGCTTTCATACACTTCAAATGTTAGGGCAACAATTTTTGCAAACCTGAAGCGGTGTTTCCAATGTGCTTCAAGGTGCGTGATACTTCTCCAGTGATCGGATCGACCAATGACCAGTCTGGAGGCAGAATCGTGCGAGATGGTCGGTCATCAACTTTCGGATGAGCCGATAGTACCTCGGACCAGTATTCGTTGGGATTATCTGGGAGGCCACGGTTCATCTTATAGGCAGTTCTCCAGTTTCCAGAAAAAACTGCAAACGCAGCGTTTTTCTTACGCTGGTGGTACAGCGTTTGTATCGCTGCGTAGTTAGCCTTCCGTATCTGTTTCGTGGTCCGGCGGGTTCCGACATAAACACGACCACGTCGTCGAGTGACAACTCGCCAGGTATACCGACAAGCCACTATCTTGAACCTGACTAAACGAGTGTCGATGATTCAATGTTCACTGAGAAGAGAAATGCGTTCAACCTATCAGACGTCTCCTCATGTACGATTTCTTGTGAGTGCGTTGATGGTTTCCTAATTCAATATGATCAGCATGTGCATGATCATCTTGGTTTCAACTCCACATTATCACATCTTTGCGACTCGCGGTTTCACCATTCCGCTTACGTGCTACTCGCTTTTATTCTCCACCCGCCGCACCTATCTATTATCATGCCTCGCGCTGATTGGCTCATAAAAATACACACAGGAGCATATTCCAATTAAAAGTTTTTTTTGCTTGGCTCACTAAACTCTCCGTAATCATTTTATTTCACACTCGTTCCCTACACAATGTTTTCCACTTCATTTTTAGATGAGAACGATTTTGTTGCGACCGCAACTCCCGTTTTCCCTGGTCCTTCAAGCAGTGTACGTGATCGTCCGCCACTGTTGAAAATGAGCCAGAGTGCTGCGCTTGCCCGACTTATCCAGCAGCGTTCGAGTCGCCATCCACCGCGCGTTGCCAACTCTACCGCAAGTAGCAATAGTGTCGGAGGTAGTCGATCGACGAAAAAACCTGCTCGGGCTGTTGCTCGGCGTGGGGGTGGTAGCCAACCGTCCGGTGATTCTCACTCTCGTACATCCAGGTCGACTAAACGACCTCGACGGAATTCGGGGCGTTCCAGACGTTTATCTCCTTCAGAGGAGGAGACCGAATCCTCTGGAAACGATTCATTCATGAGTTCTGAGATGTCATGTGTTTCAGCCTCTGAACCCTCTCGAGAATCTTCATGCACCCCGCTCACTCGTGACAGTGACGAGGATGATGATGTTAGTGACGAATCAAACTCTTCCGATGATCGCTGGTCTCCTTCTCGTCACACCTCTGTACAGTCGAACAGGCGTGGCAAACGCAGACTGTTGCATCGTCGATGAGATGCTTTGACTATACAATCTGTTTATTATTGCCTATTTCCACCCTACAGCCCATTCGTTACTCCCCATGTGCATTGCATTTCCATTCCGGTCCACATCGGTGCCCTTCTAGCCCGTTTCTGTCGGTCCGCACGGTCTTCTCGTTTTTTGTATCTCTTGTCTTCTCTCCTAGGGCGCCAGTCGATCGATATCGTTGTGTATGAAGACAGACGGGCAAACGGAGCAACGGGTTTTTCTCTTATTCCGTTGGTTCCTTGAATACCACCACCACCCCTGTCACACACATCCTTCGTCTGTCCGTTTGATCTATCACATTTCCCTTCCTTCAGATATCGACCGGGTTATTGTACAGATTTATACATCCCGATTATTTCTAGTACTATTCAGCCACAAATCAACCGCAGCCGAGGCTTTTATTACGTGTGTTGAGTTCTGTTAAACTTGTAAATTGGCGAGTGGAACACGCGTCCTTGAATGGTTCGTCGTGTTCACGTTTAAGGACTGATTGGCCGTCAGTTTTTCACTGATGTTTGACCTGTTTGGCTCAAGGTCATAAAAGAAGTGGTTGGTTTAGACTCGCTACAGACTCCATCTGTTTTTGTTCAATAGGCTATCGATATTTCTATTTTAGGGATACCATTGTGTGGTGAGTCAGTTGTACAGATTCAGTCGTTCATGAGTTTCTCATCGTTGTTTCCAAATAGGTGTATTCTCATACTATAGAACTCCGACTACGTTTGAAGTGCCATATGTGACCACGTTTGAGCGCGAGAATCTTGTGGTGGTATTGGCTAGCTCTGTTCCTGCGCAATGAACAAGATTTCGATTATTAGATGTATGCAATGTGGAATTTAAACAGACTGTGTTGCTTCATCAAATTATTGACACAATAGATTGAATGGAGACAACATCGAAGTGTTCCAATCAATGTGCCACTGGTGGAGTAACTTGAATGTATTCAATTAACAATGAAGTAAGTTAGCTCTTAGTTTCAGTGGTTTCAGATACCGAATATCTACATTTTTTCCCTCTAAACATCGGTTGATAATTAACAAGTCTGTCTCATGTATCAGGAGGAATCTGGTGAACCACGTTTAGTTATTGTTACTGAATTCATAGGCTAGTTGTCCGGTAATTTTTCTTAGTTCGCCATCAGTATTCAAGATCTGTGGATCCTTGAATGATATCTGACTGGTGCTACTGTTAGAGATAAAACAGTGATGGCTCACAGGTTATACAACAACCTGAAACAGTTTATCTTTTTTTCATCTCTTGATTGGCTTTAGATGGATCATGTTTACACTAGTTCACAGTATTGTCTATTGGCGTTGTTGTTGTTGGTTGTTTTTTCGATCTAGTTCGACAACGTTTCGGTTTGAGATCAGTTAGCATCGTCGATACAACTTCACTCTCAATCCTGTTAACTAATGTGTAACATGCAGATAATGAACAGTTGACGATTGGTGTGATTGATATACGTACACGGTTTTTTTTCGGTAGAATAAATTTTGGTCAGGATCCGGTAATTTTATTTTCTCGAGAGTTGCACATTATTGTCGGACTATGACATTTGTCCTCTTGGTGTGCCTGATTTTTGATTTGCGAAACATGTGTGTAGTGTCTTCGACATAGGGTTAAAAAGCAATTAACTGTCTGAGTGTTCATCACGTATCTAGTTTTAGGCGGTTTACAGTTAGAACTGAACTACACGTATTCCTGCTGTAGTTTAGCGTTGACCGGTTACTTTTATTCCGTCATCGTTTTTGATCAGGTATAACTGACATTGTCTGTCCAAAGACGACTAGAGTACATAAACATACAGCCATTATGTTCGCGTTGTTTTATTGGCCATCTGACAAAGGTCCTCAGGTCAACCACATGTTTGGTGATTATTGGAAATGACGATGGAGCTGGTAGTTCGAGTTGAGGGTTTTATCCCTTAAGAATATAAAGCCAAATAGTTTTAAATACCGTAGTTGCTGTTTTTTTTAATACTGTTCATTCCAATATTGAGCTTCTGTGAAGCAGTGAGAGGACCAACGGTATCATATTCACTAGTGAGAGCTGGTCTTGAAATTGCATTTGGTCAATTTTCAATACAAGGCAGGCAGAGGGTAGTGGCAAGTTGTGGTAACGACTCACCATCATCACAACAGCCTTGAGCCTGATCAGAAGGTACTGTGGCTCCGTCCACCGCTCATCTCAGTAGTGACGTGGAATGTGCTACAAGAAGAAAATGGTCAAGATACATAATAAAAGAAGACTAAGCAGAAGAGCTGGAAAGGGTGTAGATGCAGGTATGCCACTGATTGCCCCACACTGCCATCTCGGATAGCATCTCCAATCAGTGGTTTGGGTGATCACGAGGACTTCAGCCCGGTAGGCGACACCTACCCACTTTGATCAGTGGAGCAGTCAGGGCTTTCATATTTCGTGACTGCAATGTTGCCTGACCACCTCGCGGTTTTATCCAACTGACGCGAAACGCATTCCATGCAAACCAGCCCGATCACCCACCTTGTTCACCACGGTCTGCATGGACAACTGTTTCGGGCGTTCAACACCTCTAGTGGTCTTAATCAAAGATGTCTGATCTCGCCTTTTCTGTGCAGTTTTGTCATGGGCGATATTGTGGAAGGTGCGCCTGAGAAGACCGGTGAGCTTGGTGTTGAGCTTCTTCCTGGCGCTAGGTTGACTGACATGGAGTATGCGGATGATATTGTCTTAGTTAACCCCTCTGTCAAATACATGCAGACCATGGTGAACAAGGTGAGTGATCGGGCTGGTCTGCATGGAATGCGCTTCGCACTTTCAAAGTGCAGAGTGTTGCTTCAACACTGGGGCATTGCCACTCTTGCGTTTTCTATTGCAGGTAATCCGCTTGAGACTGTGAACAGTTTCACGTACTTGGATAGCACTATCTCGTCAGCTTGTAATATTGCCGATGAGATATCTGCGAGGTTAACAAGGGTACGAGTTGTCTTTGGCAGCCTGCGTCATCTGTGGTGTCGAAACGACGCTCGGTTGTAGCTGAAAGGAAAAGTATATAATGTGTATACATTTCGTTTTGCTCCGTGGTTCAGAGTCGTGGCCTGTTCACAAAGAAGATTTCAACAGGCTTGTTGTGTTCGATCATGATTGTCTCCGCCAAATAGCCCACATTAAATGGACTGATCGCGTGAACAACATGTCCGTTCGCTGGCGTGTATTCCGGAGCACTCGGGAGGCGCGATCTATTGGTCAACTGCTCAGGTTGCGGTGGTTGGGTCACGTACTCCATATATCATCTGATCGTTTACCGTACCTGGCATTATATACTGAGACCACCAACAGTTGGATAAAACCACGAGGTGGTCAGACAACAATGTGGTCACGAAATATGAAGACCCTGACTGCTTCACTGATCAAAGTGGGTAGGTGTCGCCTGCCGGGCTGAAGTCCTCGTGATCACCCAAACCACTGATTGGAGATGCTATCCGAGATGACGGTGTGTCTCAGTCGATGGCGTACGTGTATCCATACCATTTCTAGTTCTTCCACTTAGTCTTTTTTAATAATTTTCAAACTTCTTAGTAGCTTTTTCCTCTAAGATATTCCATCTCATTGTTAAGGTGAGCTAAGGCGCGACTCACAGTCTCTCGTGATCAGGCTTATGGCTGCTATGACGATGATAACGTGTTTGCGAATTATCCTCAATTGTTTATATACTGATGAGTAGTCGGGATTTGGTTAATTTCAATTTGAACATCACCCACAATTGCTCGCAGCTGTCACATTCCCATAGAATTTCCAGTCTATATACTGTAAATGCGTTTGTAAACCTGGTAGTGTTTTAATTATGTGAGTCTGGAAGAACGGCTGTGAACATTTGAGTGTCATTTTATCATTGCTTGTACAGTGACTGCTTTCGCTGTTTCAATTTCATTGCTTAAAATGAGTGGAGCGTGCAAGGATATGATATAATATGGGCGGCGATAGACGAACGACGACTACGGTCTATTTTGTCGATCGCTCGAACATATCGGTAACCAAGTATGATCATTTTCATTGATCGGCTGTCTCTTTTCGACGATAGGATTTCTTGTTTTCTTTCATTTTGTGAGACTGGGACAGTTTAATCCACTGATTTATTGCTCGTTAAACTGATCATTTCATTTGTCTTGATTGGATGTGCTTTGTCGTCTTTCGCCCCCCCCGATTGACATCCTTCAACAACTCGTCACATGTCGTCGCTGATGTATTGGTGGATGATTTTGCGTTTGTTGATTTACTCGATCTTACCAGCATTCTGACTCGATGGAGACATTTGTATTAGAAATTGAACAATGACAAATGTTCGGTGATCATTTTGGACAACCTAGAAATGATTTTATTCAGGTAGTTTGTAACTCACCTGAAACGGAAACAGAGCTGTCTAGTATGAACTCCCAATTGACTGTGACGTCGCTCATATAAACGGTCTACTCGTTACATACACGTGCATCGTTAATCAAGAGTGAGTCAGACAATGAGTCCGAGGTTGTACGGGACCATGTTGAGTTCACCGTTGCTCTTATTCCCAGATGTATGATAAGACGGGAAAAGAATGTTTTCAGTTCCAGTAGGAAATCTTATATCGTGGACGTGGACGGTCAGAAGACTGTATGAATAGTTATTCGGATCACGTTATTACTGATCAACAGGTCTTAAACATATTTTCATTCGAGATAAATCCGATTTCAGTCCAATAATTGCGATGCTTCAGTGATGGTACACTACGCAAACGGTTTGAAACTAAACGGCTATCCATCACCCAGCTAAACAGATTCTTCAGTTGGGCTCTCTGTGGCGGTATTCTAGGTTTTCTGCTCTCTAGGCTTACGATTTAAATTTTCAATCAGTTCTTTATTGCGAAAGACGCAGCGCAAGAATACCCTGCAGTTTTGTGAGGCTGTAATGTGAGCATTCTGTGAACAATTAATATTAAAGATAATTTAAGAAGGTCCATGCTTTTTATCAAGTCTAAGTCCGATTGATCGTAGCGCTTCATTTTTGGAGGTGATACTAAATCTCCCCCACAAGTGGTTCAAAAAACTGAACTCGTTTGTGAGATATGCTGATGGTCGGACATCGACGTCGATATCAAGAATCTGGTCAAGTAGTGGGGTGACAGTCTACACAGTATCAAATCTCGAACTAAGGGATGGACCATTTGCCGTGAGAACAGCATGCCGCCGCAGAAGTTGCGTGCAATCTACCATGAGCATTAACATTCTCTTGAATCAACTGGTCCGATGTGCTACTCAATATCGTTTCTGCCGTACAGGTTACCCTCCAATTCTTTTGGAATTAAATCAGCCCCGAAAGCATAGCCAGAGTTTTAATAACTGATAGTTGTTATCGAAACGAAGGCCTGACAGCCTCTGATAACTTCACACAAAATTGAACCATCTATGTTCCCCTGAAAGTGCGTAAACCCGGTTCAAACCCCAAAGAGTATCATCAATTCTATCAACCCGAGGAAATTTCTAGCTCTGTATTACTCCATAAACAACTTCCTTCTGCAATATCGAACTACGACACACGCCACAATGACGTAGACTCCACGTCAAGTCTAGACATGTTCCCTGCAATGTATGAACCCCGCTGATGTTTTCCACTGTCGGATGGAGTAAACGACAACCAAGTGAGCTTGGTACATCTGCAGTGATAATCGATTTCCACCATGCCGACGTCCTTCAATAATACCAGGGCTTAGTTCAGCGAAATATTAAAATCGAGCATCCCACGGACGAATCTGAAGACCAAGTAGTAAATCTGGACGTCTTCCAAGAGGGGCCAGCAGTTGTGACTTAAAATAGCTAACAGGATGTCTTTGTAACAGATGTAGGAAGCTCATTGATCTAGCCAACTAGCAGGAGAGTGCACATATACGGGAGGAATACTGTGGTATCTTGACGAATGCCTTCCAGACCTAAACATAAAGTGATTGTCCGATAGCCAATCAAGTTCAGTGACGTAACAGACTAACCCGCGTGTCGTGTGTGGTGTCCTCCTCTTGGACACCACTCTAATCAGAGTGAAGGAGAGGTACTTTCACGCAGAACGACGAAACCGTGATATTCAGTGTCGTTTACTTGTGATGTTTTTAGCTGTCTGCTGTAACTCTGTTCTTTTGAATTTCTGTCTTCATATTGTAGCTACTCCTGTTTTATTAATTTCGTACAATCCTTGACGCCCAGTTAGGTAATCCTATCATCATCATCACAACTATTCAACGAGCATATTCGGTCAACCCTTTGAGCCTCAAAATGATGGTTTGACGGAATAGACAACCGTGAATCACGGGAGATCGCTCTGCTGATGACATTAAATCACAGTGCACCTGAATGGTGAATCTGTTGGTGGTTAACATTTGGAATCTAAAACGGACAGTATTTCTACCTCCCGGTCCAACCAACTTGAAAACAACAGTTGTAACGTGAATTTGTGCCCGCCCCGTATATATTGGCACGGTAAACCAGCCGCTGCCTCATCGGCAATAGAAAGTGACCCATTTGTATCCGAGCACAAACGATAATCGGAATATATCGGTATCAATTTCATCGGCGGTGACACCTCTTTGTCCAGTCTCTCGTCTACTTTTCAAATACCCAACAGCACAATGCTCATTGTCTCATTATGAATGTGCCAGCACCCTGACAATCCATTGTCTGGTTCTGTCTAATCGAGTTAGACGGATAATCTGATTCATCAGTTGTCGATTTGACACAGTATGTGTCCACGGCCGACTAGGAAAAGGAGGACTGGTATTGACCTTGAAAACCAGGCTTGTTTCACATACTGGATTACGGTGTAATTCCAGGCCAAATTACGATGTTGAAACCTATGAATAGACGGATAGAACATTAAACGATGTGTACGGTGGTCAGTATGATTTGTAATGCTCAGCCAGAGTGAATGAGAGTACATTGTGCCAGTTCAGATTTGTGACGCGCGATAACGAAATAATTTCTCGGATGGAATGAATAAAATAATTCATTGTTTTTATGTTCCACTATCGTCTGGACTTGTACAACGTTGGTAGAGCTCGGAAAAGCTGCTCAAAGTCAAAATTCGATTATTTTTTTTATTAAGAAAACAAAGTATTTTCGATACAGTTGTTTTTGATAATATGCACTCTAATTTACTCAAGTAAATAACCAGAAGTTACAATGACTTCTTTAGTGAACTGAGTAATTATGAGACAGAACTGACCAAGTTTCTTGAGCTAACAGTCACAGATAGCCAAATCTTGAATGCAAGGTTGCATCAAAACCTGTAACGTTGAGGAAAATGGTCTTTTGTATAATGGAATGATATTATGTACCTGTGGTGATTGTCACAGAACCTATTTCTCATTACTTGTTTTATTACATT
>JTDE01000298.1:89756-109823 GCA_014338405.1 Paragonimus skrjabini miyazakii
TGAGTAGTGGCGTTGATATGCACAACTGACGAGCTCTAATGAGAGCAAAACTCGAGTCTAGTGCTTCTTCTCGAAAGGGGCCGACTGGAAAGTCTATGGGAATGCGACAGCTGCGATCAATTGTGGGTGACGTCCAAATTGAAATTAGTTTTTTTAACAAATTCATTTTGTGTGATTGTACCGAAGGTTTTGGATTTGCTTTTGGGCGGTACATGACAGGAATTCAAGAGGCATCATCCTGGGAAGCGAAAACACAAATTACAACAGAAACGCACTTAATGAAGCTGAATCAAAGGAACACTTATCGACTGAAATAACTTCCTCGGGGAAGATGGAGATGAACGTTGCGTTATCACTCCGTGTAAAGTTCCAAGTTTCCATTTTAGTTTAGAAGTGACCAAATTGGGAAACATCTGCACTTCGGTTGAATTTAAATCAGCGACAGAAACAATATACGCAGACAAAGCAAGCACTTTGCCAGCTGGACTACCAACAGCTCGGAACTTTCACATTTCTATTCATAGGCCGATCCTACAGTTGTCCGCGAACCCTCGATCTGTCAAGTGGGTATTAAACTACCTAGAACTTTATCCCTATAAGTAGATGTATCTCTCCGCCTTAAAATCGTTCGGGAAGTCACAACTTATCTCACTTGTTTACCGTGTACCCAACCACACAAAACTGTAGGCTGTTCATTGGATTACTTCACATCTGGCCTATATTCGCTGCTTGTAGGAACTTATTTAAATGGCTCATGGATGAAACACTGGTGATGAGCTCGTATTAACAATGCAGCCTTAATCTTCACCTCATACACAAAAAGTAGTTTGTGTTAACAGTGACTTTTAATTCCATCAGCCAACAGTTTGAGTAAACGCTTTGTCGACTACCCTGCACTGTCCTTCTGAGATCTCTTTTGTCCGAGTGACAGCATTCTATTAACTTGTACATACTCCATAACATGATCAGCTTTAGTTTGTTAGCTTCTGTCAAGCTTACCATTTGATGATTGATCTAGGGTAACCTGCGTGTGGAGTGTTACATGTTTTGTAAAAGCTAACTTTAACAATGTGGTAACCACAATCCAGTTTGCAGAACAGTTTGATGGAGTAGCAGGTGGAATGTCCAAACTCAGGAGACGCACACAGTTATTGGCGGACTGTGCGAAACACTTACCCTGATCATTGCCACTAGCAGGGCTTCTTAGCAGACGAGTTAGAACTGAGCGTGATGTCCCCATCTTATTTTAACCCATCCCGGCGTAGTCACTGTTTAACATATCTTCGTGGATGTGCAGCAGTCTCCCTCGACTATTGCGCTGTATCCGATAGCTTTGTACGTAAACCACTCCAACGAGTGTTGAGTTGTCCGCTGTTGCAAAACGCTGAGCGTATTATCTTGGTGTTTCAGAATTACTGTATGTACCCTGCCACCTGTGTATACATTATTGAAAAGTCGCTAACTTCCGGAACAAAATCAAAAGCAGGACTTGTGGCACAAAGCAAATATCAGTTTTTTGAGTTTCTATTGGTAATTTTACAGAGAAGAGTCTTCAGTAAAATGGGGAATTACAGTTGGGGCTGAAGCCGTGGCTTTTCTATTGGTCGGCTCGGCTTCGTTTTTAGCTCGTTTGCTTTAACGCGTAACGTACTTAAACAGCTTGTTTTACTCCGATGCTCGTTATTACAAAATCCGCGGGTAAGGCAGTGTGCTTTCCTGATTGGTCGCCGCGTTGACATGCCATTCTACTCAATTTTTCGACAATGCGTATACAAAACAATTATATATAGGCCTTAGACTCTCATGGACCCAATAGTTCTTGTGTTGTTGTTCTTCACCCAAGTTGTTATCTTATTTTTTCACCCCACCTCCACACCCCACTAGTGTCATATGTATGTTCCTAGTTATTGTTGTTTGGTACTGAAGAAGCAATACGAAATGCTAGCATCTATCTCTGTCCGTCTTCTTACTGTTTTGTTCAAATTTATGAAAAAAAACCAACTGTTTCAAATGTTTACAAGAATCATCTGGATATTTTGCTATAGTTGCTTTCAGTCGAAAAAATGATTGAATAAACAGTGTCTTTGTAACCGAATTTTGGACAGCAAAATGTAACAAAATACAGGCAGACACATGTAGAATACTGTATATTTTTTTACTAAACAGTAATGAAATAATTCGCGCAATTTTTAGTTTCATTTCCTGGGTAACCAAATAACTTCCAATGGTCTTCTTTTCAAGCCACTAATTCCTCGTACGGTTTTAGTAATAGATAGTAACGTAGTGTAAAATATCTGTTACAAAGACATTTTGCTCAATCTCTGCAGATACAACATTGAAAGTTTTGATAAGTATTCATTCAGATGAACATTGATTAAAGTCTAGAATATCTGAACCAAGATTTATTCTGAACACGTTAAATATACTGTGTGTCATGTGGTGATATTTAGATCATTTGAAATGTCAATAACACGGTGGTATTGGGAAAAATGACGTTTTCATTTTCAGTGTATCGATTGCTAGTGTAGTGAGGACGAGCGATCGCACTATACTACTCACACTACTACTATTAACTAGTAAGGCAGAAGCATGGATTTTAACATTGAAATAGTCACGAGAAAAATAGGAGAAGAAGCATTGGAGTGCAGCATGGTATGAAACCGTTCTTGGTACATAAAGGAACTCAACATTGACCTCCCTGGAAAAAATGATGTTCTGAGACCAATATCGTACGCAGATGATTGTTGTTGTTCGTAGTCATGTTGAAACGCATAACTCATGTATTGGTTTTCTGAATGAAAAACCCTCTCGTTATCCGCGTTCTTGGCTCGCAACATTAGGTGTTATCTTTGTCGAGACAATTTTTCAATTAAGTGACCACATGGTTATTTATGAGACATTTGCACGTTTGACGTACTATCGATCAGTTGAATCAAAAATTCAGGTATCGGTCGGAATATGCTTGTTCTTCATCCTTCTATTTCATAATTGTATATTAACTCCTTGACCTTTGTGAAATCTGACGCGACAAGTGAAGATTTGACATCTTGTTGTGGTAGACTGTTCATGGCCTGTCAATCAACTGTAATAGGACGGTTTAGCAGGCTGTCAAAATGATTGCGCCAGACTTTCACGATGTCCTCTGATTAGGTGCACAAAAAGGTAGAGTGCACGTTTATCATTGCTTTAGTAGACTGTACGGATGGCCCAAAAATCGTGTTTGTGAATTAAGTCACTTTTAATTTCCTCGGGGGACAGCAGTATCTTACATCACTTCACCCTGCTTTTTCACCGGTCATCCTTGATTCCGCGAAATTGTTCAGCGAGTTACCGGTGAATAATTCTTGCTTTCTGCATCATTCAAGTCTACTGTGGAGACAGCAAACGCTGTATTCTTCTCTCTTACCAGGTTACAGGTAGCCGCGTCGTCATTGTCGAGCCAGTCCGGACGTTTCCGGTCTCGTCTCGGTGGCTGATGCCGTGATCTGTTCTTTGAATTGTTGTTACATATCTTCAGGGGAGCATCTTGCAGACAAGAAGCCACTACACCTTGAAAGGCAGTCTTTGTCTCAGAGTTCTCTATATGTTTGATATCCAACTTCTGCTGTTGTCCGGAAGATCTACAACAAACAGGTTCGCATTCGTTGATGAACGGTTTGATCCCAACCAATTTATGATCTGTGCTACATTAAGTTTAACGAATCACTGGCGTGATATACACTTCGCAAATATCACGCCGTTGCACGATCACACAGTCAAGCAAATGATGATGACCGCTCCGTGAGTGAGTCCACGTAGTGAAGTCGCTCGCACTCGGCTGAAATCGGGTGTTTGTGATAGCCAGCTCGTGAGTAGCACACAGATGGAGCAGAAGATCACCATTCTCATTGATTGAACCAATGCCATAGGGTCCAAGGACTCTGGACCAGGCTGTTGAGTTACAACCAACTCGAGCCTTCAAGTCAACCAGCACAAACAGTTGATCACTCACCGGTGCAGAGCGAATTGTCTCGGACAGCTAATCGTAGAACTGGTCATTTATACCATCAATGTGAAACAATTAAATCGCAAGCACTAGCAGATGCGATACACTTAGCTAGATCAAGTCGCCGGCGCATCGACAAGATTCGAAGTCTGATACCGTGCGGTTCGTCCATCACCAGGGCACTGGTGCGGTCGGCTACTGTGAAACAGATACTGTGCTCTCCAGCACCGTCTGTCGGGTAACTTATCCAGTAGAAAGTGTGCCTAGCACTTGCTTCTCGGAGCTTACCGTGGTTTGCAAGCCTTGTTTCACTCAAAGTTGCGACATCGATAACATAGAGGTTCAGTTCCATAACGATTAGTGCGGTGCGGCGTTCCGGCCGTCCTGTGGTGCTGCGTCAATCCAGCAACGTAAGCACATTCCATGTCTAGACCGAAAATGTCTTGCGTTCACACGCATGTCTCGGATTAACACATGGGATCTCAGATTGAGTCTCCCATTCAACAACTTGACCTGTGGGACAAAAGACAACAGGGTTTTCCTGGGAGGTTCTACTCGGAGGCTTTGGATCAAAAGCCTGACCCGTTTGGTAGTGAAGGGCTAACCTGGCCTGGGGATGCACTGAATTAGACGGTGAAGACTCATTCCGATTTCCGCCACATACAATAGATGTATTTTAATCGACATCAGGCTTTTAAGAATTTGTCTGGGTTTTTTGACTATACAGAATAGTAGGCCGGCGGGCACAGTTAACCGTTGAGCGATCGGTGTACTCGTTGCTTGAGGGTACCTTTCCGAACTCCCTCCTTCAGTACGTGGAAGACAGCAACATTCACACACACACAGGAGTATATGCAAACTATGTTGGTTGTAACTGGCAGAGGGTTTCGAGTAATTTCCCATTGGTGCACAAATTTCTACGTCGCCTTTTACATAAACCAGTTCTGAGGCGTTATCAGTTGAGCACAGTCTTGCAGCACCATCTTTTTGCTGAACAGTGTTATCAGTGGTGGCTTTGGGTTGCGTACTAATGGTTGACACTTGCTTCGAACACTGCCTAAAAGTGTGACAATCTACTACATCGCGTTTTTACACTACAACAATGAAAGTCTGTCAACTTTATGCAGCACTAAGTTGCACACTGTAAATGGACATTAATTTGTTTATTACCGTTAGTACTGGCAGTATAAAAATGATTTTTATTATCTTCATTGTTAGTGTCCATGTCAGGTTGTTTGATGTCTTCGTCTTGAAATAAGATCTACTTGACCCCCAACTTGAACTAACCTTCCTACTGATGTTGTGACCGCAAACGACGCTTGGCCTGAGAATCCGTTTATTGCGCAAACGCCCGTATAGGTCATGTCAAAAATCAAACCACAAACGGGTACACTCATTTGCGCGTTAGACATGCATTCACATACGTCATTCACCCTGGTGGAACTTCTGCCGCTTACACACTATTTCGATAGTCTCTTCTTGCCCTTCGTCTTCCTGGCGTCCGCAGCTTGCTCTTTTGTTCGTGAATGTCTCCTGTGGGTGACATACTACTTGTGAGTAGTATACTACTCACAACGAAACTGCCTGTCATACAACACTGAGATAGGTGAAGCTTTAGTTGCACGTAAGGACGCATCGATGATAAGAGTTATTTGTTCAGACAACCTGTTCTTACAGTGAAATGGACTGTGTGCTTCTTCTGCCTGAAACGAGCCAATTTGACGGAAGTATGAATGAAGGCGATCTACGTGATGCATCCTGGAGAGTGACGCCTTCAGTAACCGATACCGAAGACTATCATTCCAGCCACATGTGGTCATACAGTCAAAGAATAAACAGTCATTCACTAAAAGGGTCAGAGTCAAGTGTGTCTTGATATGATTTTCCGTTTTATGCATACTGACAACAGAAACCAATGGTATTTGGTTGTCGTATAACGAGGCAACACGTTCGAGGTATGTATAACGGGAATGATCCGTCGATCTGAGTATGACAATGATTGTAGAATGATCAATGCCAAACAGTTTGCTCGCGGTTTCAAGCTCGTTTATTGTACCTCGGTCTGCCAAAGTGCGATTGCTTTTGTTCATTCCGCATACCCTACTACTGACGATCTTAGGGAGTGTGGCGTGGCGGTAGCCGTATAACTGATCTGTACCTGGCAGCAAACCATCCGGACTAGTTTGATGACAACAGTACTTTTGTGTCTAACCAGATGTGAAGGAGAAATGAAATGTTTGCTGTTTCCACGATGGTTTCGGGCAATGGAAACAACAATCCCTAGCTGTCGTTGTTGACTCACCGAACGGCTTTGTGGAATTAGCGACATGACTGCTGACATACAGTGAGTTCTACGATTAGGTGAAAGGGATTTTCCTTTCATTCTTCTAGTTTGCTGGATGAGGACCGTGGAGTTTCATGCATACAACTAGATGACATCAACAGCATCTGACAATAATTTTAATGGCTTGTCGATTCGACGTTCTACTAATAACTGTGGAATCGCAAATAACTTGTCACAACAAATCAGCCGACAGCCAACTGCTCTTCCACTGGATATGACATAGGCTTATTTCTGATAATTACTAGGTAAAGTTGGGTTGACAGAAACCTTTTCAGCATGCTGACTTGGTTTTGGAAGGTGCTTCAGCATCAACTAGTTTATTCAGTCTGTGAATAGGAACCGATCGCGCAAAAGTTTAAGGATGTCATCATTGTGCCTTTGGTTAAAGATCATGGAAACAACCGACGTACGGTCCGTTATGAGAGTATCATCCTACTGAGTTACGGTTAAAAGTTTCCAGCAGGCATCCAACTTAAGTGACTTGTTACCAGGGAGTTTCAGGCCAATGTTTCCGAGAATTATTGTGGATTTCCGGCAGGTTGCAATGTGATTGTATATGGTAGCCGACACTCACCAGATAGTGTAAAAGTGTTTTGAACGCAACCAGCCGTTGTGATTCCTTCAGCCCAGAACAATTATGACGATGACGGACGAGTTTAGCCACACACGTAAGTGGGCTCCTGATGAATGGTATTGTGTAAAAATTCCATTTGGTACCTCGAACTCACGTTTGTGAGTCTGTCTAACTTTTGGAGTGATGCTGCTAACCAATGTCTAGTTCAACAAACAGTTGGTACACAGTGAAGAGCGAAATTAAATGTTCTGAACTCTGAAGAAACATTCTACTTTTACTTACAATTCTTCAACGAACGAGACCTTATTGAGGTATCGTACGCGTAGTGGTTATCTAGCAGCATCACGATTCAAGGCACTGGATTTTAAGAACAAAAACCAGCCATCTGTGGAAAACTCCACTTAACTTGTCTATAATAACAGAGGTTTTGTACATGTATAGGGAATGATCTACATAAGCCACTGATAAATGCAGTCCTAACATGTTCTAACTAGAAAGAACCTTGTGTGTAGTGTTTCCTCTTGAAACAAGCTAGCCAATTACGCTAAGTGATTAGGACAGCTGCAATTGTCCGTGAATGGGGTCGATTTGTATCAAACAAAGTTACAATAAAATATCGGTATTGGTGTCTAGTCGTTTTTAAACTAATTATCACTATACTGCAAAACAATTTGAAGTGAATGATTTCAGATCAAGAGTTGACAATTTTCATATAGATTGAACATCACCCACAATTGATCGCAGCTGTCGCATTCCCATAGACCATTACTCACAAGCGAAAGTGGATGAGCGTTCTCATATGATAATTCGGTCATGCCTAACGTGAGGTCAATGGCGCAGTGGTAAACACCGTTGTCTCATGAACAGAATGTCCGTGGTTCAAGTCCCGGCTGCAGTGGCGATGATATGCACTACTGACGAGCTCTAATGAGAGCGAAACTCAAGTCTAGTGCTTCATTTCGAAAGGGGCCGACTGGAAAATCTATGGGAATGTGACAGCTGCGATCAATTGTGGGTGATGTTCAATCAATACGAAAATCAAAAATCCCCTACTACTCATCAGTTGACAATTTCCTAGAGCTTTCAAACAAACGACAGTTAATTGCAGATGGCAGAGATCGAGACTTTGATGGACAAAGTAGACAAATAGTAGTGAAGACAAGAGTTATTTACGTTTAAAGTATGAGGAATGACTGAGTTATTCTGGTGATAAACCACTTCAGCTGTTCACGACGAAAATGACACAAGTGTATAGCTGATAAATTCACAAATGGTTTTGTCAGATCATTGTTTGAATACACTAACTCAGTTGTTTAGTCTAGCCTTAAGAAAGACATAAATGCGTTTCGGCATTTACAGCTAGGGATAGGACCAAAATTGTGTCTGGGCTTCAAATCCTTGATCTTTATCTTCAGCAACACCAAAGACTCTCAGAAAACCCCTTTCTTATATTTTTCCTTTCTTCTGAAGGGTCACCCGAGAAACTCTTTACTCTTGCAGGTCCAAATGGGTTAAGTGGTCACCATAAAAAGTTTTTTTGAAAAAAATACCTCAAACGCTTGTCAGGCAAAGCACCATGAATGCATTTTAGAAAAGCTTTCAGCCGCACTATACCAGAACAGAAATAGTATGGGCTTAGGAAACTTGGACTGTCGGTCTCGCGCTCGTGTATCAATCATTGGATCACTGAAGCAATGATAACCGTATGCTAGATTCGTTTAACTGGTTAGTATTTGTACAGATTTTCTTAGACGAGTGAGGGTCCTGTAAGCCCCATTTATTCCTCAAACAGATCACTTTGTTGGCCAATGTTGGCGTGAATTCAAATGGGTGCTTCATTCAGTACCACTGATAGTCGTATGAATCTTTGGACAGCTGACAGTCGGACTTTGTGGAACGGTCGCTGTTAGGGTTTGTTGCGCCAAGTTTCGCGCAGTGTTGCATTGTTGTCTAGCTACGACTGGGAACAAATTGGTTTGCAACTATTGTAGTAAGGAGGAGCGATCGTGCTATACCACTCATACCACCGCTATTCAGTAGTAGGACCATAACATAGATTTGACATCGAAGTAACAGCAGGAGAAGTATAAGAAGAAACATCGGAGTGCAGCACCACATGAGTAAGGGTAAGGGAACGTGAAGGAACTGAACGTTGACGTCTGTGACAACCACGACGGTCTGGATCCAGCACTGTACACCTATGAGTGTTCTTGTTTGTTGTCTTGTTGAAACACATAACTCACGTGTTGCTTTCCTGAATAAATGACCCTTGTGCCATTTGCGTTCTTGGCTCACAACACTATTTTTTCTTACCATATTCACTGCAATCAATTGAGTACAATATGCTTCTACGATCACTGTTCGGTTTGTTATTTCTTAGTCGGGAAAATCGAACTCGTTACGTATTGCTCATCAGACGAACAATACAGTTGATATAAAAATTGAACATCATTCACAATTGGTCAGGGCGTTTGCATTCCCATAGACTTTCCAGTCAGCTTCTTTCGAAAAGAAGTCCTAGACTGGAGTTTCGTTCTTGTTAGAGCTCATCAGGAGTGTATATCGTTGCCACGACAGGGATTGGAACTCATGAGGCAACCGTTTTCACTATTGCGCCATTGGTTTCGTATTATGCACGACCGAATTATCATATGCGAACGCTCAACCACTTTCGTTTATGAGTAGTGAGTGGCTGCAAAATTCGGAATCGAATATTGGTCGTGTTCAGTTTAAACTAAACCATGTTGCATCGATTCGAACTCTTCCGAGCTGTGTTCCTATTTATTGAGACTAATTTGCCCTATGGTCGACATAACAATGTCGATGTAAATTACATTTCCTCAAAATTGTAGTCACACGGTTGGCGCCTATCACACTGATCGAAGCCAAAAGACACTTGCGCTTCAAATCCTCATCCCAAGTGGCTTTCTCTGCACCATTTGCGGTTTCACACACACACACACACACCACGTATCCGGTGTGAAGCCGAATGAATATGACCAGTAGGTATGTGAATGAGGCCCTTGTGTCCAGCCAGCTAATGCAGGTTTGATCTATGATATGGTTGGCGGCATCCGATACGGATTAGCCTGTCACGGTGACCCAAGCCAAAGGATGCCTGCGCGTTAAACCTTCACCTCAAGTGGCTTGCGCTGCACCACTTGCGGTTCCTCTCACACACCACGTATTTATGATATACACACATACACACACACTGCTTCAAACTTTCCACCGCTCCACTCCTTATGAAATAGGTGACTTCGATTGTCTAGGTCATTCTTGTTCCCCTTCACATCTAATAAGTAGCGTTGACTATTTTTCTAAGCGTACTACGCTGATACCGTTAACAGTGACGATAAGCAAACTAAACGGTACACTTCGACTGGAGAAAACCCAACTGATGAAAAACAAGGACTGAGTAGGATGTAGGAATGGGGCTAATATCTTCAAATCGCCTCCGAAGACCCCGAAATCGTAAAGTTTTGTGAACTGAGAGTTATCTTTATAGCACCAGCTTGCGTATTCATGCCATCGTTTGAACGTACATTTCTGACGAAACAATAAAGTAGAAGTCACTGTATCAGTAGAAATGAAGATAATCTTCTGTTGTTTCGTTTATTATAAACCACAATTTTTTAACCAATGGCATCCTAACGACTGTAATTTAAAATGTAAATCAACCAGTCCAACTGTTAAGCAAACTACAGGGTCGATCGAATTTTCCGTGCACATTTGGCTTGTTGATTCACTAGAATGTGATACCAAGTGCTCTCTCGCATTTGGTTCTATCGAGTCCCAGTCGATTCATTTCAACACTATTTTCTTGTGGATTGAATAACTCAAGACCAGAGTAACCCGTCTTCTAGCTTATAACTTACGTCGATGCTATTTGCGTGAACCTGAGCAACAGACCCGATAGCTTTGTCATCCAGTGGCCAATGGGGCCTACTGGGATCGTGAGGGTTGCACACATCACAGCAAAAGTGAGAAACCGCCGCGATGGACTGGATTGTAACAATATTTTTATCGAGTAAACTTTATAGTTGGTAATCAAACAATTTCGTTAAAAGACCGAAATAGACCGGAATAGTTTTGACTGCCGTGTGCATGTGAAGTTATATTATAGTACAGAACAGTAATCAGGCACGTTACGCTGTACGGTGTACCTCTCAAGATCGTTTCGTCGCATATTTTCATGTACTGTAGTACAGTGTAGTTAAATAGAGATGGAAAAGTGGATAGACATTGCAAGGCAGACAGATAAGACTGCATACATCATTACCAGTTCACACATAACGCACTACCATGGTAGACGGATTGCAGCACTGCGATTTTGTTGTGCACAAAGGGAGAATCTCATTTTATGATTGTCATTGTCTCCACCATCTTTGGTTTGATGCATACAGTTTTTTCAATTTGACTGATAATATCTGTCTTTCTTCTGTCGTTATATAACAACGTTCCTCTATAGTAGATAATTGATAAGATGGGTGGGTGGAGGAACTATATCGAGAAGCACATCATGCAGTCATATAGTTCCGACGTCTATTTTGAGACGTGTTGCGGGAACCGGTTGTTTTGCACACCATCTGTATCATTCATTTTACTGCGACATGAAACCACAACATAATTGCACATCAATCTAGTTGCCAGGATGAGCTCGATGTTATCGACAAAAAAAAGCTTGCTTTCTAGTAGGAAAAGACTTATCGGATATAACTTCTTTCGTCAACCGCCTAATGCTTCAGCTAGTCTAAAGCAATACATGCATTGACCGGGAATCGAGGCCGGACCGTTCACGTGCTAAGCGAGTCTACTACCTCCGAAACACAAGTGCAATGACATGTGCAGACATTCGATGAACACACGGTTTCGAAGAGACGAACACAAACATAATGATAGGTTTGTGTGAATTTCTTGCTTCTATATTGCACGCCCCTACTTTTATCATTAATAACATTCACTTCGACCAGAATAGGTTGGCTGTCACAGAAAAATTGATAGCACAGTTTGTTTACCGTTGTACAATTCCTCGTTTGATTGTGATAACCACCGTTGCTCCAGAGATCGTGCTGTTTATGGGATCCATAATGTGGAGCTGAGGTATTTCTCTTTTGTAATCATGTGCACACACTAACAGAGATAGACTTCCGACTTTCTGGTGATAGTTGATTTTGTAAGACAAGTTCACTTGGAATAAGATGTAACAAGGCTGGTAGCTAGTGGATAATCTGTATTGACAGTGCTTCTTGCCAGTGATTCGACATTAGGATAGATTCAAGTGAATTCTTTCTAGCCAACAATGTTGAAAACATACAGTCTGATGGTGTCTTGACGACGGGCTTTTGATTTATCCTAATTTGGAACGGCTTGCACAACCTGAAGAACAAAAGACTCTCGTGTTATTTATCAAAGAATCGTACGATGGTGGACGTTTTTAACGGGGTACTTTGGAGCTGTTCTGTAAGGCTGCTGTACTATTCTCATCCAACTTAACAAAGGGGTGCGACTGTGAACGGTAACTTGAAGGTTACACTAAGTTTTTCAGGAAAATCCTGTGGGATTTAACTCAGGTGACCTTGCAGGCAAGACGTTAAGTTTTCCCTCGATCGATTCAACACTGTAAAATGCCTGGTTCAACGACGATGGAACAGATTTCGCATAACGGGCAACACCGGCTAAAAATGGGCTTCACTTTAATGTTCCGATTGTAACGTCAAAAGACATATGAAAATAAATCTCGAAGGAAGTTCCGAATGATGACTTCCTGCATATACACCACAAAATTCAAACCTGAAGATCTCCATGCACCCAAGTTTACTTTGTCGACGATGGTCGGCTCTGTCGTTCGGATAATTTGAAACACTGCGTTCCCTTGATCCAGTTTACCAGTAACGATAGAAGACATATGTCGCCAGATACTAACATTTTGTTCACTGTCTTCAGTCACGAACGTAAAACATTGGAATATGTAGGACATGCGGATAGCAACAACAATAGAAACAACCAACAATTGGGTTTACATGAAACAAGGACTGTTATCAGTTCTAGGGCAGACAAACTGCGTGAATCAACAGTTTATGCACAAACAGGACCGAACGGCGAGTATGGACCCCGTCAATTCGTTTCAAGTGCTGTTGCTTAATCCGAATCCGAATTTGCTCGACTTCTTCAAAGCTATGCTAATCAATACTCGCCGTCCGGTCCTGTGTGTGCAGTTTGTCTGCCCTGGAACTGATAATAGTTCTTGTTTTGTATAAACCCAATCGTTGATCGTCTCTATTGTTGATGCTATCCGCATGTCCTATATATTCCAATGTTTTACGTTCGTGACTGGAGACAGTAAACGAAATGTTAACATCCAGATAATGTTCTAACTTATGCCGTACTGTATAAAGTATCACGTGTACAAGTTTTTCGTGTAGCAGTTCTAAAAGAGCTCGACTTGCAGAAATGAGTGAATTCCACCGACTGACTCAATGGAGCCACTATCCAACAACGCATGCTGGAGTCATATTTTCTGAAGAAACCGTTTTCTTTTGCATGGTGACTTTAGCATCAAACGTGGGATATGTTGGGCCAACCGAATCTTACTAATCAAGTAGGAGTTGCGCTAAAACTTTAATTTTGAAGGCCACTGTTCTGGCTGGAGTTCATGAAACCATTCTTTTGAGATCATACTGATTGTGGGCAAGATAAACGCGGCTGCTAACGTGGAATTTATCCCAGCATTCCCGTGTGAATGTGATCCGATTTTGGAACCAGAACGATGAGGTTTTTTTTGGTTATTTCCAGCAGGATGGTACATTCCTTCACTATACGGTCCCTGCTCGATCTTTGTTGGACCATAGCGTTTGACCGGTTAGAATGAACCTAATGGGTGGCCACCAAAGTCACATAATCTAACTTCTTTGCTTTTGTTCCGTTAGCACAAATGGGCCTACAGTCCACTTGCAGTAAAATGTGACAACAACATTCTAGAATATGCCCGTCGAACGCGTGAACATCCACTAGATTACGACACAATGTGCCAATGAAAGCGTTACAAATGGCGAAATGAATTACGGGTAATTTCTCTAATGACACTGCCTCGTTGCGAACGGAAAACACATTTTTGAGGGCTATAAATTTTGTTTTGCAAACTTTTTTCTCTAATATATTCGTTCATTCATCTGTTTGTTAGGTCGAAAATGGAATGCAGAACTCCGAACGATCGATTTGATGCCGGTTGACACTTAACAATTCTATTCTTCAAACTAACGGTGTCAAGCTCAATTAACTGGATGAACAAACCAATCCGGCATAGACTGGTCATCATTAGATCATCATGTTAACCTTGACGAGTATGTAGTAAGTCAGGCACAAAGCTACACTGATCCAGTGAATGTGCTTATGAATGTGAGTAGGAAGACCAAAGCTAAACCTAGTAGAACTACTCAACAGGCGATTCAAACCAAAGTTTTCTTTCCCAATTCAACCTCAACAGTGTCACTGTTTGTTAAGCATTCGTGGGTGCATAGTGGGTTGTCAAAGATAATTCGCTTAACTTTGAACATATGGCATACGTTTCAGTAATATGGCATTTGCGAACAGTGACGGAACAGATGGAAATCGCATGGTGCCTTCACCAAAGAATCAACAAAACAAAGCGTACGCAAATCATGAGAACAAAGTTAACAATCCTGGTGTACTAGTCATCCAACATTCGTTGTCATATGATAAGATGATTTACATGTATCAAACATCAGGCTCACCAAGTAATCCTTAACAAACCATACCAGAAGGCTGTGTTTGAGACAGATAAATTACTTCGACCAAAGTAAGTTTGTGCTACTGGTCAGTATATCTAGAGCGTTTTAGGCAAACATCTATTCGATTTAATGACAACAGCGCTGGCTTGTTGATGTCTCAAGCTCTTAAACGATATTGCTCCTAAATTGGACCTTCCAACAAGACATATCGCCCCAGTGAGGACAATTTTTCATATGATCAGTATGATCTCCATTTCAACGATGACAAAACTTTCCCTCAATCCTAGCAAGGAGCATACACTTCGTTCTTGTTGTTCAACTTCTCTCCCTGCAAACACATGTCACGCCAACCTACAACATCGGTTAATCTAAAGCCCATATCCGCGATCGCCGTGTTCACTGGCTAGACCTGTTACCACGTTTATCTTCACATGTTTGATAGTGCGCATTTGTCTAATTCTGCGGTCATAACTTCTGATCATTGGTTTGAAGCTGCAGACATCCATTGGGCTGGTCGAAACAGATGTCACCAGCTAGCGACGTTACTTGCATAGACGAATACTCTACTGAAAGTTATCTAGGAACAAATCGGAACATATCTACAGAAGACAAGAACAGTAAAGATATCCCTGAGGCACTGAAGGTGGCAGATAAATCTGGCTGGAAGACTTTGTCCAACAGATCAGAAATATTCTTGAAAGTGATAGAAACTCAATGTGAATTATGACAGATGACGTGAATACATCAACAAAAACCGTTTAAACTGAGTGAAAAAACTTGATAAAATTTGTCTCTTGGTTTCGCGACGGGTGTCTAGAACTTTGTGTGGTGTTATCCACATGTTGGTTTCTTCTGCTCGCAGACATAACGGGTATTTAATTTGTTTTTACTGACCTCGTATACTTTAAAGCTATGGTTTTAAGCTAAGTGTGTTATTCTAGAAAATTACACAAAATTATCTGTTCATTTTACTCGGTTCACTGAGGCTGAGGTGCACTTATTGAAAGTGTAGGTATCTCTTCAGACAGGTCACACATCCCCTTGCTAGCTAGATTTTTGATAATCTCCGTGAGTGCTTTTTACGAAAAAGAGTGCCATTTCTTCTGCGTTTTAAAAATGTGATCATTTCCATTCATAATTTCTATTCCGGCATTTCGGTGTTACAAACTTTTATAATTCAGTTAGGAATAACAATATTAGTAACTTTCGTCGAACAGGTTTCGAATTCAAATCCTCTAAATCGAAAACAAATAATAGGTCTAGTCGTGTAAACTTCAGACAAAGCTTCTATTTCCAACGGATTATCTTTTGGGTGTGTTGTGTCCCTATTTGAAAGTATTAGGTCGTTGTTCGGTCAACTGGAACACGATAAACTCATCACTACAGCTCCAATGCATTCGTCCGTACACGTTAGTGTATTATCTTGTTGTATCCGTCGTGTATGTAAATCCCTCTCAAACATGTCTTGTCCAATGTGTAGTGTGTTTTGACATTACTATCCCTTTGACCCACCTCTCAAAGTTTAGGCTGAAGTGTAAAAATGGCTGGGCTTATTCAATTAACGTCCGGCACAACGCCTGACAAAGTTCCCCTGACAGCGCCGGACAGTTAACGCCCAACTTGGTCAGCAATTCCAATTTTGTCAGCAACGTTAGTGGTGGTGCTGTAACATGCAGTCGAAACCAACAAGCACGCACGGGTTGAATTTGAATTGTGTAACAGGGCGTGCTGCTGTGCTGTTGATGCCATTTTAGTTTTAGTTTGTGTAAGTCGTGTGCATCGCTTACTAGTGCCTTTGGCTCATGCTTGCCCTTGTTGTTTCCTTTCACAGGACTGTTGCTGTAACCCCTACTTCGAAAGAACGCTGTTCCCCGGTGTCTCCACATTACCTCAAAGTTGGTCCGTAAGTATAGCGGATAACCAACGGTAAACAGTCGGCTTGTATGTTACAGTACCGACCTTAGGTTACCTAGTTAATTGGCCACAAATACCGCCACAACTACTCAGGTTTGTCACATTACTACACGACGAATCAAGAGGAATGACTAGTCACAGCTGCAAAGCATGCTGAACAACACATTCCACCTTGATGCCGCCACATGAACTAAGCAATACGCCGTCCTACGGTAAACTTTTTCGACACCAAGACTTGTACAGCTACATCCAGCAAACAAATTACAAATCTTCGACCACTCTCACATCAACCCATCCGTCCGCCATACTTCACAAACTTCCATCGTCACAACTGGTGATTCACAGCTGTCAAAGTCACTTTTGCTGCGCTATCCATATTTTGATAAGTCTAAACATTTTGGTATAGAGTTTTTGTTATTCACTTATATTTGGCGTACTGTTATTTATATGTCACATATGCATTTTTTATTGATGTCATTCAAATTCTGATCAGATGCAACTTGTTCGTTAATAAATGTCAAAAACTGGAACACAGCGTTAGTTGTATAGGTAAAATATCACGTGTATTACTGATTAGTAGTCCAAATTAGTTGGATTTCACATATAAATTTGTGGGTCGAGAGGAATCTGTGCTTTGTGCTATGAATTTGAAGGGTGGCAGTCAAGATAACGTGTACGGTCCGTTTGATATCAAGAGTTCGCGTACTTTCTTGCATTTCGGTGTTGTTACACTCCAGACTTGCCAAATCTGATGTTTAAAACAATCAGATACGAGGAGATTCATTGACCTCGTTGAACTATACGTTTTTGTTCACTGGGTTTCTGAAAGTGGACTACTTACTCACTTCTGTTCAGATCCCTCATGATGGCTGTTCATTACAGTAGATAGATCTGTAATGCACAAGAACAATGAAGGTTGATCTCTAGGCAAATGGTTGAAAGTACACACTTAAGATGGCTGTTCGGAATCGTGTATGACTATCGTCAGCAAAAATTCATCATTACAAATACATGTTGATCTCAGATCACAGCACTATTATCCTGTACGTCGTTTGCGCAATTGTGTAAGGGAATTGTCCGCAAGATACTATCAGCTATAGACTAAACAAAGTTATAAGTTGGTTGCGTAACGAGCGACGAGGCCGAAGAAGTATCTCCACTGAAGTGCAGGCAACCAGTCAAATACCACATCGGAGACGCTGAGGGCAGTATGAGAGCCGATTCACACCATCTAATCAAATAAGTGATCAGCCAAGTTTGTTTTTAGGAAGCTGAAGTGTATTGAGGACAATAGATGACACATTTCAAAGGATCAGACGGAAATTATAAATCCCTGGCATTGCGCGTCAAAGATCTATTGAATTCTTCTTGTGTTAACCTCTTCGTCCTCCGTATGGTGTCGGTGCAGAAGATCGTGAATTTGATACGACCATACAGATTTAGTTCATAGATATTCGTCGTCAAATTCATAATGCTAGCATGCAACTGTTCGCCTGCGTGAATCGTTGAGTCGAAGTGACATTTAGCTAATTGTCTCGGGTTGCTTTTTTAAAGCCTTAAGTGGTCTTTGCACAACCTTACGTAAAAGATGAACAGGATGGCGGTTGGTCTGCATACATTCCTTCATCTAATCGATCCAAACACTTTTCTTCGCAATTTTACACTTCAGCCTGATTAGTTCATCCAGTCGCCAGACTGATGATTTGGAGAAGTGACATTTTAAGTAACTGAAACAAGCTTTTCCCCAAAATGAACTTGAACGGACAAGCTAGTAGTGATGTAATGCACGATCTTTGTTCGAACTGATTTCGATGCCTCTTATCAAGTATATGCTGCAGAAATGAGAAATACAAAATAATGTAACTTACGGAGAGTGTCTTGTTCAGGTATGGAAAAGTGCATGAACACTATCAGTCGATAAGCAAACAGTTGCCGTAATCCCAGATTATCGTTTGACGTAATCTCGGCCTATTCATAAGCAATGCATTAATTTGGTCAGAAATAACTTCCAAAATCGATTTGTGGTTGCTCGGATCGGGGCAGATGTGGGTTTACGGTTGTGACCACATCGTTCCACAATTCATCGCCTGCATACAGCATCGTTCGGCATGACCAACAAAGCCAGCGCAATGGTCTCCAGTGAGGTTGCACATAGCAGAAATGACTAGTCTTTTCAGGGCCCATATTCTCCAATCCTGTTGACTCTGCACACCCTGAAGAGTTCCGTTTATTATCAACTCGTGGTGCACCCTGTCTTGTAACTCTTGCTTTCACCACGTTTCAGACATTATTAAATGGATTCAACAGTGATGAATAGGGCTCTAGTCGTAACAGTTGTCCTTCATTATATAACTTCTCAGCAAGCAAACCTTCCAGATTAGCGTTGTTGCATATCCACACAATGTATGATATGGGTGTACTGATCTGTTATATGTTCCCCGCCTCGTCGTATAGCCTACTATCGAGCTTGATGTCATAGCTCCAATCAAAATGTAGATTACGGCCTCGACTGTTTGTTACAGAGACGCATGCTCTCGTTCCTTTCAATGAACGTTCCACTGACCTCGTACAGAACAAATTGAAATGTGTCTCATCTATCCAGCAAATAGTCTTTGAATTTGCATAACACTCCATCAGTCGATATGCAAACAGTCACCGTAGTTCCAAATTCTCATTTAAGTTCATGCCAACGGGCACTTGGCAAAGTTTCTTGACAGTTATGCATCGGCCATCCAAGTATCAACTGATCGTTGCGGTCGATAACTCCTTCTCGAACTCAGCCTTGAAGCACAATCTCGAAAATGGCACTGTCACCGTCAGGTCTATGGAAATCTATTCCAACAACATATCAACCTCAGATTCTGTCAGAATCTTGCTTCTGTATCCTTTGCGAGGCTGCGCTTCATAACTGATGCAATCCACATGAACCCACTTGTAAGCGGTATTGCACTTGACTCCGTTGACAGCGGCAACCATACGCCAGTCATCGCCCCTTTCGAATGCTTCGATAATACGTCTGCGTGTTTCGGGACTGATCCGAGTGTAATTGCGTCCGTCAGCCATGTGTGCAAGAGAACTAATGAAAATGTTCTCACAAACTGGTTCACTCTCATATTACAACTCGAAATCTACCACGACCCTAAACCTCACTTCTATTGAACGTGAGATTCACAGACACTTCTAACCACTGGAAACCTTTTACCTGTCACAGAGCCAATACAAGCCACAAGATGTTGAATTGAATAAAACAGGGTCGAATAATCTGTGTTCTATTCTGACCGTTAATCCCGTTCTGATTAGGCAGACCCGTTGACACACACAAATTAAACCGTGCCACTTCCTCGGTCAAATCAGCCAATGTGAAGTGCTCTACTTACGATTGATTGTCCCTTCCGGTTAGTTAGGCCAATCACGTTCTTACCTTCATGCCCAAGATTCTAATGTGGAAATGCTAGTGCATTCAAAACCCGTAATGAAAAATCATATGCCTAAAATGGAA
>JTDE01000298.1:119999-130167 GCA_014338405.1 Paragonimus skrjabini miyazakii
AGAATACTTTCTTCTGCTGGGATAGCTAATAAGAAGGTTCTTACCCCACAAAAGTGTTAATTGTAAGGAACGATTTATTCTTGGGCAACAAGCACTCTATTACAAATACCAGACCTGTGATTTAAAGTCCTTTGATTTGATAGGTCCTTAGCCCATTCGAAACGTTCACTGAATCGGTGCACATCCTCATTGAGAGACTAATGAGTAGTTCTTTCTGATTCTTTGCATAAGTCTTTTTGTGAGCGGATAAAAGTTATGCCGATACGGGTTTTCACCATTCGTGGTTGTCATGTAGGTAGTTCTGTTTACTTAGGTAACTGCTTCACAATTTACCTGGCTAATCATAAGAATATGTCTGTCCGATCTTTTGGAATTCTTGAGTGTGAAACTTATCTGTGAAGTTCCATCATGTCCTTACCGAAGCATGTAAAGTACGAGGAGTCTACAGGCTGTAGCATCTGCATGTAAAGATGAGTAACCTTCAGGGTCTTGAACAGGACAGATCGAGGAGAGTTCTGGTGACGATACTGCATTACGGGTAGGTCGGCGGGTCTCAACGATTTTGAAAGAAATGTAGATAAATCACATGTCTAAACTGTTCTTTACCATAGATATTTTACGGATTGGAAACGGTAAAACACTTCCCGTTTCACATTACTGGTGAGTAGTCGGAGATTTGATTAAGTTTCAGCTGAACACTCACAACTGAACACACCATTCCGATTCAGATAGAATTTCCAGCCAGCCTCTTCCAAAAAGAAGCGCAGCACTCGAATTTTACTCCCATTAAAACTGTTCAGTAGTGCATATTTTGTCACAGCCATGACTAGAACTCCGGCCACGCTCTGTAGTGGCAACCATGTTAACCACTGCGCCACTGACCTCACATTCGGCACGACCGAATTATCGTATGTGAACGCTCAACCACTTTCGCTTGTGAGTACTGAAAAGGTTGCTCGATCGTCTTGATGAGAGACGCAGTTACTGTCTGTTAACTCCAGTCGATAACCCCGCGATTAGGACTATCTAGATATGTCGGAATCCCCGATCTCATGAAACTCGTTAAGCGATATTTTAGATAACTGATGAATAGTCGCGGATTTGGTTTATTTCAAATTAAACATCACTCACAGTACACTTTCCAATTAGCCTCTTTCGGAACAGACTGGTTGGAATGTCTGTCTGAATGCAAAGGATGCGATCAACTGTAAGTGATGTTTAACTTAAACTTCCTGTTTTGTTTTGCTGATAACCAAGGTACCTAGCGGTTGACATAGATTATGAGTCGCTATGAGATCGGCTGTAATATCCTGCCTAACAAACTTCCAAGGTTAACAGCATAAACGGGCATACTGCTTACTTCATGGAATCTGATGTTCTAGGACCAGTTTGCTTTTCAGCTGAATGTGTTAACCAGTGACTGATAACAAAGCCTTTCCTAAAAATTATACACATATCTATTAAATAACAGTTCTGCAATATAAAACGAGGGTCAAATCAGTAAATTGTTCTGTACATCTCGGAAATGACAAATATTCAGCATCTGTTTGGTCGCGCGTTCATTTTGTGAAAAATGAAACTCCTTGTCCTCTGTTCAACGGGACTAAGGATGTACAATTGTAACAGTATGGACCTCGAAGGGATTTATTCCACGTCGGGCAAAAACAAAACCGTGAAATGTACCGGTTGGTATCTCACTGTCTCAGAATTTACTTAAATACTTTCTGGTTAATAACTCAAACAGTAGACTAACTTGCCAGGTGCAAACTGCCTAAATGAACGATCTTAATTACAGAATGACAGGTAGCTCGCAATAGATTTGTTCTCGTATTCTACTGCATCGATTTACTCCCACATGAGTGTGCTTCAAATAAAACACCGCTTAATGTTGTATCGAATCCCAGTACGTCTTAGCGGTAGTGTTGTTTGTGTGGTTAAACAGTGATCTCAGTTATGCACTGTATTCTGTCTCCCGTGGTTAACTAAACGTTTCATCATGCACTTTGTTCTAACTCACTGTTACAGTGATCATTTACGTTCAAGGTTGATCTCAAATGATAGACTGACATGTCAAATTACAAGTCATAATTCAAAAAACTGAAAAGCATCTCTCATTGGAAATACGACCAACGTTTAAAACAATTGATTGAGCTAATCTTTTTTTGCACACCCTCAATCTTTGCAAAGACTGCTTGCTGCAAGTCAGTTCAAACATGAAAGGGGCAGCAGTACTGATGTTCAGTGGCCTGCCGTGCGTTTGTACTAAGTTACTGTGGGCCATTGGACACTGTGCTTGGTCTTTATAACAACAATCCAATGTAACCTGGTTTGATAAATCTGCAAGTATTATCTCCACATTCAAATTAAGCGTGCATGAAAATGGCGATCAAAGAGAAGACCGAACTTGATCATATGTGTCCCAACTTGTGGTTCAAGATAACCGAGAATCTATCGCGTGTGAGAAAGAGTGATTTGTTAGGTTGCAGAGTTTCTGTAAACGGTTCAAAATATACTCTTGCATGGCAAGATTAGCTAATGCCTGTGGTTATCAGTTTGACTGGCCAGCATTCACAAAGGAGTTGAACCGCACTGTACACACTTCATCCCGGTTACCAAGTTACACTGTTCTCATTCGAATTGAACAAGTACAGAATTGGTTGTTGCCGTTAAGGCAATGAAACTTGGATGAGCGGTGGTCCACTCCGACTAAAACTCACTTTTTCGGTATTCTAACGTTCAGCATCCCGCAGTTAAAACTGAGGGATTGGGATTGTCTCAAATAGAAGCGTAATTTTGGATAGCCTTAGTAAAATCACTGCGTCGGGAGTAGAGTGACCAAAATGCCTGATCAACCCATCCATTACTCACGTAATCAAACTAGAATGGTTGAAAGAATGCTTTTTAAGATGTACACGTCTGAGTGCAAAACGGCGAAACAGCCACTGTACATAACTAAAATGTATGCAAATTAGGTAACAGCAACCTTCACTACCTGTGACGAAACAACTCTAAATCCAAATCGAAGTAGATCAATATAGTTCGGAATGATGTATGCAGTTCTAAGTACATCTGTTACATCACAAACATTTGCGGCGACATAAAACTGTTTCCACTACACACTGGAGACAGTAGTATCACTAGAAAGAGGTCGATGGTTTCGACGAAAAGACCAACATCGTTCTTTGACAGTGCGGAATATCCAGTGGGAAAACACTAGTCAATATGCAAAGTGCTTATGGTAGCAAAGTCTACACATGCGTCAACTGGGAATTGAACCAGGGCCACCCGCATAGCAGACGAGCATTTTACCTCTGAACCACTGATGCGACGATGCTCAATTTCATTCGGTCAGGGCACGATTTCAATGGTAGCTGATCTCAAGTTGCAAGTTTGTGTGATAGATCTTATTAAAACTTAAAAATCTGTTTTACGCATTTATTTGTATTGCATACCTTCTGTTTGAAAGCAAATAACAACCGGTGTGTTAAGGATTAGTCGGCATGAGAAGGACCACTGACAGCACATATAGGTGGATTATTATTGTATCAAACAAACTGGAGATGAATAACCTTTCCTTAGGTTCTTGTACTCATTTTCTCAGAACCCGTAGAGTAAGTCGGAGTAAGTTCATTCAAGACAATCACCAATGAACACATAAGTTGGGATGAAACACTGACCTTCGAATTTTCATTGGGTTGGTGAACCCAGTCGATCAAGCACATACAACCTTAATTGAAGTGTGGCCTCACGAGATTGTATTGATTTAACGGTGTAGTTTGTTAAGTGAGAATTTTGAAAAGAGTTTTAACGAAGTTTATGATGATGATCGTTATTTATTGCGCCAGTCCACCCTGTTTCACAGACAGCAACAAACAATGGAGTTGAGTTTATCATCGGAGTGATTGCCTAGACACACATGTCATTCGATGTCTAAATCGAATACACCATGTTCCCATTTCGGTTTTGTTGGGTATCGTTTTACTTTGCCAGTTTGTGATCGGTGAAAACAAATCAAATGGTCGACCCATCTCAACATTTGTTCAACCGGATTTATCGATTTGATTCTATCATGAAGATTCAGTGCTTCGGATTTAGCAAATGAAAATATCAGTCAACAGTCCACGAAAGGAAGTTTGAAACAATAATCCTCAAACATACTATCGCTTCTTTGGACATCACTGTGATGATTGTTCACGAGAGTTTTCAGGAGGTTCTCGACTGGTTCACGTGTTTTGTGACTGAGCAGACCTCATGCAATTACTGAGTCATCCATCAATCTGAGCTCAAGTGCAAACTGAAATGTATTCACATCCACTTAATCATTCAGTCGCACCAACTAAGATCATAACTGTAGAACGCTAATGAACACAAGTATGTGCATGATGAGATAATGTGAAAATGGTCGCAGAATCACCACAGCAAAACTGTGAGACTATTATGGCATCTAGTCTACCTGATGAAACCATTCGAACTTCCTACCGAGGTCCAGTGCATCAAAGTGATTTGCATTTTGATGACTGCATTCAAGTTCTAGGATGCCCTTCATATGTGGCACGAAGTCACAGTACCACTGTGTATCCATCGAACACTTTTGTCCCAAGAACACTCAATTGGGGTTATATCAGGACTATATGCAGTTTTCCGAACATATGCAAAAATATTTCAACCTTGAAAGCATATCAGTTTATTTGACAGTTTCTTGAAGAAGGAGTAGTGTATTTTGTGGTTCAGTGGTAGAAAGCTCGCTTACCATGCGGGCGGACCAAGTTCGATTCCGGCCCATGCAATGTCGACCGTTTCCTAGCACGCTTGTTCCAAGGATGTTTTTGCATACTGGAATATACACACTCTTCAGTAATGCACAACAACACTAACCGCTAGTCAGCTGATGGATTTCTTATTATCGAGTAGCACGAGTTCTCAACTGACATTGTTGGCTGCCTCACTGGAACAACTGAATTCGTCCAGGTGACAGTGCTGTAGTGTGAGCATTTAACAAGGAACTTCATGTCTCTGTAACGTAAACGGTACCTGATTGTGTCATCATAGGTGTAATCAAAACTGAATGTA
This sequence comes from Paragonimus skrjabini miyazakii, assembly GCA_014338405.1. Taxonomy (NCBI): domain Eukaryota; kingdom Metazoa; phylum Platyhelminthes; class Trematoda; order Plagiorchiida; family Troglotrematidae; genus Paragonimus; species Paragonimus skrjabini miyazakii. Next base: position 125,070 of record JTDE01000298.1, read on the forward strand.
ACTTTACGAAGTACTCTGATCTACTTCCGTTCTGAGTTGGAACCATACGATTGAAAATTAGTTGAAACTTATCTTGCATACATTTAACACTATCAGGCTGGCGTCTACTTTTTGTTCTCATCTATGCAACTAGAACTGTAGGGTTTTCAACAGGTGTATTGATTAAGCATCATGTTTAATCCGATAACAATGCAAGCCTTTGGCTTACATCATTCTTTATAAATTCGAACATATGGCACTCTGTGCTCGACAAGGTAGTCAACAGGGACGATTTTAATTTCGCCGAAATTTTTGTTATTTCACATTAAATTCTATAACGAAAAAAGCGTTTCCCAATTGGGTAAAGAATTATTCGTAACGAGCGGTAATACCTGTTTACCACAGCAAATACCAGTGTATACTCCAATATACTGTTTGTAATTCTTTAAGTCTCATTTTGGTTGACACCCATGCACATTCTGGGCTATACACACAAAAGGCGTTGCATAGCTGGTGATGCTGGGATGTGTCAGTACATCAGTATCAAACAGACGAAATCAAACATCAGTCGGGTGCGCGATAGCAAGGTGGTTGTTGTACACGCAGCCATGACATTTTTCTCCTAGTTCCTTTTCGCCAACAATTTCTCACGTCTGCGTACACAATGCTGCCGCAATTTTACCGGCACACAATCCAAGCTTCTTCCCACTCGTGTTTTATTTACACATGAATACATGCAGTTCAAGGTCGTTCCTGCCACCGAAACTAACTGCTGTCAATTATGGTTGCTGTTTAATTTCTACGTCCAATTGCTCCAATTCCTTTGAACTTCAACTTGCACCTCCTGTCGCAGAAACCACCGTGTCATCACGAAAATTCTGCCGTGCCGCGGCAGAGAACCTATGAAAAATCTGTAGCGCGGGTCCTTAGAACAATTTTTAAACTTCCTGTATATATGTTAGGGGCATCAACTTATGGTTCCACTTAGTAAAACAGAAGCTTATCTAAACTCATCCAGAGCAAAGTTAACCCCACAGGAAACCAATGAAAACCCCTCTTGTCTACTTTGTATTTTACGGTAAAGATCACCAGATAAACTGAACCGTCACTTTGTAGATAACTAGCGAGACCCAACTGATCATTTGACATTCCTCGACAGTTCTCGGGTTCAATTTCATAACTGAAATCAACACTCCACGACACAGCACGATGATCATGCAGATTCCACCGAGTGCAAATCAAAAACACTTGCTTGCCTTCCAACTTCATAATCCCGGCTATTGATGTCTGGCGGCTTCCCTGTTCGTAATTTCGGGAGTATAAGCTGACGTGAAGAAAAGCAATGAACTTATTTTCAGGTTTGTTTAGCGACATTGTCTCTAAATTAAGAAGCATAAATCAATAAGCGGTAAGTAAACCGTTGGACACGGCACTTGCCTACTTCCAATACCGTGACAGAGGGAGACCCATTAACCGCAACGACTTCGACTTCGAACCTACAACACCGAGATCGCTACCCAACAGCATTTCTTAGTCTATGTGAGCGTCCAGCCTATCATGCTCCCCAGAACTCTCATCACGGTGCTGTAACACACGGTCAAAATCGGGCTCACCATCCACTGAAGAATCTTCTGACTATCAAGGATACTGATTTCACACAAAATACTTTCACCTGTTTCGCATTTGCATATGTCTATATAACAAATATGCAGTAATTCACTCATGATAATATAGCTGGACTTCTAGGTATCAAAGTCCAATCGGATCGGTCACCCAGATCGTAACTAGGCTGAAGCAGTTAGAACAGTGTCTGCAAGGTGATAAGAGCGTGGTTGGCTGCAGTTGATGCTAAACAGATCAAAACAATGTGTACAGTACACATTGCATGTAATCCGTCAGGAGAGTTTGTTACAGAAAAACATTTTACGCAGGTACATTAAACAACATCGCAGATAACTCCCTGAGTCAGTGAGACTGACTTAATAGTTAACAACTTTTCTGAGTTGTGTTCTGACCGGTAACGGTGTTCTCCAGATAACAACAAAAACTTCTCTCAATCCAGTAATGATGAGTATAGACTGGGTATGGACATAAAATTCGTCCCATTTATCATGTAAACGTCTACTATACGTTACCACCCCAAATGTCACGTCAACACAAACATATACAGCAGTTTAACAGCAGCGATAAACACGCCTAAATACACACTTCTGCTTTAAATCTACCACTACTGGGATCGCGCGACAAATCCTGGACGTCTACCAAATGTCCAAGGATCAGGTCTCAATACAACGCAGGATACCAGTAATAAACCTGCATTTTCCATTAATCAGACATGATGTGGTTATGCGGTCAATAACACACACGATAGACGTCATGTTTGGAGGCCTCGTTCTACAACCAACGCCAGAAAATGCTTTGCCACTCAGGTAGTTCCTAAGCCTCTTTCTATCACCACCCAGGAACGTTTTCGATTTAGCTGACAGCAGCTCTTATTTATAAATGATAACTAATTTTTAACATCAAACGATTGATTCAGTTATCCAGCTAATGAGCATCTTAGTCGAAATGAAACTGTTTGACTGTTTACTAAAGGGTTAATTATTGAAAGTGGTCAACATCACTTCATATGTACAAGATTAGGAAAATAAACAACTGTTGAAATTTCTGCTGAAACAAAACAAAGTGTTAACATATCGGGAGGGAGAAACAGATAGAATGTCACCATGATCCAAGCATTTGAAAAGTGGAACAAGTGATTCACCAGATGACGGGGGTCGTTGGTTGATAGGAACATGAAATATATACAATCGACTAAAATGTCTAACGTTTAAAGCACTCGTCACCTCTTCGTTGACTATGTGCTTCGATTGTGTCAGTGCTTTCCTACTGCGAAAAGCCCAGAACCTTAGTGACCGTATTCGTTATAACATCATCTGATCAAGTTACCACCATCTGTGACATCCACAGCGCCCTTACAATCAGCATATTTCAAGTCAGAGCAAAGCAGCTGTCATCTATTGAATTTTCAAACCGGGTCCATTCACAGTTGCGTCCTCACGGGATCATAGACATGGTACACATTAAAAGACCAACTTGGATAGTATGTTCATATCACAACTTCTGAAAGCCATGCGATCGCTTATCTACATTTAGCTGTCTGATTCAAGGTATCATTCAAAATCATCTGACGGATGTGTCCCAGTTAACAAAGCTGTTTGTATGTCTGCATGAATTCACTGCAGTCGGTATCGGTTCGTTGAAATACATCAGTGTTCGGGACCACATCCGACTACCCAATACACAAGATGCTCGTTAGATACTTTACACGACAGAACCTCGATCATTCCATATTCCATTGGTGTAATGCCCAAGATTCACTGACATAGAACAGTCTGGAATGCACGAAAATGCAATAAGAAACAGGTTGGTTTCCAGCATCAGGTAACAGAACGTCTACATGCTTCTATGAAGACTTTAAAAAGTAAAACTATTCTTGGTTACGTGAATTCATAACAAATGATCCACGAGGATTTCTTTCGACGGGTTACTATTACTATAGAGGAATTTTACTGAACATCACCACTGTTGCACATAATAAATGTTGACATAGCATCGTTGACCAGACAGAGAGAAAAAATCGGAAACACCACAAAACTATCGACCTGTCTGTGATGGAGGAAGGCCCGAGAAATTCAATGTAGTGCGCCAGAGGCTCGCTACAAAGTATCTTAAACACTAGGTTACAGTAATCAAAAATAACACACACACACACACACGTAATGCAACAAGCAGGGCAGGGCTAATTTGTCCCAGAAGTCACATCGAGGATAAGCTATTTTGTACAAACAAGGTGAAATTTCATATAGATTGAGAATCACTCACGATTGATCGCAGCTGTCGCATTCCCATAGACTTCCCAGTCAGTCCCTTTCGAAAAGAAGCATTAGATTCGAGTTTCGTTCTCATTCAAACAACTCGTCAGCAGTGCGTATCCTCGCCACTGCCGGGACTAGAACTCCGACCACGCTGTTCATGAGGCAACCGTGTTTACCACTGCGCCATTGAACTCACGTTAGGCATAACCGAATTATCATATTTGAACGCTCGCTTGTGAGTATTGATCAGGTTGCCCGATCGCCTCGAGAGGAGACACAGTTACTCTCTGTTAACTCCAATCGATGACCCCTCGACCAAGAGTTCTCTCCAAGTTGAAATCACAGAAACCATTGACTTGTTGAGTGGTATTTGGTTACTGATGGGTAGTAGGGGATTTTGATTTTGAATTATTCTATGCTAACACTCAGCCACATTCGCTTGTGAGTAATGATCAGGTTGCATGATCGCACAAAATTCAACCAAAATTGCGCCGAATCCGAGATGGGGAAAACATTGTTAATTTTAAATGTCTGAAGAAAGTGAATGATGCATTATTTAAAAAAACATTTAAAATCAAACACCAAATCGTCGATCGGTTATCACTAACAAATTTGTCACTACTTTCTGTCGGGGTGAACTTGATCAATCTGTACGCGGTTCATAGTGAATGTTTGTGTATCAGTTTGAACTGTACAAAATATCGGTGCAATGCACCTTCTGTTTACTTTGAAAACCGTCACTCCTCTACTGTGTTCTGTACAGGATTCCGAACAGCTCCGTTCAATTGATACCAACCGTTAATTTTCGAGAATTGTAAAGATTAGTAAGATATTTGCCACATTTTCAGACAATTACATACGAACCTGAACAAATCAAAACATCAGTTCACTAGTTGACTTCCGGATTCCAGTTTCGTCAATGCGATCGAATCCTATGAATCGAGGATTGCTGCATAGTGCATGTGCAAAATGTATCAACTTCATTCGCATGAGTGGATATCGAGTATCCCAGTGTTGCCCTAATATCTTGCGGTTAACAGGGCGAACTCGCGAAGTTTCTTTTGCTGGTGGTAGGTAAAAGGTGTTGTGGAAGGATTCCTCGTGGGGGAGGTGGCAAATCAGAATATTAGCTAAATGAATTTTTTCTTCTCAACAACTACTCGTAACCAACCAGTTCCACAATTTCATCAACCATCACACAACGATCCTTCAGTTTTCAGTCTTGATTACAGAAAATAATC
>JTDE01000298.1:139872-171873 GCA_014338405.1 Paragonimus skrjabini miyazakii
GATCGCATTGACGAAACTGGAATCCGGAAGTCAACTAGTGAACTGTTGTTTTGATTTGTTCAGGTTCGTATGTAATTGTCTGAAAATGTGGCAAATATCTTACTAATCTTTACAATTCTCGAAAATTAACGGTTGGTATCAATTGAACGGAGCTGTTCGGAATCCTGTACAGAACACAGTAGAGGAGTGACGGTTTTCAAAGTAAACAGAAGGTGCATTGCACCGATATTTTGTACAGTTCAAACTGATACACAAACATTCACTATGAACCGCGTACAGATTGATCAAGTTCAACCGGACAGAAAGTAGTGACAAATTTGTTAGTGATAACCGAACGACGATGTGGTGTTTGATTTCCTGAGGGTTTTTCTCTGATTAACTTCCAAATGAAATCATCTTGATCATTTTGATTATTTTGTTAATTTGCTGCAGTCCACCAAAATGTTTGCTGGTACGCATCTTTCGTGCATCTGTGATGTAATTTGTCATGGCTCATCCAATATTTAAATAAATGAAAATGGAATGAATATTCCATTAATAACAACCTCACTTGTGTATATTTTTTCAGCAAACAACTTAGATGCTGGTGAATATACGTCATCATCGATGTGAAGTCTACCTAGCGTTGTACATTGCTCCGCTTCTTAAATTACGCTCACTTCACAAACAGCTATGTCAAACGAGACATCTCTCATGCCACTGAAACTACCTACTTGATTTTTCCTGACGTCTACTAGTGCCAACTCTGTGACTCACGAAACTCCTAGCCCGAGAGGTGAACCCGACCTACAATAGCATGCAACGTGATATAAACCAGGTAGCTCTATCTGCTGCATACAACAAGGTAGGTGGACGGAAGCATATCACTACAGATCTCTCCATCGCTGTCCCTTTGACGTTGACCCCCATGCTTCTCCTGATCCTCCATTTCTGATAATGGATATCACTAATTATGTTGGTGCCTTTCGGGTCAATCATATCTGTTATCGTACAGTCTCAAACTTCTCTCTTCCAATGATTAGACTTGGAATAATAAGTGGTTTCAATGTTTGCGCTCGGAAACAGATATGCCAGCAGAAGAATCTCACACAAACGTTAAACTCATCGATTGTCGATATCTAATATATCTCGGAGACTGGAATTCAGCGAATGGAATTAATATCATTCGCACTGTCTACTCGAATGTGGTTGTACACATCACGTAACTCAGTGACCACTGCTATCGATCAGATTGGAGTAGTTATAGTTTTCAGCACGACGGTCGCAGTCACGTTTGTAGATTGGATTCCTGTTAACATTAGACTTTGTGCCGTCCGCTTGACAGGTTCTGTCAAAGCCAAGTTTAGACACCGAACTTGCAGAAACCATTTCATTATGTCTGTCTATGCTCCAGCTGACTCTGGTGACATTAATGTCAAGAACATCTTTTACTCAGATCCAGCCGCTCCTCTTCGGTCGACACGTCGTTCTGATATAATCATTCTGGCAGGCAGCATGCATGCCATAGTGGTAGATGACAGATATGTGCTGGTTTTATCTCGCTCGGATAATGGTGGGTTGCTACAGCATCTGTGCGATGAACACAGGTTATTTTTAGTTAGCCCTAGTTTCAGACATTAAATTGGTATTGTGTTGCTAATCCGCGGATATGATCATAGTGATTTGTGATTGTGGGAAACAATGCTGAATTTTGTCCGTTAAAATTTGCGTCTAATTAATAGGACAATTCAGTGGATTATTTATCAGACTGACGACATCTCGAACTCGGTAGCTGTGTTGTGTTGTGCTACATGTGTAAGGAAGTGACTTCTGCTGTTTTGTATTGGTCAGCTGTTCTTACGTGTGGACAGAGGTGAGAAGGGAATACGCGGTAGTAGACCAGAATTCGACGAGGAATTACTGGTAGTTTGTTGAAGATAATTTGACAATTTGTTGGAGATTCGGTTGAGATGACTTAAACAGTATTAACAGTTGATCACAGTGATCACATTCGGATTTGTTCTCAGGTTCAGGGTGAGAGTTCCAACAACACATATGTTACTAGTAGTAGATATTTATACAACTGCAGTTTACAAGCAAGTTCATGTGCTTGTGGTTAAGTATGGATGTGGATTTCGTACACTTTATCCACATCAAGCACCTTTGTTATCCTAATGTCTTTTGTAATCACGAATCTGTCAGGCAGCTATCTGAATAAATCTGGACCGCAACGCCACTCCACTTTTCTGCCAGTTTTCGATTAACCCAATTACGTTTCATCAAAAGCTCACAGGCCTGACCTCGGTATGGACAGCACGTCCACGGCAGACACACGAAGATCACCCTCCCGTACCTGCTCCGATCTACAGACTTACTGAGCAGCATAGGAACGTACTCAACCGGAGTATTTTGTATCAGGTAATCTATTAGAAACAGGTCAGCCGTAAACAGGTGTATTAGTAACTGTGACGATTAAACAAAATGTCCTGTTTCACATAATGAGGACAAGTGATGTCTAAATGCAATGCTGGTGGAGACGGATGTGGGTGAGCCACCATGAAATTTTAGACAATTATGACGATCCGAATAGAATAGCCAATGGACACCAATCAAAATATGAACTCATTTCGCACATTCTAGTAAGTCGTAAACGTGTGATTAGCATGAAAACCAAAACCAGAAACAGTTAAAAGCTACAAATTGGGGTGGAACATGAGTTGTACTCACGGTTAAGCCTATGGTTATTAAAGATTGAGAGACACTTGTTTTTGTGCGCACAGAATCGGCTGCTGACGACTGATCAACATACTTGGGAATTTATGAGTTGTGAGCGTTCACCATGACTTTAAACAAAGATGTCATAATGACACTGCGATATGTGGTCGGTAAGTGCTTTACAGTAGATGGAACGGTGTTTCATCCTCGCAGAATGTTACACACTAGCGGGTGAGTTGATACAACCATCAACCAATTTGGAATATGCTCTTTGGTCCTGGGTTCGAGTGTTTTTTCTGATCAACCAATGTAAGTGTTTTTCCAATTGCAAGAAAGATGGTAGATAAAATGGTTGGCAGAAAACCAAGAGCTTTGGTGTTTGACTGGGGTATAGAGACTGCAGAACGGGCTTTGGTGCATTATACACACATTTCGCTGTGTCACCGATAATCTTTTCAAAGGTGTTCATTAGACTAACACCTTGGAAGTGGAGTTTGATTCAGACAGTTTTTTCTAGGTCCTTCCACGTTTTCGTTTCTATATTGACTGCTTAAATCAAACTCACAACTTTAAGACACCATGCAGGATAGTGAAGAGGAACCTAGCGACACATTTCGAAGACCTTTGTGAACTGTTGTCATGAAAGTCATCAGTTGCAACACATTTAAATATCCGTTTGAATGTTTTAGGTTTGCATTTATCTCTGTCTCACTTGTAATTTGTGTCAACAGCAAATGCGCCATTTTGCGGAGAAACTACGAATGAGTCTGTAAAACGGTTAACTGACGGCATTTTTGAACTGTATGTAATTTCTGAATACAATCTGAGAATGATATACACTGTATTTTGGCCCATTTAATTAGTTTCACCGTACTAATACCAAATCGCATAATAGCGTCATCTAATCGGAATTGAGGAGCGTATTGTAATGGATATTATATTACTATACATGCCTGTGAGGTACAATGAGACTATTGACCTTTATTGAAGCAGTTACCTCATTGGTCGATGGCATGAAGATGTACAGCCTTTCGTTCTAACTCACATGACCTGTGAAAAACATAAGATGTTGCCCACGCGCACAGTTAGGGGGCTGTGCATTTTCATGCAAATTTGAGTGAAATGTGTGAATATTGATTGCTCAGTTCGAGCAAGTGAAATACAAGCAAAACGGAGTAAACTGTTGGTGTATTTGGATGATAACTATGCTAGGTTGCATAGTATTCAAGGTCGTCGGCAACGTTACACGCTTATTTGTTACACACCATTTCTTGTCCACAGCAGTACCGCTGCTGTTTTTCCCGCGATTACTTCCAACTTAGCAATAGTTTCTGCTGGTCACATTGTTAGATAAATGTTTACAGTGTACTGTTTACTCCATTGACTTCAACCCAGTCGGAATCGAATATTCACAATTGAAATTTCCGGGTCATCCTGAAGAGAAATGTGGTATTCCTTTGTGAATTGTGTTAGATAATTTGGTCACCTAGATTTCAGTAGTCGAACACAATGTGTAACATTATTTCTTTCATAAGACAGCAGACTATAGTGTACCTCAATTGGTTATCATGCCGTTATTTTTAATGTCAACTCAACTAGGTAAAACATGCTTGCTAGATGACTGTATGCCTTCCATTACTCGCATTCTCTGCTCAAATGAAATGCGTTCTTAAACTTTCGAACCTAGTATGTTTCAAGAAATTACGTGATCTTTAACAGCTTCATCAGGGGGAAAAACACAGGTTGTATTTTGTCATTTTTTTTATTTGCCCTCATCAATTACGAACTTAAGACATATAGATGTTATGAATTAAACAGAGTATTAAGCAAACACGCATATGTGTATTCCAGATGTTTTGTAATCAGGATTGATTGGTTTAACCACTTTGTTACACGAAGCTCCGATTGGTGAGTTCGGACCAATGTGGCTTTGATGGAAGTAAGTAACTTTGGGTTCCGATTGTAAAACAATGTTTGCAGAGAGGTGACCCAGTAACCGAGTGACTATAAATCGATAATGCGGGACTTTGAGTAGGTAAGTTGCTTTTCTATGCTTCATCTTCGCTTGATCCAAGCTAATGAATAAACAATTGCGACTTTCAATTTGAACATCACCCACAATTGATCGCAGCTATCGTAGTCTCATGGACTTTCCAGTCGGCCCATTTCAAAAAGAAGCACTAGACTCGAACTTCGCTCTCATTCGAACAGCTCGTCAGTAGTGCATATCATCGTCACTGCCGGGACTTGAACCACGGACACGCTGATTATGAGTCAACCGTGTTTACCACTGCGCCATTGACCTCACATTAGGCACGACCGAATTATCATATGTGAACGCTCAACCACTTTTGCTTGTGAGTAATGACCAACTTGCAACCTGCAACTTGCCTATGAATACCTCGGATTGTGTGGATGTTTTTATGTTCATCAATTAATAAAAGTCACTGTGAACAACTCTTATAGCAGCTAAGAGAGTAACACATTCTGGGTGTATAACATTGATAAATCTAATTATTTTGCGTGTTGATCATTAAAGTCAAAATGATGTCATTCCATTTTTACTTCAAAGTGGCTACTTACATTTCGTGAATGTTTCACTATTCATGACCATGATAAATGTTTCCGTCAGAACCTCACGAAATGGGGTTTACAGAACAACATCTCGATAACAAAACAACCGTACACTTACATACCTAATTGAAACGATTGAGACATTCTTTGATTGAAACCAAATAGTCAGTGATTTGTTTGTTTCACGATGAACTTCGCTCAAATTTGATTGCACATTCCACAAACGATTCATTCACGTGGATATCCACAACGTGAATGTAGTTCGGGTAAGCGGTTTGACCAATCAGAAGACGAATTGTTCCAGAATATTTTCTAATACAATAAACAATAATTGGTTCCCTCCTCGGTAGCTTAAAATACAAAATCCACATTCATGCATACAAAAAACCTGACTGTTTTTAGTAGGTAACACAACACAGATACATTCAAACAAAAATGTTATCTATTGATTTTCTTTGTATCCTCAGTTTTATAATCAGGATCGATTAGACTATTTTAGACCCAGCAAAGTTGTATGAATTGAAAACAGTGATTTCTTACAAGTACGTTTAATGGACTTTGATTCTGGCCTTGTCTAAGCTACCCATCCGACTATTATTGATGAAAGGCATCTGCAACCGGGATGTTGAATCTGATGAAATAGTTGACAAAACTGTTTGAGGATATAGTCATGACATTACAAGTCTAGTCTAAACAAATCTGACTGTAATACATTCAATGGAACCATAAAATCTCAGCATTGTCTTCTGAACTTTAACAAACCGATAAATGTTGTTGTCCACGACTGGAAACTAAACTTCAATTCACGTCCTCATCAGGCAGCCGTGTTTACCCTGAGTTCATAATAGGCAAGACTGAAAGATTAAGTCTAAATAGTCAATTGTATTTGTTTTGTATATTACTTAGACTGTCCACTGGTCAGGAGAAGAGATATAGTAATTGTTCTGTTATTTCTAACCAATGATCATACAACAAAAATTTTCATATGATTGAAATAGCACGGATCAGTAAACTTGCTGAACCGTGTTTTGGACGATGATGATAAGCAGTAGAGCAGTAGGCTGATATGAGGTGAACGTCATTCAAAACTGATCACAGCTTTCGCAGGATTACCAAACTTTCACTTTCAGTGTTCAGTCTGTATAATTTTAACTCAACAATGTACCATTTTGCATATCTGTTTTCATTTTAGACACAAGACTTTCCATTTCATGTAAAAGCAAATCACTTCAGTGCATTAGAATTTCCACGTTAGAATCTTGGACGTGACGCGAAGGACGCGATTGGCCCAACTAACCGGAAAGGACAACCAATCTTAATTAGAGCACTTCAGATTGGCTACTTTGATAGAGGAAGTGGTACGGGTTATGCAAGGGTTGTCAGCGGCTTTGCTTAATGAGATCGGGATTAACGGTCAAAGTGGAGCACAGATCATCCGACCCTGTCCGTACTAATTCATCAAACTGTAAACAGTATTGGTTCCTTTGACAGGTAAAGGGGTGAGAGTGGTTAGGAGTGTCTGTGGATCTCACGTCCAATAGAAGTGAGGTTTAGGGTCGTGGTAGATTTCGAGTTGTAATATGAGAGTGAACCAGTTTGTGAGAACATTTTCATTAGTTCTCTTGTATACATGGCTAACGGACGCAATTACAATCGGATCAGTCCCGAAACACGCAGACGTATTATCGAAGCATTCGAAAGGGGCGATGACTGGCGTATGGTTGCCGCTGTCAACGGAGTCAAGTGCAATACCGCTTACAAGTGGGTTCATGTGGATTGCATCAGTTATGAAGCGCAGCCTCGCAAAGGACACAGAAGCAAGATTCTGACAGAATCTGAGATTGATATGTTGTTGGAATAGATTTCCATAGACCTGACGGTGACACTGCCATTTTCGAGATTGCGCCTCAAGGCTGAGTTGTTATTTGCATTTCCACATCTCAGATCCCTTCAAGATCGCGGTTACTAAAACTCAGTGGTTGCATTTAGTCGCACGTATACCAGATCCATCCACGTGAGTAATACTTTGAGGAAAACTACATGAATACATTTCTGTATTTGATAGCTCATTTGTGAGTTGGTCATTCCGTTTATCACAAACTCAGTGAAGTTGGTAGAACAATACGGATGAAAGCGAATAGCCACCAACTGGTCGTGTTTCCCGTGAATTTTGCCCATCAATCATGCTACTTTTAAAACCTGAGATACACTGTTTTAGCGTTTTCCGTCGCAAGGACATTTCCAACGCGTAAAGTATGCGGATAGCTCAGTTGTTCTTAACCGCCCAAACAACAAACGAAAATCTTACATAATCTAGGCACACTCATAGGCTATGCGTTAGTTTGATCAGGGCTAACTTCCAAAAAGTAGGAAGTGTAAAATCAACTTGTGGTTGCCCTAAATAGAGCATTCTCCGTCCACTGAGAAGATGGGCGTTTACGGTTATGACCCCATCGTTTTATCATTCATCGCCTGCATACAGCATCGTTCAGCATGACCAACAAAGCCAGCACAGTGGTCCCCGGTGATATCGCACATAGCAGAGATGACTACTCTCTCCAGTGTCCCAATTCTCCACTCCTGTTGGCTTTGCACATCCTGGGGATTTTCGTTTATTATTGTCTCGTGGTGCACCCGCAGTTGCCTTTTAACTCTTGCTCTCACCATGCTCCAGACATTCTCATTTGGGTTCAACATGGGCGAATAGGGTGCCAGTCGTAAAAGTTGTCCTCCATTATATAACTCTTTAGTAAACACACTTTCCAGATCCAGTGTGGCACGGTTCGTTGTCGCATATTAGCACAATGTCTGACATGGGTGTACTGATCTTCAACTGATCTAGCAGGGTTCGTAGCCAGCCCTTGCAATCGTTGCTGTTGTAAGCTCCCCGCCTCGTCGTATAGCCTACTATCGAGCTTGATGTCATAGCTCCAATCAAAATGTAGATTACGGCCTCGACTGTTTGTTACAGAGACGCATGCTCTCGTTCCTTTCAATGAACGTTCCACTGACCTCGTACAGAACAAATTGAAATGTGTCTCATCTATCCAGCAAATAGTCTTTGAATTTGCATAACACTCCATCAGTCGATATGCAAACAGTCACCGTAGTTCCAAATTCTCATTTAAGTTCATGTCAACGTGCACTTGGTAAAGTTTCTTGACAGTTATGCATTGGCCATCCAAGTATCGACTAATCGTTGAGGTCGATAACTCCTTCTCGAACTCAGCCTTGAAGCACAATCTCGAAAATGGCAGTGTCACCGTCAGGTCTATGGAAATCTATTCCAACAACATATCAATCTCAGATTCTGTCAGAATCTTGCTTCTGTGTCCTTTGCGAGGCTGCGCTTCATAACTGATGCAATCCACATGAACCCACTTGTAAGCGGTATTGCACTTGACTCCGTTGACAGCGGCAACCATACGCCAGTCATCGCCCCTTTCGAATGCTTCGATAATACGTCTGCGTTTTTCGGGACTGATCCGAGTGTAATTGCATCCGTCAGCCATGTGTGCAAGAGAACTAATGAAAATGTTCTAACAAACTGGTTCACTCTCATATTACAACTCGAAATCTACCACGACCCTAAACCTCACTTCTATTGGACGTGAGATCCACAGACACTCCTAACCACTCTCACCCCTTTACCTGTCAAAGGAACCAATACGGTCTGCAGTTTGGTGAATTAGTACGGACAGGGTCGGATGATCTGTGCTTCACTTTGACCGTTAATCCCGATCTCATTAAGCAAAGCCGCTGACAACCCTTGCATAACCCGTACCACTTCCTCTATCAAAGCAGCCAATCTGAAGTGCTCTAATTAAGATTGGTTGTCCTTTCCGGTTAGTTGGGCCAATCGCGTCCTTCGCGTCACGTCCAAGATTCTAACGTGGAAATTCTAATGCACTGAAGTGATTTGCTTTTACATGAAATGGAAAATCTTGTGTCTAAAATGAAAACAGATATGTAAAATGGTTTAGTTTTAGGTAATCAATAGGTTGATTGGCACGTTGAATGAGTCTTGTTTTTCATATTGATATTGTAGCCATTTTGGTGAAATTATCGACTGCAACTAAGAGGTCCGGTGGGTTTTCGGTTTTCAGAGTACCCGATCAACTTGAGCACTGTTCACAAGCAAGTGAGTTAGAGCTTTTAGATAGGATTAATCGAATGTGTCTACCGTGAGGTTGATGGCACAATGGTCAATATGGATGCCTAATAAATATGTGGGCTTGAGTTCATTCGTCGGCTGTGCTGAAGATACATACAAACATATGTGACCTAACAAGAGTTTACGTTGAATTCAGTGTCCGCATTCGAAGGGGGCTAACTGTAAACTGTATCTGAATGCAGAAGCTGCCATACAGTTTGAATGTAACTTGATACACATCGAGTATACCTTGTGTTATTGATAAAAAAACGCATCTTTCACAACATTCTATCTGTAATGTGATACGGCACAAAGAAAGTACACTCAATCACCAGCATGGGAAAGATAGTAGTGTGTATATTTTAGTTGTGTCATATGAAAAAGTAGGTTGCAGAACGGTGGACGTTGAAAAAAGACAGCAACTGTGTTAATCAAACGTCTGATATGAGAATCTGATAAACAGTTGAGAAAGTACTAGTTTAGAACTGAGACAAGGGAATGTGTTTGCGAATTTATTTGAATGTCACAAAAATGAACGTTTTCAACCACACAAAGTTGACAACTAATCCGTTTTTGTTGTACGGTTTACAGCTTTGCTTGTGAGTAGTATAGTCCGGGTCGAACGAAAGAAAACTAAATAGAAGTAATTGACGCTGGAAAAGCCAGGAAGTTGAAACAAATATGACAAACGTGTTTGTGTACTCCTCGGAACTAGACAACATACAGACTAGCGATGCACTACTGCCAACAGATGAAACAACACGTCAGCCGTGTGAAGTAGTGTTTCCGTTCATTGTTGTGTATTCACACATACTTTGTTATGAAGGCTTAGAGATAAACAGCTTCTCAAGTCCAGTGTTCTGTGTGATCACAACACCTGAAAAAGTAGCATTAAGTTAGGGGTTCTGCTCTTGTCGAAAACAATTAGTAGTGTATACTGCTTGTCATATCCGGATGTACATTCATGCGACAGTCGTGGTCACCAGCATGTGAGTTATCTTTCAACATAATTAACGTACCTAAACGTTCAAATACATAGTCATTTCTCATGTACAAAAGTTGCGAGAACACCTTACAGATTCTGAAACTAAGGCAGAAGAATAAAATTTATCGATGAGAAACATGTTACAATGATTGAAGGGGTTGATCTAAATGACGCATTCTTTCTCATCGTTAAATTATGATATATCAGCAGACAGCGTTACTGAAAAAGTCTTTTCAAAACTTTTGAGCTTACAGAAGAATGAGCATTGGATTCATAGAGCAGCGTAGGTCTTTTCTTCCGTACAAATGAGATACTGATCTTTGTGCATTCATCTTCTAGTTTTTTTTCTTGTCAAAAACTACCTGGTAAAATTGAAGCAGGTGATGCAGTTAAACGCAGAATCACAATTTATCAAGAGTGAAGGTGAAAAAAATGATCAGGTCTATATGCCTCAGAATTTCTTTGATCATAGTGGTTGTAACGATCAATAAATGTCTGTCAACGTGAGAAATGTACTCATGTTAACAATGTTTTAGTTTAGCCAGAATAAAATACACGTAGAATATGTTTGTGATCTCGATAATTTAAACACAGAATTTATTGTTTTACTCTATGTTGTTTTACTTTTGTTCAATTATCACAGAAATCTTGGCTTCTGAGAAGTGTACGAATGCAGATTTGGTTCACTTTGAGAACTAAAGATCCAATCGACCAAGTAAGATGTTGACCAACTCTACTTTGGACTTGATACATTTTCCTCTCTGTTCACATTACTATTTACCCTCAAGAGGAGACAGTCTATTACTATACTCTCAGCCAAGTTTTCAATCTCTGTAAAACCTCGAATTCATTCTCACACTAGGATACATTTCTCTGACGAATAGCTGTTGATTGCTAACTGTTAGAAGTTCGTTCTTTGAAACATATTTTATTTATCTACTAATAGTTATCAAACCACAGAGAAAAATGCACGATCATAGTTTGTGTGGTTTGTTGTCTTTGCCTGGTGCTTAGTAAACATGAAGTACTGAAATATCGTTATTTGTTAGTGGGTGCTGAAGCGATCACAATTAAGAGTCCCACTACGGGTTAACTTTGTATGGATATTGAAAATAATCAATAAGGTTTCAGATGAGACCCAATTGTAAAAAGTCAGGGCTTCGGCTGGATTCGAACCAGCGGCAGATATACCACACCTCAACGCAGCAAGCGCTCTACCGGCTGAGCTACGAAGCCACGCCAGGAGCTCGGATTCCAGCGTGAATTGTTCGAGAAATCCTGCATGGACAGTCAATCCCCTGGGTCGTTTGCTGGATTCCATATGGCACAGTGGGACGGGTGGGTAACCGAGTCCAAATAAGAAATTTCCGAGCTCCTGGCGTGGCTTCGTAGCTCAGCTGGTAGAGCGCTTGCCGCGTTGAGGCATGGTATTTCTGTCGCTGGTTCGAATCCAGCCGAAGCCTTGACTTTTCACAATTGGGTCTCATCTAAAATCATAAATCTGTCACACTACTTATTAATAATACAATAGGGTATCAGTTAGAACACAATCGTGAGTGACATTGTAGGTCACTTGGGTGACAGCGACCATCAGATCAACATAGATCGATCGTTCACTGTTATATACAGGGTTCCACCGAACAAGTCAGAACTCGTTCGTCAGAAAATGTTGGCCACTGCTAAGGCCACTGCCATTCGATTACGTAATCCAACCTTGTGTGGACAGAAAACTTTGTTTAATCGCTTCAACTGTCTTAGCCATTAGCTGACTCACTCGATCGATATGTAGGCAGTTAACACCCAACCGGCGTGCACAAACAAAATTATGCCTCATGATGAGGCGAGACCAGTTTGTCTGTGTGCGATTGGAGTCCGAGAGTAATTTGGTAAATTTCGCTACTTATGGACATTGACATGTGTTTATCTACCACAACCGTCCGAGGATATTAGTAGCAAGAGTGGCATGTCAGTTTGCCTGCACATTTTGTGCTACACTACAGCGCTTTCAGAGTACAGTTATAACCTGTCCGCAGATAAATGGCATGTAGGTGAAAGGTAGCGACAGAAATGGTTGGGCGTGACTAATGTAGTCAGAGATCCGACCGTCATAAAGTCAGCATTTTTAAAATTTCTTCAGTAGAAAATGCTATTTATTGACACTTCATTTACCGGTACGTTTGCAGCTGCAGTGACGTTTACATTAGGAAGAACATATCGAGAACCAAACTGATTGCAACAACTGATGATAAAAACTCAAACCAATGAATTCGTTGCTCGAATTTCCGCATCATCGATTGCCAAACACCTCGTGATCACAAGTTACCAAGTTGACCGAATTAGATCGTTCAAAATATTGTTACGCAACCAGAACCAGAAGCTAATGGCCTTTGGCGAAGCTATGTTGATCAGAAGTCACTAGGCGTCACTATGTACACAAAAGTGGTTGAAGCAACTCATCGGATTACCGCAGTGTTGATGACATAATACTTGGTGTAAATATATGCGTGTCCGTACCCTGTTTATCTCTAATTGTCTGTCGTAAATAATCTATATGTTTGCGTGTGCGTTTAATGAGAGCAAACAAAAGTCAGTATATCACATTTTGTTCTTTTCGCACTGATGAAGGGGTTAAAGGGAGTACAATGTTTCAACTTTTGAAATTCCCGATTGAACCTCGGGGATTTAGACTATCTCAAATCGTTCTTTCTTCTCCGAATGATCCTGCAATTTGAACATTGTTCACAGAAGTTTATGGTCAAACGTTTGTAAAAGACTGATCGACCGCGACTATTGTGATGTTACTGGCAATGCGATTAAAACGCTAATTTCATAAGCACGAGAGTTAGGTTTCAAATCCCGATCTAGACAAATATTTACCACTGTTGAGCCATAACAACAGCGAAACTCAAGTCTACTACTTCCTTTCAAAGTGGGCTACTAGAAGGACTTATCTGAATGCAATGACTCCTTAGAATGACAATTCTAACATCAAATCATTGCATTGTGCTTGAAATGCGCTAACCGTCGGAAGGGAAGACGATTCGTTGTGCGACAGGATTGTGTACAGCCGACATCATCCAGTGCGTAAAATATAAGGGAAATTTTCAATTTATCAGGAGATTCGCAGCGAAGAAGAATGGCTCCTATTTGATCTCGGCTGGTTCTGGTTAAAAGTGAGTCATATTTTAGTAAGCAACTCATGGGGTGACATGTGAAATTTGTCCCAGAACATTTTGCTTTTTCCTTATACGCCTAGAATATCACGCTTTACATTCACGGATGTCAGCACGCATGCCGCGATACATACTAGTGGAAAAGGTGTTTAAGCTATGACCTTCGAATCAAGTTGTTCATTGGTTTTATTCACATCGGATAACACTTAATTATTTAAATAAGCACGTAAGCTGTTAAATCGTAATATAAAATTTAAAAAATGTCGATTTGTTTAAAACATTTTTCATACATATAAATTAATTATAGTATTACACCAGCTTGTTTGTGTATTTTGCACTCCGTTTCTAATAATCGAATCGTTGCCCAAACAGCCCCACACATTTGATCTCAGCTTTCTCGTTCAGATAGACTAGTCAACAAATCCGGATAAGAAAGAAGTACCAATTTCATGTTTTGCCGTTGTTGTTGGTGTTGTTGTTAGAAGTCATTTCTGACCTCACTTTCAGCAAACTTTTCCAATCATGTGCAGTTAAACACAAAACATTACACCTTCGTAACTTTAAAAGCCTTCATCCTCGTGTTCAATATTAACAGACCTTATTTTCAAACAGTTTTCCCCAGTTTAATACGGAATTAGCTAAGTTTATTTATTCATCCATTGCATTGGAATTTTGCAACTTTTCTGGTTAATTATCATATTTCTGTGAGCAAAATATTTTTTTTCCTTTACATAGACAGTCTTGTTATGTTCGTCCAATCAGATTTTTGGCTTTGGTTGAAACAATCAGATTGGTCTGTCCGGTGATCAGGTGATCATGTGTCCTACATGGAGATATTTAACATCTGATTAACACTGAAAACGAACATTTATAAGACTCAAGATGGAAGAATTTGAATGCGAAGTGATTTGAATTTCTTAAATGGACGGTTGTGAACACTGACTACGTAATAGAGGAATTTAAAGATAGACGGAATTAAATCTATTTTTGGGAATATTTCAGCAAAAGTGAATTAAAACAAAGTGAGATATTGTATATTTTCCTTTTGATACTTCTTTTGATACTCACATCTTTTGCTGCATTCTGAATAAGTATCTCATAATCATTAACATTTCTGGCTAGATTCCAGCAGTGTTTGGATGAAACCGTTGCAGGTCCTCTCAACTCTCATTTGATCGTCGGGCTGGGCGTATTAAAATTAGGCATTCTTCATGTACTGTTTTGTATTTCAATCTATTTCCGTTGTAGCACGATCCAAACAGTTTATATAAAGCGTAAACGGTTTCAGTATATGCAGTAGTTTGAGAAATTGCTTCATTTACATGTGCACTCCTAGAAACCACCTAAAGTTCTACGAAAATTTACCTACAGTATGTTACGGAACTATGAGATTTTACATCTAATTCGTTCGTACACGTCACTATACTAAAGTGATACGTGAAACGCGTATATCGGCTAGGCACTAAACAGTAAAGACGAGTCTTTCCTCTGTTTAACAGTACACTCCGATTTTGCAACCCAATTCCGAAAACAAGTGGTTTATATTGTCAAGGATCATACAGCTTGGTACTGTTTTAAAAAGGTAAAAGTTCTCCCACATTCATTCGATCTGAATGTCTCACACCATCTCAATATAAAGCATTTAATTTAAATCACTTCAACTGTATGTCATCAGATCTCAGCATATTAGGAAGAGATTCAAATCATTTGTTCAGTGGTTGCAACATCATTTTCAAATTCACTTCTCAAGCTCATAAATAATGACTGATGGGTAAACCATATAGGTCAGACTACAATCCAAAATGGTTCTTAATCAAACACTTGTTACTGATCGTCGCGTTACAATATAGTGTCTTAAAGAACTTGGACATATTAAGTGTGCTGGCGACGTCGTTTATGGGCATTCAATCGACGGAATCTACCTACGGATGCTTGAATCAGTTGCTATGCACCGCTATAATAATTTACTCTTTGTGTATGAAAGAGAGTAATTGTCAAACTAACCTTGTCATAGAACTAGAGACAGATAGCCATGTATTTCTAGTAGAAAAATAAAATTACTTTCTAGAATCCCTGTGATTCCGCTTTATACCTTCTAGTTCTCAACATTTATTTTCATACAATAAACCAAGAGACCAACTCTAGACGTTCATGTATTACTGTTAATAGTTCCCTATTGATAGTCTTTTACTCAGCTAATCTTATCGTTTCTGTGTTATGTCGTGACCAATAAATTGTTTTCGTTTCACACCTATCGAGGTACACTTACCTATAACAATCTGTGTTACCTAAATGTTTAGAGTGATCGAACTGTTTGTTATGAAAATATAAGCCTGTTTAATCCTATTTATTCATTTTGAATACACACAAGAACACAGAAGCTGTGACTTTCGATAGGCTGGTTTTCTCAAGTAAGATGTATTCCTGTGTGAGTATCTAGAACGAGGACTCGTTAAAGGCGTCAGCCGACGTTGAAGGTGAACCCAATATGTCTATCACAGATGACCCAGTTTGTGGACATGGTATGCATTCACAGATTTTTAGTATTCACTGTCAAAGAAACCTTGCATCCTGATTAGCCTTGTGTGAACTTAATCAGGTGGACAGAGACTCAAAATGAGGGCGTTATTTCGAGAGTTAAATCCCTACTTTACTCTACCGCAAATCTTACAAATATAAACAATGCTAGGTTCTCAGTAGAGCATGAAACTTATTTCAAAATAACTGGATGTAAATTTTTGGGCGCGATGCGGACATCGGAACTTAATTATATTACTTATGAGTAGTTTGGAAGATTTAATGATTTAGATCAGACCCAACCGTGAAAAGTCACTGCTTTAACTGGATTCGAACCAGTGACAGAAACAGCATGTCTCAAAGCGAGCAGCGCTGTACCAGCTGAGCTACGAAGGCACACCGGGAGCTCGAAAATTTCACAATTGGACTGGGTAACCCATCCGTCCTACTGTCTGGAATTCAGCAAACGATCCAGGGGATCGACTGCCCAAGCAGGATCTCTGGAGCAGTTCACGTTAGAAGAACATTCCAAACAGTGACGTGAAAACCTGCTTGAATATTTAGTCTACACGTCAGTCGGTCAAAGTTCAAAGACGGCCATCTCAATGTCTAGAGTCTGTGTTAAGCAATCCGCGTAGGTGTGCCAGATAGTCCAGTGTGCCAGTTACGAACCTGAAGAACAAGGTTTTCTCTTAATGTAAAAATTGCAGTTATTTCGACATGACATTTCTTGCCTCTTTTAATGTTGAAAATGTTATATTAATTATCTGAAATTTCAAACGAAATGATAACGATCAATTCAAAGGGGGGGGGGAGAAAACTCAAAAAAGCTAGAATTCGTCCACAATTGCTGTTGCTAGTTGTTCAGTGTAAAAAGACGGTCATTGATGGGCGATCAATGAAACTTCGATAATTTTCGTTACTGATATGCTATCAGTCTAAGCCAGTAGACGAATGGTCTAGTTGCAATCTGGTACATAATTGATGATGAAAAATTTTCCCGATGAGCAAATTATGCTGAAACATTTGTAATTTAATGAGCGATGCGGTATCTTGCTGCTGCAGAATGGACTTTGATAAAATGAAGATATGTGTGCCTCTTGCTTTCATCTGGTTCAATCCATGCAGAAATGACCATAGTGGCAACTGCTTTGGTGAACACAATTGGAGGTACACGTAGTCGGGGTTGTGTGACCAATAACAAGGCAGTACCGGCTATTTGTTTAATAGTCACTAAAGTTGAAGCCAAAAAGTCTTAACGTATTATGTTTCCACTTTAAGGACAAATTCAAGTGAGACTCTTTGAGGCTATGCACAGTGGTATCTAAACTAACGGCTTGCTTCCGTTGATACTGGATCATCTCTTCAGGATAGCCATTAACAAAGTATGTCCATGATCAACTGACGCTCAATATGTAATGATTGAAACTGAATGTCACGCGTACAACGAGGATTCGCACCAAGGCATGGCTGTGCTCCACTAGGGTGAAAAACCAGGAAATTTCAGGTCTTTTGCTTACATTCCTCTGCACTCTACTGAAACATTAAAGCTTCTAACTGGCAAAACATCGAGGAATGATAACGTATCAGTTGCTTTTAGTTCATGTGTTACAGGTGCTTGCGAGCGCAGTAGATGTAAAGCATTTTTGGGTTCATTCAGAAGTAGTGATAGGTATGTCATCCAATTAGCAGTCCTCCTTTCGGATGGATCTCCGTACTCAAGAGTAAAATTGGCAGACTTAATCTCAACACATATTTTCGTTCTTGAAACACATTAAAATGTGTGTAATTACCTTGAAAAGGTCCCGGTGGTCAGACTTAAACGACAGTGACAGGTGTAGTTCGAACTTACAACTGACAATAATTTATTTAGTCGTGATCTACTTGATTGGACAGTAACGTTTAAGTCAGTGACCATTGAACTTTTTCAACGCTCATAAGTCGAACGTGTTCGTGCTAGGTATGGAGGCGAATTTGTTAGTGGGCTTCGTCTGGTGCTTTTCTAACTAGTAACAGCGTTGTTAACAGTTGCATGGAATTTGGTGCAGCTCAAAAACCCTGTCTTGTGTGTTGGGGATGGAATTTCCGCTTACAACTGCTGAATATCTGCTAACCAAACTGTGGAAACTAGCTCAAAAACGACAGCTTCAAGTTGAAAAACCTCAAGAAGAGCAAATTTATGGCAGAAGTATTCACAAGTGTGCTCATTCTGTCGATTGATGCCAAAGATCTATCCAGGATATTTGATGTAAGTGAAAATGCTACACAAGGGATATTGACAACACTTACCATTGTTCACAACAGTAGAATCATAAACAAATTTTCTTCTCTTCTTGAGTAATTGATAACTTTATCGCAAAAGAGCAATAACAGAAAATGAGATAATCAATCGTCCCAATATGGTCATTCGTCTGGAAGATTCTAGGGTTGCACCATTTATTGGACACTACCAGCAATGTCTCTGTGGAACGTATGGCATCTTTTAGACTTGGTTAGTATGCACAAATATATTTTGTGATTTGGCTTGAACGACAGCACTTATGGTTACGTGCTTCCATTAACACGCCTCACGAGCGTTAGAGTCAGTCATGTGATGTGAAAACAAACGGGACAAAAGTATAATTGAGCCTTGAAATTACTGTAAGAGTTACCGAACGCCAACAAATCAAATCAGCTCTGCCCCAACGAACGGAGTGACGAATCACGTGACTGGTGTTATATGCTTTGCAAATTAGACATGCGGGACAACTGAAAGTGAATTGGCACTAATTAAGAAAACTCATTACAATTCGCTCGTGAAACAGACGTGAACACATTAGTAAACAGTCTCACGCAGATTAATGCAATTCGCGATATTTGCGTTTAATTGCATGCTCAGATACGCCATTGAGGGTTCGGACACAAGTCCGAATAGTGTAAACGTAACCTTCCCGAGTTGTCAGAAAAGATGGTTTCCCGTTTTATGTGCCACTGATATGAGAGTTGAATGAATTTTTCCTACTGTAAAAACGAACGTTACTAACGGGAATGTATTAAAACAATATTACCCCGGTCATGTAATTTCGCGCCAAAAGTATGTAGTCTTCTTCAAAGATTGCACTTGGAAATGTGGTTGAAGTAGACAGATGAAAGGAGGGTTCCTAATAAACCACTTCAAAACTACATCGGCAGTAAACGGAACAAAAACGCAGATTACCATGTTTCCAGATGAATACCTCTGCTATAATTACTATGCAATGTAAACTAGTCAGAGAGGATTATGCCATCCAATATTAATCTACCATTCAAAGTGCTATGTGTTTTTCCAAACCGATAACACAACAGAAGAGGATTCTCACATAAAAAATTCCTGTATACATCCAGAAACCAGTCTCAACACGAACTAGACATTTTTTCCCCCGGCTATCAGCGATACATTTTTGATGCACGAAACCGGCAAAACAAATGTCAAACTGTCACTCTCAAGGAATGCAAGGTAACACATACGTCAAGGAAATGTGAAACTATTTTGGTTGCATGATACACTGTAGCATGTATAATTAGTAACATGTGACTTATTAACACACACCAATCTGGACTGGTCAAGAGCTAGCTATTTAACTCAGTACAATATGTCTCTCTGTTTGCTCACATTTCATCGTTAATTTCTCACTTCCTCAATGAATATTGAATGTCTGTTTGCATTTATGGAACCATTTCTTTCCGAATGTGTTACTAGCAGTTTTTTTCACGTTACGTATATCCAGCCACTTAATGATGAACGACAGAACTAGTCTGCTTAGTGTTCTGTTGAGAATTGACCCTGAACTACCCAAAATTTCAGATTGTAACTTGTTGTATTGTTAGAAACCAATGCACAGTTAATTGTTATTTCTCTTTATGTGCACGGATTTTCAACCCTTGTGAAGATTCTTTGCAACTGGACGCTTTTGCCTCACAATTTTGTTAAATTCGAGCTGATCAGTTCACACCAATAAACTCATTGGCAGATTATGACTTGTCATGATACTTTCCTTCAATTTGAAAGTATCTAATGTGTCTCACTATTTCAGTAAGCGTTAATTGTTTTCAAATTGGTGATTTGTCCATCCAGTTGTGTTTGCTAGATCTATTGTTCCGTATCGTAAATGTGTCAACTGTTCGTCAAAGGGCTTTTTTTAATGCATTGGAATTTTCTTATGTTACCAATGTGTAGTGTGCGAGACTTGATAATTTGAATGAGACTCAGTTGTGCTGTTTGTTGAATTCTAATCAGCGACAAGAGCCCTAGAACAACGAAGCTCAGGTAGATGTTCAACACTTTCTCAGGTGTATTTGGTCATCCATTTATCCGATTATCACATGAATTTCACTGAATGACCTAGTGTAACTACTCAAACAAATGACCATCAGCTCCCCTAAAACTATTGACGCGTTTTGAAATTCCACTACGATTAGGCTGTACTACAACTACCAGGATCAAACATGAAGTTGGTGTATTCCAATGCTTACTGGCAATGTAATCTCACCGAGTTAGTCTAGCCCTTAGATTTCAGATGAGAGTGAGATGGACAACCGAGACAACTGACAAATTTCGTAGTTTCCGGAAAGAGTTCTTATTTGCAGTTATCCGGTTCATTTATTTCAGACATTAGTTAGCTTGTGACAGAGTTTGTTATGCTATAGGCTGTGATTGCTCCTTTTCGTTACATACTTCTCCGTCAGATTATTCCACACAGATTAGTCAACTATTCAACCTACTCATAAAGCGAACGTTCACACACAGAGCGTCAGCCTTTTCGTGTTAGCTTATATATTTGTTTAGGTTTTTTGATAACTATGTAAGACAAATACTTGCATTATCATCTACAAACTTAGGTCAGTTCAAAACAGTCGTAAGGTTTGATATGCTCCAAGCGTAGCAACGTTTGAAACGTTGGAGTGAACATTCATGGTGATTGATTCGTCTTGATCCGTCGAAAGGTGTTCGGATGACATCGGTTGAATTGCATTGACACAATACTTACAATGTTTGAATACTCGATGGATTATTGATTCCAAAGTACAATCAAATTCACAGAATGTGATTGAACGGCACAGTTTAGAGAAAACTAGGTAGCTCATATACACCCAGATGTGCGTTTGATAGCTTTTTGACTGAAAAAACTCCGATGAGGTACGTTAGAAACAACAAGAGAAAATATTAGCAGATATTTGTGAAATGACTGACTTATTGAACAGAAATCCAGTCACAGAGTATCAGACAATTAGCAAGCACTCTTCAACATGCAGCGAAATATCAGCTGACTGTGAGTGACTATGAACGGAAGTGCTGCATCGGTTGTCAAGATTCGTTCCGGTGAACAAGCTAACCGGCGGTTTAATCGAGTGTCTCATGTCTCAACTGAATCTGTTGGCGAAGTTGTCTAGTTAAAATCGGGTAGGATTTTCCACACTAGATACACTTCGACACTGATTGAACCGAACTTCTGCTCTGATGGTGACTCATCAGCGTGTACATTCTGAAGTGTGGATTTGATCTACACGGAATCAGATTTCGAAATGGTTGTGAAGCATCTCACGGACCAGGTGACGGTGATCTGTTTACAGACGTGATCCAAATACCGCGTCAGTGATTGGACGGTTGAGCACATTAAATGACTGTTAATGAAAGAAATAATGATAAATCAACTAACTTCTTATTGAAAAAAAACACCAAATTAGTATGGTGTATTAATATTGTTTGTCACGTGGAAATATTTCGGTGATGAGTGACATACCGGCAAAGACCCGATGTGGAACCTCTTCTAGAAGAGTGTCAATCAGGAGGTTTCGTAACTTGCCGTATTTGTGTTGTGGTTTTTAGGATAACTGACTTCGGGCCTAAACACTTCCGAACATATCTACTGTTTCTTTGTACGGATACGGACATTCGTTTAAATTCCAGCTTTTCACCTGTTGGTAACAATGGTGAATTTGTTGGAACATACCAACTGAAGTCATGAGAAAGACAAAGTAGTGAACAAAACTTGTTTTCCCGTGTTTGACCACCAGGCTAATCACAACACAATAATTATGAAAAACAGTAACTGGGGCGAGTCAGTAAACGATCAATAGAGGCTATGGACAACGTGTTTGCTATCAGTTTCGCAATCACTGCTGCAACTTACGGGTTTGGTCCATTTTGGGCCATGGGAAATTAAATGTTCGCACGAAATCCCTCTGAGCGCCGAGGTCGGGGTTGCACAATCAGATACTGATGGCTTCGGCAACCGTCGACATTTGGAATCCCACCACATTTGATCGATTCTTTGACATTCGGTTGACAATCTGAAAAACATCTTTCATACTGACAGAATGATTAGAGTGAAGTTGAGTTCCGTAGTTGATAGATGAAATTTTCGATAATTCGCCAGGCTTGGCATCATACAATTTGGTACCGTCAGGTCGTAGGGGTTAGAACATATGAGCGATTAATCTTCACTCGCAGGCACACCGCCGAAAGTTAACAAGGCAGAAGAAAAATTTAGCTGTTAAATATTTTGGTGTCTGTCGGCTAGGCCTAACAGATGAGCATACATATGTGTTTGTACGTTGGATGTCTTGTCAGATGGCAAGCGTATGTGTCGGATCCGGTAGCTAGCGCACAACATATGATTATGCTTATGAGAGATCAAGGGGCTCGCATCAATAGGATGCTCAGTCGACTAACCTCACATAATTGATATACATGGTTTGGGGATTAAATAATGTTCGTTATTACCTTATCCACTGCAGTAATTTTGTAATTAACTTGTTTAAAAACAAACGAAACTGTGTGGTGAACAAGTATTTTCAGTAATTTTGTTTTAGAAAAGCTCCGTAGACAAACCAGAAAGCTTTGGGATATCTATGTGATAATAAGAGTGGTAGAGATTTATGAAAATGGCGCCAGTAATTGAGAAATGACATCCGGTTCCAATCCAGACTAAATGATATTTCTTGATTCTTTCTAAATAAAGTGCCTACCCGTCCGAAGAACGCATTCTGTTTCACAACAGCCGTATGGATGTACATACACCAAACTACTTGGTCGTGGAATGGTAGGTTTTCTCCCAGGCTCAATCTTAACCCGGTTACTATGGCATAGTTCGTGTTATATTTTAATTAAACCACTAAAATGGTATAGGTATGACGGAGAACCATCGTAGCAAATTGATCATCATATCTTTTGGAAATTTTCTGACAGTATGTGAAATTGTCGAAATACAGTGACATCAGGAAAAAACTTACCTGTAGGTCACACACTTTACTTGTGGCAGTGGAATCATGCTTTTTGAAGTGATCATATAACTGGTTAAGATTAGGTATGAAATCTATGAATACCGATCATTTATGTAAATCGGATCGTTAAGTTGATGTCTATGCTCAATATAAACACAAATACATTGTCCCAGATGAATGTGGAAATTAGTCCCGTATTAAGGCAATTACACCTAGAGATATTTCGGGTCATAGCTATATTTTTGAACTCAAAAGCTCTAATGAAAATCACCTCAAATAACATTTCGATCAAAAGAGGATATTCTCGTGTTTCCACCGAAAGGAGTAAACGTGATAGAACCGGGTAGATATTTAACAAAATCGTGAGTGCATCATAAGCCAAACCGTTGATCATGTTACAAAAACTTTACATTAAGTACACCATAAAACTCTGTCGCTGAATTATTGGATATTGCGCAGTGTTTTTCCTTAGGCACTGAACTAGCCGAAAGTTATTTTTTCTGGATTCACAAAATAGGCATTGGGCCGGCCGGAGAAGTAGAATAAAATCAATACCTATATATATGGACCAGATACACAAAAATGATTACACCGAATCATATATTAATGTAGTTGTCCAAAAGTGGAATAGTCTTACGTTTTTTTTTTCGTGCATGTGGTTGAAGTATCGGTGATATAGCTATGCGCTGGTATTTGCAAACGGCATGTTACTTTTAAGATAGGAGAAAAAGATGTCAATCATTAGAGATGGAAGTGGGATTCTACGTTGGGCATGATATGAAAAAAAGAGCTGTTTGATGTCGGTATTCTATCCAAAATGAAAACTCAGTTTCAGCCTTCAGTTATTCAAAATGATAAAATACTCTACACTTTTTACTAGCAAACATACAACTGGTGTCAATATATGGTTGTTGAAAGTAACATAAGAAACATTCTTTTAGCGGTCAAAATGCTTCTTGCCGTAAAGAGGAATAACCTCGTTGTACTGCTAAGCATCAAACTTTAGGCATTCATGAGTTCTAGCCGTCAGGCTGTTCCATTCACATACACACTGTCCTAAAACATAACAGGCAAGTGATACAGACAATAATATATTTGGAACACAATAATTTGCCTTCCGATATGCGCCTTTCGAGAGTTTTGTTTCTGTTAACCTGAGCCATACTATGGTTGTAGCTCGTCCTGACTAGTGTTATCAAACAGTGTTTTGCAATCTCATGACAATACACAGTGAAAGTTAAAAACTAGAAATCTACAGTTTTTCAAAGTAAACTGTATTTCTTGAATTATTCACCATAAAACAACGAAGCCGGTTGGAGAGTTAGTAAAACCAATGTGGAAGCCAATGAAACATCATCACATGTAAGTGAACCAGAAGGCAGACTATCGACGAAAAATTTCATCAATCTAGAGAATAAAAGAAATATTGGGATGTTTGAACATCAGTACAACTTTCAGCATTCGAAATTACGTTCTCTTACTGCCCTGGAATTGTGGAATTTCAGAAACGTTGACGGTCAACACACTGTAGTCATTTCTGAGTTCCAGCAAGAAATTTTGAGGGGGGATTAGTCAGAAGTAAGCAACAAACTCAATCATAACTATAGATGTGTTTGCAAAAAGGGAGGGATGTTCGTTTCAATAATTAATCAGAGACGACACCGTATCTAGTAGGGATCTGAAATTATAAGCCAATTATGTGTTTTGGACATATATATATAACACCAACATCAATACCCTGAACTACAAATACGTTCAACCAATGTCAATACATATGATTGTTTCGATTTCAACTAATGTGGATCAACTAACGAGGATCTCAGGAATATCGCGATTTGTGGGAAAAGACTGTTATAACGGTAGGTAATTATTGAATGTGTTTAATCTATTGAAAGAAGTGAATGCACAAGAGTTTTCAACAAAAAGTGCTCAAAGTAGATTGAGAGTGACCGATTATTTCTAATCGATTTTCACCGTTGAACACGCAATTTTTTCACGTTCAAGGGTAGATAAATTTGGATGGTGAACCAAAGACAGGGGATTACTTCAGGGATCCATTGTCTTTGTTGAATATTCACGCTTCATCCAGCCACCATGGCTAATATAATCCTATATCCGCTTATTCGAAAATACTTTTCCGCCATTACTGTACGATGGAAAACGTGGACCGAAATACACAATCACAATGGCCAGCCTGATAGTTCACTGTACAACTTACCATTGAGGCAAAAGAAATCTTATCAGTCTTTCTTATAGAACACATACTGTAGTCAACGTCCGTGTACGCATGAACACAGGAATATATGTACGTACGTACGATAAGCAGTATTCGGAGCCAGATATGCCGGTCACTACGCCGATACCAAAGGACGTCCGCGTATAACTCACATCACAGATAGCTTGCGCTTCGCCATTTGTAATTCTACACTCCATCTCACTCGTCTAATGTGAATCCAAAGGAATAACACCAACAGGCGTGTGGATAAAAGCCTGTGTGGTCCAGTCGATTAATGTTTGCTAGCCAGATAATCAGCTAGAATGAAGTTGAAATCCTTGTACTCCGGGAGCAAAAAATTGACACACTTCCCTTGTAAGAGCTAAGTTTGAAACAGAAGTGTTGAAAACAGAATGAAAAGGAAGAGTTTACTACAGGGATACATATTATTGCATTCTAATCAACCAACAGTTGAATTTTGACCGAGAGACCAAGCAAAATCTTCTGCGTACATTGCATTCGCAATACTGAATTGAAGGAAAAGTGAACGACTTGCACGACTCAAATTCCTGTAAAAGAGAATGAGTGTTTTACCAAAGGATAGGGTTTGTTGACTAACACCACGTCCAACCAAGATATACATACGTAGGACAATTCCCTTATAAAAGAACTATCGGTGAAACAACTATGTTCATTAATTATTTCTCAACTTCATGCAATCACAGAAGTTTCATCAAAACAAGTCATGAGACAAATCACAAAATCCATGTAGTGACTGTTAACTTGTCACATTAAGAGCGTATCCCAGATAATGGTCGGACGTTACGTCACATCATACATACATTACTGTATACATATTTTTTGGTCTACTTGCGTCCAACACAGTCGCTGTGCCTGAGTTAACTATGTGCTGTGAGCACGTCGATGGCGTATCAATCCAGAAGGGCCAACTTATTCTTGGGCAGATTTCTGACTGCTCCACACGGTAACGTCACGACGATTTATGATGTCTATGGTTTCTTTCTAGGTCGCGTTTTTGAAATCAAAACCTTGAAATTTTCGCTTATTGAATTTTCAGCTGCCCGTCAGGATCATATTCCTCCAGACTTTCGTTTACAAACTAGCTTACCCAAATGAACTAAAGTCTATAGTACAACGGGAAAGACTAACATAAGTACTAAGCTCGTATTGCAACTGCTGGTCACCAGGGTTTTGCTTATGCTACCTAGCTTCCCTTATAGCAGCTGCTTTGAAATCAGACTGTAAATTACTTGACGGATGTGTCTCGGAAAACGAACGTGGTTGGGAATCAGCGTGAGTTCATGTCGTCGGTGTCTGCTCGACGACACACCTTGGTTTGTGGCCAACCCCAGACCCTGTTAGCCTGTCAAGACCCACGGTCCAAGTGGGTACTTGATTGCAGCGTAACATTGAAGTGACTTACCTGATTAACCACACACTCCCCGTTTACCCTCTTTAATGATTCCCCTTTAAAATTCCTGATATAAATGTGATGTATTTGGCCTGATGATGAATAACTGAAAACGAGCTTGTTCGCTACACAGTATTTTTCATGACTACACCTTGGTGTTGTGAGTCGCTTTCAAATACAAAGTAACCAGGATGCACCTCAGACATTATGCACGGGAGTGGTTTAGACATCACACATTCCTTTGATGTAATTTTCGATGTTCATTAGCATGCGACACCGTGACCAACATTGTTACTCACTGACAATCAGTTTTGTCTATCTTCGGGGTGCACTTTTTTCAAACCCATCTTCTAAGACTTTTAGTGATCCCTTGTGGTAGATTATTAACTGTTAACTGCCTCAGAGGTGGCTGGACGATTTGGTAGGCTGCCAAAGCGTTTGCATCAGATCTTTGCGGTATTCACCGGCTATGTGTACACAACGTCAGATTCCATATCCGCCAGTGTATTTTCAAACTGAACGGAGTGGCCACAAGTCGTCCTAGTTACTAATAGTTCTTGTATTGTCAGAGGTTAGCATAACCTTGCCTCAGCTTACCATGATTTGTCCGTCCATCGTCTTGGAATTTGTGAAACCCATCAGTAAGTTGAAGTCGTGAGTCATCACATGTGGTTCTTTTGCTTAAAATGCTTCATTTTGTTGTGAAAGCAGTAAGCGCTTCGTCCCTCTTTCGTATATGGCTAGAGATAACTGACTGGTGGTCGCCAAATCAATCAATATGTTTCTGACGCTCGCTATCGGTGGCTTATACCCCAACCTGTTCTCTAAGGTGTTGTCAAGTACATTCATGGGGTAGTGAATTTAAGAACATATTCGAAACAAACGGCGGCCGCATGTTAGAAAGCAATCTTGATTTTGAGTTCCATGACAGCTTAGGAACCAGCATTTGACTACTTGTGGCTAGTTTAAGATCAAAGAACTTTCATTTGTGAATAACCATCTTGGCCCTGGTGAATCTGTGATCTGTTACTCATCACTTCTGCAACATATACCATATATACACATATATGCAAAGATCATGCTAACGTACAGTTTTGTAATCAGGTAAATGTTGAAGGTCGCAACACAGGTAAGTTCAGACTGTGATATAGTTCACGTCCAGCTGAAATCGAGCGTTTGTGGTAACTTTTTCTTGAGTAGCACAAAGGTAGAGCAGAACCTGACTTAGTCCATTAAATACAGCGATGTCAGTGTTTACAACTCCCGGTCAAACTGATGAGTGTCCGCTAACCCGCGCCTGGAATTCACCCAGAACAAATGATCGGTCACTCATCGGTGTCAAACGGACTATGGTGGACAGCCGATCAGATAACTGGTCCTTTGTATCATTAGCATGACATACACTTGGATTACACAAACTTGGAAATATGGTAGAGTTACCTAAAACGATTCACAAGCGCATCGACCTAGATATGGGGCTGACGACGTGGGATTCATTTGCCATTTGCCAAGAAGACTCAACAACAAACACCCGTGTTGCCGAAAACCTACTGTTGGATTACCGAGCAAGTAGAAAGTGAAGTCTGTGTCTGCTGTCCGAAGCTTATCTTGATCTGCAGGTCTCTTCTCACACAAGACCATAGCATCACCATCATAGTTGTTCAGTTCCATCGCATTGTGGTGCGGCCTTTCGGTGGTCTGGCACTGCATCAATCCAGCAGCGTTGAAAATTTTGTTCCCATAGACAGCGTCCTGCTTTTACAAGTCTGCTTTATGTTGGCTTGAGAGACTCTACATGGTGCCTCTAACTGTAATGTTCAGCGGTCGAGTCAAAAGGTAGCAGGGTTTTCTTGTGAGACCTCATCTGGAGCCTCTTATCTAACGATGTGATCCACGGGACACTGAGGGGCAGTAAAGGAGACGTCGACATTTCATTCCAGCAACTATAGGGCTTAGTAGGTGTACTAAATGCTACATCAAACTT
The DNA here is from genome assembly GCA_014338405.1 of Paragonimus skrjabini miyazakii. Taxonomy (NCBI): domain Eukaryota; kingdom Metazoa; phylum Platyhelminthes; class Trematoda; order Plagiorchiida; family Troglotrematidae; genus Paragonimus; species Paragonimus skrjabini miyazakii. The sequence goes on from JTDE01000298.1 coordinate 168,842, forward strand.
CTAGAGGATATACCAGTGATATACCAGTGGCCACGATCAGCCGGTGGGTTACTGAAGCGCCCGTGTTTTTCAAACGATATCTTTTCTAACTCCATTATTTCGTATGCAAACGATTGATTTGCTACTAATATAAATCTACATTTGTTGTACATTCACAAGTTTCCGCCTTGTTACCAGTAGATAGTTGGATTTAGAAGCTCTTGAGTATAACACATCAGCAACCGTTATTGTTTAACTGGTCCTTACTGGTCTATGCGACAGGACTGAACTTCGTACGGGCGAATTCCTGATCAGCATAGCCCTCCGAACCAACTTCATACATGAGTTTGATTACTAAACTATGAGGATAGGAAAGCGTGACAGGTGGGCAAACGCAGACAATGATCTATTTTGTTGTAGAAATGGTTTAACATAATCATTTGCCGGCACCTTGAGCATCATTACTACAGTCTCTGAGGTTCACTTCAACCAAGACAAAACGCAGTCGCACATCTGAATGCAAATCGATAGGCCTAGTGAGTTCATGACTAGATGACCTAGCTGCAAAGAAATCGTAAATTGTTAACTAATTTTTAAACATCAAGTTAGAAATTTTACTATCAACTTGAAGTGAAATTAAGTGGCAGAGCAGATGCTTCTCTCCTGTAAATATGCAGGTTAGACTAGAAATTTCATCACAATCTATCGTTTTCTAAACCTCCATTAAAACAAAGTCGGGCTTCTGGTCAACTGGCTCATCAGTTGGTAGATGGCCATTCTACCATGTGATTAGTTCTCAACATGCTGGAGCACAGTTGTCAACACGAAACCTTTAATCAAACAAAACATCCAGAGAACTGATAGGATTATCTGTCGGTCTCTAGAGAAATTTCATGTAGTTTCTCTTGAAGCAAGGTTAGATCGATTTCAAAGTGGGTATGGGAAACAGCAATCATATCGCATATTGGTCCCTTAGCGACATTTAATGTGGATCTTTAATGGAAAGTATCCTTGACAAAACAATTGCCCGAAGTCAGAAGTTTAAGAGTTGTGAAGAAAGAAATTCGAGGGTAGTGAGCAAAATAGAAACTCAACCATTGTCCATCCAGTTGGTATCGGTGACTATCAACAAAGTGATGAACAGACGTTTCGATCCGGTTGTGTCTTGTCAGCACTATACACAGTTTTGTTTTAGTGGTTAAGTGCTTAGACTATCATCTGCTGTTTATTCACGGGTTCAATTTCCCGCCGTATGTAACGCTGGCAAAATCCAATAAGTTCTGAACAGCTGTTCACCAATTCTTTGATATTCATTTGGACCAACTGTTTGAAAAAAGTACTATCTCAACCCATTTCTGAGATAGTAGTGGATTCTTGCCAATCACAAATAGTCGATCAATTTCAGAATGTAAGAGATATGCGCGACTACTAATGAACTTACGCTCAACCACTATTTATCGAACACATAAAAAGTTCATTGCGGCGTAGAGCAATCAGTGGATAGTTAACAACAACAGTGAGAAGTTGAGCATATCTTCTTGCTGTTAACTTATCTGAAGATTGGTGTACCGAAAACGTACATGAAACTGGTGCCTAAAACCAACTGCTGACGAAACGATTATGACACAGTACTGTTGCGCCCTGCGGAGTGGATCACGTTCTGATCACATGCTGAGAACCCATCACCTTGATTCAGGCGAAAAGAGTGTGTAGAAACAAAAACGTTTCATCTAACTAAAAGCACTATGAGTGAATCGGGTTAGCGGATACGTGATGCGGTACTGTTGGGATATGGTTGTCCCAAAAAAACTAACACAAACAGTCTACCTCAGTCATGCATACTAAGGGTGGTTGGCATCGGTCACTCGCATCAGATCGGAGAAATGAGCTAGTCACAGTGCGATGCACCCAATAACAGAGGACAAGGTGAAAACTTTCAGCGGAAACGTAGTGGTCTATTCTAGAAAGTTCTTTTATCAAGTCAGGTTATTGACTGGCCCATGCACATAGGTATATCAGGTCAAAGTGGTAAACTACATCAACTCAGTATTAAAGTCACAGTGATGAGAAGATGCACAAATGAAATATGCTATTTCAAACACCCCAAGAAAAGAATCTATGTTCTTATTTCTGCAACGCATACGCGATCATCTGGTAAACGACATCAAGCACAAATTGAAGTCTGCCCTATCCCACACGTGTGCGGCTGCTCAATTACGTTTGGTTCATATCACCAAATGACCAGTTCTACAAAGTCACTAGTGCAGTTTGTTTAACGATTCTGTTTCTTACGGTGTCTGTTAGTTCACTTACGGTTGCGGTGACGTTTACGTAGGCAGAATAGACTGACGGTTATCTAAGCAAGTGGCAGAACACGTTCCGAACTGGTTAAAACAACTCATGACATAACAATCTGAAACCGGTGAATCCGTTAGTCGAAGGCCCGCATCATCGATTGCCAGACTCCTCATGATAACAGGCCATTAGGTTGATCCACTCAGCTCGTTCAAAATATTGTTACGCATTCGGAACCCGAAGCTGCTGGCCTTTAGCGGAACCATGTTAATCAGACCTCACCAGCCGGTGCTATGTGCAAAAAAAGTGGTTGAAGCAATCTATCATCAGCCATCTGTTTGTCGCAGTGTTGATAACATCATACTTGGTGTGAATATATGCGTGTCCATATTCTGTCTGTCTCTATTTGCGTGTCATATATAATTCACATGTTTTGTGTTTGCAACTGATGAGAATAAACGAAATGTTAGCATGTCGCAATATATTTCTTCTATCTGTACCGATGAGGTTCTCTGTTGACAGATCTGGTAGGGAATAAAATACAACACAAGATTTGAAATCATTACGTATCAATGAATCAAAGTAACTGAAGTATATATTGATGAGTAGTAGGGGATTTTGATTTTCATATAGATTGAACATCATCCACAATTGATCGCAGCTATCGCATTCCCATAGACTTTCCAGTCGGTCCCTTTTGAAAAGAAGCACTAGACTCGAGTTTCGCTCTCATTAGAGCTCATCAGTAGTGCATATCA
>JTDE01000298.1:195621-205917 GCA_014338405.1 Paragonimus skrjabini miyazakii
CTCAGTTACCGTACTTTTGTAAGTGTGACAAGTGTGAGTAAGGATGACAACCTTTGTTGATCAGTGGAAGCTAAATGAAGCGAGTTGGCTGGAGCACTGTTTTATCAGCGTGTACTGGTTGATTCTGTCATGTTTAGTATAATGACAGTGACACACTTTTCGACGCGCTTCCTTCTTAAGCATGACTGGATTTTAACTCCTAGCTTGAATGCCATGTTATGCATTAATTTCGAGCTCTGGCAAAAATCAAACTCAAACCTAACCGCACTGTTTGAAATAAACTAACAGAAGTGATCATCAGAATGCATAGAGCCTGGTCATATGTGTATGTCTGTGTGGTGTTGAATGTTTACAGCCAATTGTTGACTGACATAATATGCACAAGTATCTGAGAATGTTTATCCAGTGTGGTTTAAATGCTTTGAGAGGAAATGTGTTAAGCAACTCCCTTTTTTTAAAATCCGGGTTCGTATTCTGAAACAGAGCTTGTTGTAATGTCACAACCTATCAAATGAGCCCTATTCAATCCTCAACAAATAATCGAGGAAGATTCTCAGCCAGGATTTATGTGCACTGAACAGTGGGAGATCTATTAGTCGATCAAATTCAGACAGATGCAACCATTCACAGTTGAAGATTAGAAGAGTTCTCATCAACTAAGGAGCTCTGATCGTTTACCAATATCACATGTGTATTCGTCTGCTTCTAGTCAAACATGGTCATGTGAACTAATCACCTGCGGATGGTTGCTCTCCGATCGGCACACTTCCACGGAGATGAGAAGATATAATTTATTCGCCTACCATCCGATTCGGGCTACAGAAATTAGACACCTCATAGAACGCCCCTAAGAAATTTCACAACCCACTAATTTTGAACAGTCATTCCGGGAACTTAAGCTGTAATTGGGCACAGCACACTTCCAGTAAACTTGCGATTCACTTCTTGAATTTGGCAGTCAAAGACTCGTGCTTAAAACTAACTAAGAATCACATTGGACAAAGTAATCCCTAACTGATCTTGATGCATCGATGTTTCAAGTTTAAAATCAATTGAATGGGATAACGCATTTACTTAGGATTATACTCAATCAGGTTTGTAAGTATGTGGGAGAAGCTCACCAAGTGAGTAAGAAGTAACTTTCGTTGTCAAACATCAGATGCACATGACATTGTGGACAATATTGTGACTGATCGATTGTGGCTACTGTTAGGAAAAAGGTACTTTTAGAGGATGAGTAAAAGTGCCAGTCAAATCACTGGACTGAAGTGAGTGGATTGTAGAAAACTGGCGACACATTGCCAGAAAAGATAGTCAAACTTTTGATGGGGAGCGTGAGAGGGTAAGGAAATCATACATTTGTTAATTTGAGAGCAACTATGAGGACTAAAGTGATTTCTATCGGATAATTAGACAGTGGTAAATTTTTAAACCTTCCATTTCAAATGAAAAGTTGGACGTTAATTACAAAATCGTGTCCAATGCCGATGCTTTGATTAATGCCTAACAGGTGTTTCAAAAGTGCTTCATTAATGGATCTGGTATATCAGGAATGAGGAATGTTTGGTTACGTTTGGCGATACGTTCTGACGAACGTTTTGCTGTACACACATAAACACACAAACACACACCATGCGCGTAAATGAACCGATACGGAACGGACCATTCAAGTTGTTCGACTAAAATATTTTCGAAGCCTTGAGCTACAGAAGGAAGTTGCTAAAAGTGTTTCTTCTGTGCATATCCAAAATTGTCGTTTCAATAGTATGCCTTCTCTAACAGCGTAAAATATATTTCTTGGTAAACTGATATGCATCATAATATTCATACAAACACATAGCTTTGCCCGTTAAGTGTGAAAATCTACACCAAAGTTATGTTCCTATACAGCGGTTCAGAGAAGAATTTACAATGGATTGTCAAACATACCATGTCAGAAATGGGGTTTTCTGGGGTTCACTAAGTTCTTATTCCTGTTCACCTTCAATATGGGCGAAACATTCTATTGTTTTCATCTAGTCGAAATGCTGGCGTTCTGGCTGGTCTACTATAGACTGATGTGGTAGATGCTAGTGAATTGGAAATTACAGACAGTTTTTTATCTCCCCGGATAAGGATCTAATGACCTTTGTAAAAGCTGGTTAGGAATTTACGAGTACTCATACAGAGTGATAAAAGTATATCACAGAATTCTTACTGTACAATATATGAAGTGGAAAGGATAACAAAGCAAGATATGTGGATTGTACAGAAAATGTTTCACAGATTCCTTTTTACAGTAGTTTGATTTTGGTTTGTAATTACGTGTCGGTTATGAAATATATATACTGCGGCTTTTATTTGTTGCACACAAACTCTCAAAGACATCGTGCTTTAGAGTACCTTCTTTCCTCCTTTGTTTTAATCATGTCATAATAGGCGCCAGTTTCAGTTTCATTTATTTATTTGTTTATCTTCCAATTCTACGAATACTTTGTCATGAAGTTATACTCAACTATGTATAAACTATGGATACGTTCTTGTTGAGGCTAATACCATAAACCAGTCACAAGAAAGTCATCGGAAGCCTCTGAACGGATTAGACATTGAAGCTGTTTTTGTGAAGACATGACGCTGAGTTCAGTTTTGATATATGTTAAGCATCCTTGCCAACTATTTGAACAACTAAGCGTAAACGTTGAGTTGTGCACATGTTGGTGCTGGATACACCTAAGTTGACGAGCATCAAAGGAATCTACTCAAACGAGCTTCGGAATCAAATGGAATACCAGTCAATGAACAGTAATGTTATAATCCTCTATCACACGTTAAACACCTGGCAGTTAACTGATTTTGAAGATATATGGCTAACCGAAAGAGGGATTAGGAGTACACTGAAGTGTTTAGTTTCAGACACAATAAAATAGATTACTCTAGCCTTTTTGTTAGATGTCAGTAGATGATGGATCCATGTAACTGATTCTGATTGATGACTGGATAGAATCACTGCCACAGTGGACCAAAAATCTGTTTCAAAGTTACAATTACGTTCTCCTGTTCCCAAAAATGATGAACATGTTAACACTACTTAAATGTTGAAAATTAACCTCTCGGGGTGTGTACAACATTCCCTTGACTCGAAGTAGCGATTGTCATTCGGTGGAGCAGGATGTTGACCACTTTCTTTGTACGCTTGATTTCTGACTAGCCAATTTCAAACTCTCACAGTTACCTTCGTTGTAAACCCGAAATTCCATGGTTGGTTCACCCTTGAATCCAAAACGCGATGTTATCGTAAAATAAACAGATGATTTACAAGTTTATTCTGAAATAAGAAATACCAACATGCCAATGTTTTCGACTACACGAGTAACTAGAATGATGTACATTCAAACAAATGAATTGATTATGAGGTCGACGAGTCCTCATATTCAATCATTTCCATATTGCATACACTGTGGAGAGATAAAAATTTAAATTCGATTGCGCACACTTAAAATTTCTATCAATTATTTTGAAGATCCACTCCAACGGGGACAAGTTTAATGTTCCAATAGTTCCGACTTAAAAATTTGCATGGGTGTAAAAGTAAAAATTATTTCACTTAAAGCTGAAATTGTTAAACATGGCAAGAAAAGAAAATTTGTTGATGTCCTAGTTTTTGCCCGGACAACAACTTACAAACACACCATAACTCTGACAAGAAATGTGTGTGTTTGTATAGAACGATTTTCTTGCAAACTTTACCAGATCAAGTCGTGTATGGTTTTGTGTTTTAAATCATATTTTCGAATCCGACATGGCAAGATTGATTTTTCTGAAAATGAACCAACACAATACCTTAGTCATTTTTAATTCAGTTGTCGATAGAACTGTGTAATCCGTATTTGTGATCGTGAGTTTCACTAAACGGGTGTTAATATGAGCATCAAATAATCAGTTTTTTCGTCAACTGCACCATCATAGTCAACATTATTGTTAATAATCGACATCCTAATCTGTAACAGTTGTAACAATAGTAGAAGCATCATTATCGTCATCAACAACATTATCCTATCGATGTTCTCTATCCTGGTCATCATCGTTTGATTCCGTGTTAATCTCATTCAACTGGCAATGTTGGATTAATGGTTACATCACCTTACATGTTATTTGTACTATTACTGCCATGTCACCCAAATTTTTCAACACAATTCTGACAAAATCTACTTTTCAATTAAATAATCCATCCGATTTGAAAACTTAGAAGCAGCTTTCTATCAGTTTAAAATGTTTTGATTAACGAAGTGAAATCTGTAATTGTTTTGCATCGTGACACAATCTGTTTTGTCAGGTACACAATGCATTTCACCCCCCTCTGTCTGTGTGTTAGCAGGGAATGTGTCACTTGTTGATTTAACATGGATCTCACAACTATCTGAACACCATCTTCCACAATCATAACCAATTGGATTTAATACATAACCATTATCTACTGTCAGAACTGTTTTTCCCACTCATTTGATTTTACCATTGTACTGTTTAAACAAAACTTCCGATCATTTGAATTGTTTCAGTGTTAGCATCACATGAAAATCATCAAAACTATGAACAAAACTTCAGAACACCAAACACCTGATTATTTTCAAGCATGTCGTGAAACGATAAACCAGTTTTCCATGCTTACAGCTTACATCCATTCTATTCAGTTATTAACGGTTTTGTGTTTTACACGGGTGTTTTTGGCATCATTCACTGTACGCGTTAAAAAAGACGAAGTGAAAACCGCAAAAACACATCTTATGTAATGCTGAATGGAATGTAGATTGCCAGGCAACATTCACTGAATAGTGTTTCCATAATCGTATTCAGACACATTCACAATGATGTAAATTAACGTAAAGATAATATAATCGAAGTGACCTTGAAAAACGAATGTTGAGCGTTGTGCATCACACCCTAAACCCTATTAAATCATTCATCAATATACAGGCCCATCACGTAGACTAAACATTACTGTGTGTTTCAGAGGGATTTTAGGGGCATACGTTTCCATTTTCATATGAAATAGTTTGCAGGGCTTCTCAATAGTATCTCTGATTGTTCTTATAGCGTTGCGAAAAATTGCTTCATTTGTTCCAGTATTCGCACGCCCGACATATTTTCAGTCAATAACTTACTCCATTTCTGCATATTATGCATAGGCTTGACTGACATCAGTCGCAACTACCGTATGGACATTGCAGTGCTTCACAGTAAACATCGAAACAACTTACACAGCGTTAGCCCACCCGTGAAAATATTCACACGCCTTATGAAATACTCCTCACAGTATCATGTCTCTGCTCTGTTTTGTGCTAACAAATTGATCATACAAATTTAAACATATGTTCATCCTAAGCATTCACAAGTTGTTCAGACTGTAATACAATATTTTCGTTTTGTCCATTGGTAGTTCATCATATTGTGTACACAGTTGAAATTTCATTGAAATCAACAGTATACGAAAACTCCACAGACATACCTGAAACCAGAAAAAGTTACCTAGAAATGAAACTTCGCAATAACCGATATTGTCACTCTTCATTTCACTGTCAAATAAAATTTTTTCGCTCTAATGTATTTACGTTCGCCACTCGTCAGTTACTTTTGTGACAGTTCCGGTTAGATCATCCAGCAATGCTTCGATGTGACAACTTATCTGGAAATGTGGTCATATATAATCATGCGGATTTATGAACATATTTAGTCCTCATTTTGGAGGTAGGCTATAAACACCCCTCAGATTTGAGTATAAAACTGAGATAGGTATTACGGAAAACATTCGAATATCAAACAGCAAAAACATTCATGAACCTCATTGATATGTTACTAGTTAGATGGCGGCGGTGTCTGAGCTGAAGATAGAAATTGCATCAAAATCATGTATATTTGCTTTTTAATAACTATTATATATTCAAGTTTATTAAGTAAACGAGTGAATTGAATTGGCTTTCGTGAAATAAAGTGGAGCTGATTCCAAAACTTCTACTAGAAACTTGGTTGTTTTTTCTGCATTCATACGGTTCGAATGTTTTTTTGTAATCTAGTGAGAGCTACAGTCAAAAGAGTGATGGAAACAACATATATTTGTACACAAAATATGTACTTTCTGTTGAACTAGAATAGAATATGTGAGTGAATTGCACTGTTCAATTACTCGTACAAAAAGTATGGAATTTGTGGAATCTCTTCATTAGTTTCTATCCTAAAAAACGCGCTCTTTCTTGGTATAGTGATCCACTTTTTAAAAATGATATTTACCATTTCCGTTGACATCATTCGTTTTTTCGACAGACAGAAAAAAACATATTTTAAACGTGTTTGTCTATTAGTTCTGACAACTTTTTCTCAAACCAAAATTAACTCTGGCATTCCTCTAGATTAGGTTGATTAATAGTCTATATAAATACGATTTGTAAACATATTAACCGTTCTTGCGATCGTATGTTTTAGAATGTAAATCATGCTCAACTTACACTGTGAAATATTTTTCAAGAGATAATTGGTCGAAACAATTCTTTCAAATAACTTAGCGGTATCTATGAATGCAGCTGTCAATGTTATGCTTAGAATGTGGAATACATCTAGAAGAATGAAACATATCTGATTAGTTCGTGTCATCTAGCAAGTATAAAGATGACAAAAGAACTCCACATTTTCTGAGGACAAATGATAATGGAAAACAGAAAATATATTTCTTCTCATTCTAGTTTTTCACATATTTGCAAGGATTATCGACATACGAATGTCGGAAGAGCTAGAATCTCACTGTTCGAAACCCCACATCAATCAGCCAGGATACAAATTGGTCAACTAGCTCATGCCAAAATCTTAGCCAGAAACTTAGACTATATGTATCTTGTTATCAAACGGAATATATTGTAAACAAATTACCTAAATCATTAAAGCATACGCAATATATGAAGGTTACTAATGGAATTTGATGACCTCTAAATACTCTTGGATAAAATTAATCAAGTTTTATTAACAGAATAAGTAAAGCTTGACATTCATCGATACTGTGCTCACCATATTAAACAAGCAGACTCACAACGTTTTATCGGATAATGTTTGAGAATAGTTATACGAAAGCATTGTTATTTGGTAAAGATTTACAGGTGGTCTACATTAACTACTTTTGTTAGTAAACTTAATAAAATTTTAGATAATATTACATACAATGACGGAACGCTCGCCGCATGTGGGCATACCATTTCTGTTGCTGGTTCGAATTCAGTCGATTTTTCGCAACTGTGTATCATATGAATCATGAAATCGGTCACATTACTTATACGTAATACGATTACAACCCTCAACGATGGCTTTGACAGATTCCAGTTTGAACTGATTGAGAAATCCTGCTTCGGCGATCAATCTCCTGGATCATTTGGTGGATTCCACAGGACACAGTAGATTGAGCGGGTAACTGAGTCCAGATGTGAACACCTCTCAGTTCTTGCATGGCTTCGTAGTTCAGCTGATAGAGCGCTTGCCGCATTTGGACATGCTGTTTCTGTCGCTGGTTCGAATCCAGTCGAGGTCCGGACTTTTCGAAATTGGTTCTCATCTGAACCATAAAATTTGCCAATATAACTATAGTGTTTATGTTGAAGAGCAATATGCACCTCTTCGTTCAATGGATGAACAAACGGTGACACCAAAATTAAGCAACAGATATGTAAATGTTGAATTTGAAGACAAGCTGTCTGTCAAATATGAGACGCTGGATTGTTAGAAACACTGAACAGCTGACGAATCCTCTCACAGGAATAGCAGACGTTAATAGTCTAATCATCAAATAAAAAGCTATTTGTGTCGTATGTAACAAATTGATTTTAGAATAAGATGAAGGAAATACACGCAAAAAAATAGATGGAAAAAGAAAACAAGATAAACGGTCAGTCTCACAACATCAAAAGCTTTTCAGGTCACAGAAGTGCTATCACAATCAAGGCCCACGCATCGGGACAGAAAAATGTTATTCATAGTGAGACAACTGTCATTGAGGTGGCAACACTTAGAGCCAGGTTCTCCGCACAAATGTGTCGTAGGTTTTTAGAGAACCTAGAACATATAAGTACATGTATAAGTACAAGTAGTTTTTTCATAGTGCATTCCCCCACGAACCTAGACATTTACTATATATTTTTGAAACCAGGAATAATCACATCATGTCACCGTTATAGTGCGTTGTTAGCTGGTAACTTACACATTATAACGTTTTTTTCTTTAATGCTGATGGTTACTCTAACCAACCACTTTGAATTTACCTTGTTTCTTTCTGCAATAACTACTTTTTTCCATCGTATTCTTTTGTACTCATTATTCGGATAATGGTATAGTATGAAGTCTTGTTACAGTTCATATGAGCCACAAGTCTAAGATGTCCAGTTTACTGACCGAACTGTTTGTAACATACCGATAAACTTAAATTCCGTTTTCAATTCGACGCCATCAGTTTCTACAGCCGACTCTAATCAGTTCGCCAAACTGATCGATGTGTTTCCAAATGACCTTCAAGTGGTGGGTGTCTCTCACGTGATGAGATGTTGCGCAACTTATATCGGACTTGATTCAACAATATAAATCAAGTTATTACAATGAAATGTTTGGGCTAAAAATTGTGTTGAATTGAACATTCTGCATTCACTTGAACATACCTAAGATCAGAACCATTCCTTCACAACAGACGTTAAAATTTGAAGATAGAAATGAGTAATGTATAAAACCTGATAAAGAACAGACTTGAGATGTTAATCTCTGGTTAGCTTCTTTCTAACCCGCAATCACAATGACTTCGATAGACGCTGGTCAAGCAGTTCATCAATTACGGTTCTTGGTCCCTCTTGAGCTGTATTGAGATTGTAATGGTGTTGTTCATCATAAGACTTGATTCACACAAATGTGTAACGTGATTTTCGACAATTGATCATCGAGGAAACTAATTAAATTCCATATGACATGCTACTAAAATGTGAAAATTGGAGTTATCCAGACAATACTGAAGATCAGAGAAGAGGTTGTACAATCATCAGCAAACGGTGCTCATATCTCTGTTTTCAAAGACAACAGAAGCCTTATAAAGGTGTAGAGAGAGCAGTAGTTAGAATAAATGACGTGGTGAAGTGGTACTGTTTGACTACGGTGGTCCAGAAAGTTTTTTCTAGTGGAAATTCATAACAAGTTATATGAACGTAGGAAACCACGAACGTAAGCACTTTTCTACACGGCTGCTGTCTATTCACATTCTTGGCAATAGTGTGATGTCACTTTAGTGACATGTCTGTTGCACGGTGTATATAGTCGATTACAACCGTCCAATCCAACTGGTGTTCCGGTCGTTGAAATCGGTCTTTTAGTCTCCATACATTCAAGTTATGTTAGACTACTCACAAGCGAGACTGCACGCTCTACAGCAATATTGGATTGCAGTGTCACCAAACAGAAATATTACAGTACTCTTGAACAAACTGCAATTAATCCTCTCACTTCAATTCCTATATCATCCATATCATTAACGGAAGATTCCATAAGAATACAATAAATTTACATGAAGTGACCAACTGTTTAGGTCGACAATAACAACCATCTGATATTAACAACGCGTGCAAACTAGCTTAAAAATGATTATTTTTAGTCACGAGATAAAACTGTCTACTGGTTGATCAGAAGACAATCCGAAATCAGCAGTGTTACGAGAGAGAATGCATGATAAGTCTTGGTAATAGAAGTCAACTAAATATAGAAATTCCCAATAGGGTCAATCACATTCGACCTCAAGGTGACATAAGCTTCAGGTTACGTCAGACAGCTTCTTCTATTTGCCTAAACTACGCCTGTATGGTCATATAGGTAAACAGGAATTGTAAGTGTACAGTGCAAAGGTGTCCACTGAGAAACGGTTTGATCATAGTTCATTCTTCTATCTCTTTGTGATCAATAATTTGCAAGACTCAACTTGGTCTACCAATCAGCACATCCCTACCTGGTAATTTCTAAAAAACAGATGAAATAATGATGCTTATTAAACAGCCATTCAACTAATTCTTTTTCAATTTGAACATTATCCACAATTGATCGCATCTGTCGCATTCCCATAGACTTTCCAGTCGGCCCCTTCCGAAAAGAAGCACTAGACTCGAGTTTCGCTCTCATTAGAGCTCATCAGTAGTGCATATCATCGCCACTGCCGGGACTTGAACCACGGACATTCAGTTCATGAGGCAACCGTGTTTACCACTGCGCCATTGACCTCACGTTAGGCACGACCGAATTATCATATGAGAACGCTCATCC
>JTDE01000299.1:2631-28005 GCA_014338405.1 Paragonimus skrjabini miyazakii
GTAACATCCAGCCAACCTCCAGTTGCAGAAAAACATCTTGCTGTTGGTTAACTATTCGGACATGGAGCTGTAAGAGTGCACAATCTTAGTTAGTTTGTTTTCCATTTTCGATGGTTGTTCACATTTAATAATCCGGTCATACGAGGGAAAACAGATGTCAGAATTAAAACTCAAGAGAGAAAACGTATCGCTCAGAAAAGCTATAGCAATCGCTGGTGATATTTAAGTGTAGTTTCCTAGAAATAATTCGAACTGGTTTCTCATTGTCCATGTTGAAGTGTAACCTGCGGGGAAAGCTATGAGAATGGTCAGAGAATTAACAAACATTTTAGAAATATGTACTTGCTTGTATTAGACATTCTATATAGATATTCTCAAAGTTAACGCTTCTCTTACTTACCATAGTTGATGCTTGTCTGTTAACTCCTCTCCAACAGTTACTTATGTGGAGCTACCACCTTTCAACTTGCCTGAAATCGGACATTCTAAGAAGGTTTTATTCTAAATACTTCTTCCAAAGTTTCACGGTGAGTCAAGTATCAATTTACACTGACCATAATGGCACATTGTCAAACTTACCGACACCCGTTGACAATGCTGACATTGCAATTGTTAGATCATGTTCCTTAGTGAAACTGTTCGCGACAGTTTTTATTGAATTTATCTCGTCCACTGCCCTACACAATAATAGAAGGAGAAAGCTTTGAGTTATGTCAACATTCCATATATCCCTTTCAGATGCAAAAGAAAATATAAGGAATATATACAGCACACAAATGGTATCATACGGAGAATGAACAAGATGAGTACCGTGTCATCAACACCGCTGCTCTTTGATGAGTTACTTCAACCACTTTTTCACACGCAAAGCCGGCCGGTATGCTCAAGTCTACGTAGTTTCGCTAAAGACTAATAGTTTCGGGTTCTGATCGCGTAATAATGTTTCGAATGAGCCAACTAGGTGATCTGTTGTCATGACGTATCTAGCAATCGATCAATGGATTCACTGCACTGAGCTTGTTTCTATATTGCATGTTCTAGCTATTTCGAAACGCATTGTACAACCCACTGCGACAATTGTCGACCTGTTCTGTCCTATACAATTGAGTTATAACATTTACAGTTTCCGATATAGTTGTAAAGGCCGAAACAAAGTTTCCTGAAAAAGGGTTTGCAAACAAATCAACCATAAATTAATTACAACACGTAACTGTTATTCCACAATAAGAGTCAACGCCATCGGCACACAACACTCCCAGCACGTCCACGCCGTTTCAACCCATTGATGAGGTGGTTAATAAACAGCGTTTTGTATTAGACAAACGTCGTACATAAAGGTTCACAGTGTATCATCGCTATAACCTATTTGTAAAGACACCATTTTGGGCAGTGGTTCCTTCATACCTTGCCTAGAGGTGTTACTCGTCATTCTCAGTTAAATTAAAAAATCATTACTCACAAGCGAAAGTGGTTGAGCGTTCACATATGATAATTCGGTCGTGCCTAATCTGAGGTCAATGGCGCAGTGGTCAACACAGTTGCCTCATGAACAGCGTGTCCGTGGTTCAAGTCCCGGCATTGATGAGGATATGCACTACTGATGAGAATTTAAAGAGAACGAAACTCGAGTCTGGTGCTTCTTTTCGAAACAGGTCGACTAGAAAGTCTACGGGAATGTCACAGCTGCGATCAATTGTGGGGGATGTTCAAACTACAGTAAAAAAAAATCCTCGACTACCCATCAGTAAATTTAAAGAAATATCAAATTTATTCCATATGAAGTTTTTCTACAATATTCATTAACACACTAAATAGCCCGTTTCTTACACTTTTCAGTAATTAATATATTGCTCAACTTGTTCAAATATTTCTGTGACTCTAAACTGGAGAGGAGTCTTAGGCGTGGGGTCATCGATTGAAATTAATAAGACAGTAATTGTGTCCCCTCTCGAGGCCATCACAGGCGAATGTGGCTGAGAGCTGACAAATGTCAATTTAACCGTGCCCAATATGAGGATATTGGCTCAACGGTCACCACGATTGCCTCATGTCTGAAACATAAATCTCAGTCGTGGCGAGCGTACGCATAACTCGCGAGCTTTAACGAGAAGGAAACTGGAATATAGTACGACATCCTTACTAAATCTAATAGGAATGAAGTCAAACGGTTTAATCATGTCAAATACTGTGTAGTGAACGAGCTCATTTTCAGTGATTCATCATCAGGCCAGCTACATCGCATTTATATCATACATTTTCCCGGGGAATCAAGAAGGGGGTAAACGGGTGGTCAGTCAATTCAATGTCACATTGCAATCAAGTACCCACTTGAACAATGGTTCTTGACAGGCTAACAAGGTAAAGGAATGGCCGAGGCAGATCCAAAAGCATGAACAAACGGTTTCTGGGCCCACAGGAGTGGGTTATACGGGCGACTTCTAATAGTTTCTGTTGTGGATAGAATCCTACACCTCTGTCGTCAAATGGGTGGCTTTAACTTGGTAGATTGGGCGAAATGCATCCGTCACATTAGCACAGTGACTCGAATCCATCAGGTGTGATAGTGTGGCGATGTTGACGGATTTAGTTATTCCACTGTTGTGCCAGACTGGGTGGTGTATACGCGTCAAAGCCTCTGATATGCCTCACATTCGTGCTAAGACCCAAGCTAAGTTCTGATTGGTTGCATCCTCAACAGCCAACGACTCATTCATGCTCACATATAAGAATGACGCTACAGCTTGCAAATGTCACAATACGGTATGTTCTCTCTACCGTAATTATTGTCTGTACGATTTAATGTTTTTTACACCCGAACTGGAATACAACAGGCGTTGTTTATGGACGCATCCAGATAAGTGTCTGGTCGTGCGGCCAACAACTTTTTCCCCAGGAACAAGTGAATGAGTATACCCAAGACGAGGCTGCAGAAACAGGCACTATGTTTTAGGCGTGGGCATAAAACCGGAATGGAGGTAAAGCGGACATGTAAATTTGCTTCATGAGAGCATAAAGAAGATATATATTGTGATATGTTAACATCGCATTTACTCTCATCAGTCGCAAACGTAAAACATGCCAGTTATATATATCATGTAAATAAGGACAAACAGGACAAACATACAAGCACATCAATTATTATGTACTCACGACCATGGCAGCCCGATAGGTTGCCTCAACCACTTTTGTGCACATAACGTCGGCTGAGGAGTTCGGATGAGCATCGCTTCACAGAAAGCTAATAACTTCGGGTTTCGATTGTGTAACAATATCTTGAATAAGTTTAATAGGTCAACCTGGTGACCTGTTGTCATGACGTGTTTAGCAATCGATAACGTTGGATTTCGAGTAGTCAATGCAACAAGTTGAGGCAGGTGCATCATCTGTTGTTTCAACCACTTCGGAATGTGTCCAGCGACTCGCTGTGATCCTTGTCGATCTGTTCTGCCTATGTAAACGTCACTGCAACTGCAAGTGAACTAATACACAACATGGGAGACAGAACAGTTCGACGAACTACTTTGGCGAATGCGGAGAAGTGGTCCTCTGGCGGTTTGAAATAAGCGAAACTGCGCCGACACATACGTTCTAGCCAGAGCAGACTTTAACTTGTGCTTTATGTCGTCGGCTAGATGATCACCCTCAAATGACAAGAATAGGAAACATCCTTCTTCTGGGTTGTCAGTATGGGCTTAATGCTCTTCTTCACCGTATTATGTGCCCCGATGAATTTGTCGGGGTATCCATTTGTTAGTAAAGTTCGCCTCAACAACTCCTGTTCTGTCTGCAAAGTATCGGGGGAGCAATTACGCTTGGCTCTATGAAACAGCGTTTTAACCAAACCCCATTTTTATGTAATAGGAGCAAAGCTGGAAAACTGAAGATATTGACCACCCCATGTCGAATTGCGGCGAACTGAGCTTTGAAACAACATCCGCACACCTAATAATGAGTACATCCAAAAAAGGTAAACTATTACTCGATTCAAATTCGCGAGATAAAGATAGGTTGGGATGGATGTTATTAAGAAAGTTGAAGAACAAGTCGAAATGAGTAACGTCAGTAGAAATTAAAATATCATCAACGTATAGTTTGTACAATGACGATTCAGCTATATAATCCGGGACTTGTCGCTCAATCATTCCTAAGAAGATGTCCGCTAGTACTGAGCCTAATGGACTACACAGAGCCACACCGTCTATCTGTTTGTAAACAAGTCCCTCAAAATCGAAATGAATGTTTTCTGCACATAACAAAATACGATCTTTGAGGTATTCAAGTGGAACATATAGATCACAGTTCTGACTGAAGATAAAGTCTCTTAAAAAATCGACTGTCTCATGAAGGGGAAAATTTGTAAAAGGAGACTCAACATCCATGGAATACATTAATTGGGTACTCACCGAATTATTTTCTAGGATTTCCGCTAATTCGAAGGTGTCCTTCAAGCAATGTGGGGATAAAACTTTGCTGATGGAATCCAAAATGTCCACTAGGCAACGAGCAATTTTATGGCAAACAGAATTGTTCATGCACAAGATCGGTCGTAGAGGTGTACCATCCTTGTGTACTTTTGGGGAACCTCTCAATCGTGGTGTTTCCGTGCTGACAGGCAGAAAAGAAACCTTATTCGTAGTTTGACACACAGAGTCATGAAGGTTTGTTTTGATGACACCATTGAAGTTGATATGTTTACAACGGACAGCCACAGAGAACTCCTACCACGTACATTTCACCAATAGACACCTGCAAACGACAGCGCCAATGGCTAGGCTCATTTGTGCGGAAAATAATTTGAGTTATATGAAGCTAAACTATAAAGACAACGCGTTAGATACATGGATTACTCGTAGAATGAGCAACGCAAGTGAACAGGTCTATACTTCGGCACAACTGCGAATCTCGTTCCGTTCCAATCAAGGAGTTCACGTACAACTCGAAGATATGTTCTATAAACGTGCGGTCGCGGTTTGTGTTTACTCTTTCACATGCTACTGTGGAGCAGATTACATCGGTCGCACAATCAGCTGTCGTTCTCAAGGGGTACGTGAATACAACCCTACGCGACTGACTAAGAGCAAATCATTTTCAAGTACAATTCCGACCTACCTCGTTGACACAAGACACTAAGTCTCACTGGGTATAGCTTTCCAGCCTGTTTACTACTTACTCAGTCGCCAACCCAAATCAGTCAAATTTTGTATTCTGACCACCACGGAAGCACACGAAATGCGGTTGCACGATTCACAGCTGCGCGCTCGAAGACAATTTGTACAGAGCATACGTTTATCATGACTCCTTCACTCACTTGGCACAACCAGACTTCAATTTGATCACCTAATGGTCCAACAACTCACAAGGTAACGTGACGTAATCATACGATTGATTGCTCTTGATTTTTCTCGCCTAACAGCCATGGTGATGTAACATA
The DNA here is from genome assembly GCA_014338405.1 of Paragonimus skrjabini miyazakii. Lineage (NCBI taxonomy): Eukaryota > Metazoa > Platyhelminthes > Trematoda > Plagiorchiida > Troglotrematidae > Paragonimus > Paragonimus skrjabini miyazakii. The sequence continues at coordinate 8,063 of JTDE01000299.1, forward strand.
TTCTGTAATTACCTCGATGATTGATAACTGAAAACAGACTGTTTGCCAAACCAACTGTTCTTCTGATAATCTCATGGGACATTATTCGAAACGTTGAATGTGCACTGTTTCAGTTATCTTGCCTTAGCGATTTGTACTGACCACTTGATCAGTGTAGTTCACACAGCAGTTATAGACTCAGTCTACAGACCTCAATGGTTTATTATGCCATACTGCACGTCAGCAGGTGTATTGGCCTTAGTCAGTATGTCATAAAACAAATCATTCAAGTCACTCACTTGTGAAAAGTTAGAAGGTTCATTCCATAACTTCGTAGACAGAGAAAAAATGCACTAATACTTGAATGTTTGGAAAAATTCCGGATGTTTGCGCTGTACAACTCCACTGTTCTCATAGAGAGGTCACTGATGCCGATGAGCTACTTCGGTAAAACGGGCAGTTGCCATCATGCCGGCTTGAATCCGAATTTAACGGTAAATCGATCATGAAGCTGCCTCAGTTTGCGCCAAAATGTTGGAAAATCTTAACTACTTCCACACGTGAAGTAGCTTACGTTCAATTGCCATTTTTGACTCATCAGCGGGGTATCGAGAAACGGTTTAGAGTACAGTCACAATAAATGATGGCCCTCGAGGAAAAGTGATCAACTTCATGCTCAACTGTCATCCGTACCCCCAACCTACTGAGGTTTTCACTGTCATTTATCCTGACTATGGTCCATGAAGACGCACAGTAGTCAGTTAGCATGCTTCCGTATCAAACAAAAGGAGAGAAATAATATGAATACACAAAAGTAACCGAGTTTCATAAGGGAAAGACTCAACAAGTTTTCGGATGCAGGCTCGCCACAGATTACGACACAATGTTACGTCAGAGAATGTTTCCAACCAGTGATGCGGATGGTCGCAAACGCCTCAACCAGGTAGACGACATCTACCGATATTTCCCAGCAGGACGGTCAAGGCTTTCATAGCCCGTGACCACGTTATCGCGGAGACACCTTGTGACTAATTCCAACTACAAACAACCGCGTTGAACAGGGGAATGTACAGCGAAAGCTCCGTCGGAATATGGCGTAGGTGACACAACTAGCAAATACTGTGTATTCGCATTTCCTCGGTTACCCGTTACAAAATTTCATTTTTCCATAATGCACGTCAAAGACTGTCGCGTTTATCACACTGTCGGTCCATTTGATGCTAGCTAACTAGCAAAGACAACGGTGGTCAACTAGTGAAAGTTCAAATGCATATCCCTCACGAATGGACCAGATCTCTGATTCATGGAGCAAAAGTGTGCGCACAAAAGCGCAGTAAACTCCGTCTCTAAATAAGCAATGGGTGCTTTTGCGGCATCGCAGATGATGAACCTCGGCGAATGTAATACGTAATATCGCTGTCCTCCTGGGTAACTCGTTAGCAATAATGCAAGTTGCTAAAGTGGTTTCAAGCTGGCAAATGAAGTGTTTTCAATGGCAAAAATATTAACGGTGTCAATCAAATCTTTTCCAACAGCACTAGTTCTTGAATGTGCAAAGTGTATACAATAAATATCAACCTTACTGTCTACTCGGTTCGACATGGTCTGTATGCCCTCCTCAGAGGAACCAAGTAGATTAATGTAGTTCGCATGCTCAGTATTAGTCAGGTTACTACCCAGCAAAAAATTTACTTTGAGATTCTCCAAAGATTGAAGGCCGCTTCTAGAATAGCTTCCATCACAAAATTGAAGAAGACGGGAAAGATCGGACACACTTGTTGAAGGCCAGTTCAAGTGAAGAACGTTCAGGATAGCTGCCTATAAATGAGTTGTCTGCATTCAGAGTGAGCATGTAGCAACTTTTATAAATCGGCATACTTCACCGGAACAGCTCCATGACGAAGATAGCAAAAGGTAATGTGTCAGACAACCAACCCAAAGACAGACTTCAGGTCCGAAAATACAACGACCGTAGGCTGAGGAAAGGAGTGTCAATGATTTAATGTCTGTTGCAGGTGAATATGCGGGCGACGCACCCATGACCAGACCGGAAACCTGTCTGCCGGATTATGAGAGCCGTGAGAAGTTTGCTTGTGCATTGTGTAGAACTCACTGTGTCATTTCCGTAGACCGTCTCCTAACTGCATACATTGAGAGTGCTACACACCGATCACCACACCACTGCTCACAATTTAACACAAGATCTGTGTTCGATACACTGTTTAAGATCAAGTCACACGTATGCAAATGCTGGTCAGTATTGTGTCCGGCGTTCAGTTTGTCTCGTGGACGGTTACATGCTCCGGTATATGGTTAACAAGAGGGTCATTGTTTCTGTGAAAATGGCAGGTGAATGGATACTTCTGAGTAAAAGGTGAGCACAAAGAAACAGTATCATTTATGTGTCAGTTGTGAGGTGATGGCGAGAATCTTTGTTCAGATCAACGTGTTGGTACGCGTAATTCAACCGAAATCTATCAGAACTTTCACAAGATGCTTTTGCTTAACGGTGGCAAGGTGTGATTATCCACTTCTGACTCTCCGTTGATCGCTACTTGGTGATCACCACAAGCACCCATCGTATCGCCCGATTGTGGTTAGGATATTATGGATGTTACCCAACCCGAATGCGGACTGGATTTAATCGTACATTCCCCCGGGAAGCCGGTCAACTACCTGTGCGATACTCTTATATTGTGTTTTAGAACATCCGAATCTTCAGTGCAGATAATGTGCGGTGAATTTTCAAAGCTTTTCCAGACGTATCAAGTCGCGCACATTGAAATTTGCCTTCAACATTGTTGTTATTTATTTATTTATTTATTACTTATTTATTTATTTTAAATACGCAAATTACGATCGAGAGGTTAAGTTCCACTTTTTCGAAAATGGTATCTCATAATTTATCTGACTGCTAAGACACACCGATAAGCTATACTGCACACCGAGTTCTACTACGTATACAGAGTAGCCATAAACGTAGGGTCACCCAAAACACTTTACGGTGTTCGATGTTGGGTATCAAATTAGACATATTCATTCTCACAATCTGATGGAGCTGAAAATGATTCACAGAAATTTGACGTTCAACTTAATTTAACATTTTCTTTCTTCTAAATGACACCAACTTCATGCAACCTAACGATGAGCGACAGTTTTACAGGCAATGTTTGCATCATTTTCTACAATGAAGATTGTCTCTCATCGATCGGGCTTCCAACAGACCGTCGGATAGAATAACTGAGGACAGTTACACTTGAATGAACTATAACATGGAAAACCAGTTTAAGTTATTGTTGTTATTCTTGGGAATTGAAAACATTCTTGTTAGAACGCAGGATGTTTGAAAATCTTTAATCACTTGTCCACCCATCGACAAATGAAGACATATTCTGTTTTCGATTACCGCGGTTTCCATTAGCTTCCACTTGCGCAAACTGAATTATTGTATTGGAAAGACGTTTATGCGGGAGCTAAACCCACACTAAATTACACACCACCCAAATCATTAATCTAACCAGCGTCTTTTCCAACATCTTTACAACTCGTTAACTCATATAATAATTATCCTAAATATTGTTTTACAAGTAGCCTGAAGATCAGGTATAGACAACGCATCCTGTTTACCAACCTGTTGTTCAGAGAACTGCAATATTTGTTTCTGTAGAAAACCACTGAATTACTGACTGTGTTTCGGAACTTTACATCCAGAGGGGTATTGATTTTGTGGACAAAAATTATGTTTTACCTCCTAAGAGATGTTGACATATTCCATGTTATGTATTCCAGCAGTTGCGTATAACATAGAACACAGCATCTTTCTCACACGGTTTATTATCAGTTTATCCAAAAATGTGCGTACCCAGAAACATGCGTAAGGTTAAAATTCAAATCAGTTTTTGACCTGCAAACAAATAAGAACATCAGTTAAGATTAACAGTAGAAGTATGAATCCGTTCATTGATGATAATGTTGAAAGCAAGCATAGAATTTCCTGAAAGAACACTTCCGTTTATCACCGATGCCCCGAGAATTGTGTTGAAAACCATGTGAACCAAACAAGGTTTGCTATTCTCGAATCCTTCCTGTTTGCGAAACCTTGAAATGAGAATTTTTGAGACCACTGCCTAGAAACAAAATCTGTAAGTTCTCATTCATGAATCGACAGGAATTCGTGCATGTTTTTTTGGTCTCCGTTGAAAGGCATGTCCAAAAAAACACTAGGCATAATCAATGTAACTTCAGGTAAGTCGAAAAGCACTTAGATAACAATAGGGAATTAGCCAAATTGATAGCGAATGTCCCAAAATATTTGCGCATTTGCGTAAACCAGCTTATCTGGCTTCAGATTAAGTTCGTTTAAAAAGTGACTTTGAATGTTTTATGGCTTACTCGGTAAGATTCTTGTGGGGCGAAAGAAAGCTGCTTCCTTCATTTTTGATCAATGGACAATGTGCGTTGAAGATAATGGTAGGGAGGAAAATAGTGAATCTTATTTCCGAATAAGCTTTCAGCAGGTAGATGTGAAAACAAACAACTATGTTCGGACTTTTAAAAATTTCAGTCCACTTAGGCAACGTAAGGCATAGGCTAATTATGTGACTAGGTTAAACGAAAACCACTTATTTGGTGAACAGAAAAATGCACAGTAGTTTTATTTATAACTCACAGCCATACCAACGAAAAACTCAGGGTGGCAGTGATTCGTTTATAAGCAGAAATATAGGGCCTCGAAACGCTAGTCAATAAGGATCTGGTCAATGAAGTTTCTTGAGTTCTCTTTATCAACGAAATCACTGAAAAACAGTACAACGACGGTACAGTGGCCTGAAGTCAGTACTCTATCGAGTCACTGCTTCTACCTCACGGGGCGTCACTAGCCAGAAATAGTGTAGCAGCACACTGTTGTGTGGTCAAGGTCATATGTCTGGACCGACAGCAGACAGCAGCACACACAACAAACCTCATCTCTGACATTAGCCTATGACACGTGATTCAACCCAGTGTGCTCACCGGAGCTGACAAGACAACGAGACCGTACACACATGTGAGCACAACTCGTGTGGGTCTCTCCCTCGCCGGTGAACAACACCGGATTACCCGGATTACCTCTGTGTATTTTGTCCGAACCCTTGCATTACACTTTGGTTGCACATCATTTTGATATTATTAAGATGTTTGGTTTTACCCATACTACTTACAACGTATTGTAATTAGCTAGGCAGCATCTAAAAAAGCATTATTATGTCGTCTAATTACTTTGATCAGTGACTCTGCAATTATTTTTATCGAACCTCATGAACTCTTCATATCTCTAGAAAAACATGCCGACAGTGAATGATGAACGATACAACACTTCACGAAATAGCCGGTAGTGAAAATATCTTCGGTACAAGTTGTATTAGAATTGAACCGTAAAACAACGACAAACATGTACAACCGTTCTCTAGCAACCCACCAAATAATTTCCAAAATCTGTCAATGAAAGATTTGTGAAGAAAGTTGTGAAATGTCAAAATATGTTGTTAAATCATTCACACAGACTAACCATTGAAATATCGCATAGTATTGCGCAACTTTCAAACATCATGTGACAAAGTAAACAGTGTTAAATCAAATATTCGCCTCTTCAACTGTAATGCTTACAGTCAGGTAGTTCCTGTCATTTCACAGAACTTATTAGTAACGTATAACGTTTAAGATCACTGAAACGCAAATAAAATAGCCCACCTTCATCCACTCTGTTTTTTTCTGTGAGAAAAAAATTCCAGTATGAGAATATGCTAAGGGTTTCCAGAATTCGTATTTGTTAATAATTCGTTTATCACAGGACGAACGATTACGTTTCAAAATATCAATACAAATATCTGCTGAATGGAACTCCCAGTCTGAATTCGTAAGTATATGGGATGAATAGTGCCATTTTAATAAAGAATCTCACCGGTTTGTATAATATTGATGAAACCTGATGCAGATATATGCAACTCTTTTGTAAGATTCATTCCTATTAAGCCGAAGACAAAATAATAGCATAACCTAATTTGTGACGGTTTAAATATTCCTACCTTGACGAACATGTAGGTCCGCTTCTGTTACAGAAAATGCAAAAGTTTGCACTTGAATGATAAATTTTCGACAGTTGTAAACAAAACATTTCCCCTGATTGATTTACGACAAATGACACTTTGTTTACCAAATACATTTCTTGGTTTTCTGCCTACCTGATAGCATATCATGAAACCCTTCGAGGGAAGAAAGCATAAAATCACCATGGTCATGATATTTCACCGAAATACATACATTATTAATTGTAATCAAATGTAAACGCATGCAATTGATTCACGCTTCATTTTTGCACATCAATCACACACACACATAAATCAATCGCCAGAATAAAATAGTTCGGCAGACTTACGATTTTAGTTGGGACTCAATAGTGGAAAGTCAGGGCTTTGGCTGGATTCGAACCGGCGACAGAAGACATCATGCCCCAACAAGGCAAGCGCTCTACTGACTAAGCTACGAAGCCGCGCTATGCTTAACAGTGGTGTTGGTGGATCCCAACGTTCACCAACACTAGTCTATCTTATCGATTTCTACACCGAGACAAAGATGTTTCAAGATTGTTCAAACCGAGTTGCCAGTAACATTTTTCGGTTTCAAACTGAACAAACCACTACTCGTACGGATTGCAAATGTCTGGAAGTGGATTATATTGATGTTGTTCCGCTTGATTATGTACTAGGGAGACGGTTTATATTTATACGTCAGCAGTGTCGTTGTTTCAGATAAACGTAGATAAATTAGGGGGTGTATACTCATGAAAGGTTCATCCATTTTGAAAAAGAACAGGATACATAGAAAACGCTATTTTGGATCAATAGTTTGTTTGATAAGTAAATTGACTAGTCATAACACTTGTTGATATTACTTAATTTAACGGAAAAACAGAGAAATCACTATTATTCTCAATGTCAGAGACAAAACACGGTCGCTCACCATTCCACAAAGTCTCCGAACCTAACAAATACATAGTTATCTTGAAGGATTTGGTAAAACTTGGTTTAGAATGTATCAGGGAAGAAATGAAATCGAGTGTGTGATAAGTAGTCTTACTAGCTATTGCAGACTCACCTGATTTATAATTGTATTTCAAATAAAGGCCCAATGGATTTATTACTTGAAACTAACTAACCCATTGTGAGTATTTCCTCTTTTGGTGATCACGAGTTTTTTTTAGTTTAGCTCCGAAATGCATAGCGGTACATTCAGGTAAACAACCAGAAATGTTCGGAATACTGTAAACACTGATCGGTTGAACAGTCTCATTGAAAGAGTTTGCATCAAATAACGCCAAGCGTGTATTTCAAAATAAGAACATGCTAGCAATATTTAGACTATCCAAATTGCCCCCAATGTTCCTTCTTTTGATTCATTATTTGCTAGAATGTACTTCCACATATCATTATTTCGAAATTCTACAAAAGCTATCACAGAATTGATATATTCAAATCTTGTCACAAATTTCAAGCTGCAACGTGTGTTTTCAATTGATATAGCTTTCAAGTCAGACCCATTTGGAGCGACATGCTGTTACAATGTTTGCTGGATGAATACGCAATATTATGGTTAACTTTACCGAAAGACTTCGTAATCATTTAGCTTACAAGTCGCTGTTGAGTTTTTCCTTAGATAACCAGTTATAAAGTTTATTTGTTGAACGAAAATGCAAAACATTTCCGTGCAAACTATGAAAGATGGTAAATCAAACAATAACTGGTTAGTTTTGGAAATCAATGAATACTGTTTCCAAAACGCAGTAGAACTGAAATTCGAAAATCATTGTACAATGTAGTTCATACATTTCTTAAGCAGCACAATGTGAAAAATTTGGAGTAGAATGACTCAACTTAGTGTGTTTTTGACCTAAACTACAGGCAGTATGCGTTTTATAATTAAAATCAATGATACTTTCACACCCATTGTATTTCCATACAAACTTCAAGAAACGACGTGCATGCTCACTTTGATGGAAGGGATCATTTGCTAATTTGCAGTATATTCCAGAAAAATAGAGGTAATCACCGGACTCAAGATCAAAAGTTGTATTGATCAATCACGTGATGAGATTTCTGATTTTTCAGAAACCAGTAAATTTCCGTCAATGAACTCGCAATTTATCAGCCTGATCACTAAAGTGATTCGTCGCACATTAGGGTTCATGTCATAACATGAAAATAAAATATGGCTTACCTACGATCATTGGAATAAATGCTTAAGATGAATTGTACACCGGTAAAATTAAGTTTGTCTTTCCCCGAATTTTTCGACCACGAACTTACAAAACTGTGAACATTAAACTGACTTGACTGAATAATGGCTAAGATCGAAACCTTCAAGGCGCAAACTAGTTTCCCGATAACCAAAATGTTAATCAATATTTTCTGTGGAAACCTCCAAAAGCTGGCTGTTGGAAGTAGGTGAACACGTGAACAACCCGGCTCATACAAATCATCGTAATGTTCGGAAATATTTTCCCATTTCAACTTTCACAGTACACGTCGTCGATTGTGGTGGCCCAAACGAATCACTCATTAAGCCACCTGTTCTTTCAACACAGCTAAAAAATAGCTGGAAATAAATAAGCAATTTTTGTATTACTCCAACGACTTTCTGATTATCGTGAACTTACTGTAGCGCCATATTTCGCAAGCGGCTAACGGAAATTAGAACGAATTTGTTCAATCACCATGATTCACACTTAAACGACCGATCATCTATAGAAAAGTACTTACACATTGCCGCTAAGGATGCGTCATGTTCACCTGGAAAAATCAACAAAATTCACCAAAACATGGAGGCAAGTTTTCTTTAGTGGCCAAAGATGGTCAAAATACCGTTTCATTGGTACTTTACGGTTCGAAGTCTTATTGACAAAAAGAAGCATTTCATTTTTACAATGAATGATTCGAAAACAGTCAGATGAAAAAAATAATCAAGACTTACAGGTTTCTTTAGTTACTGTTGTAAATAGAAAATTTCGTATTTATTCATATTGACCAATCAGAAGAATTATATCTTGTTCTATGTTATCGCCTGCTCACCTGAATTCAGTGCACTTTTCACTAAAATAATTTAAAACAGGATGTATTATATTTTCGTAAACGTCTTATCTAATAGAGAAAAAGCAGAATGCAACTCAATTGCATTCAACCGTAAATTTGAAATCATAGCGATTGGATTACTTTTATTGTTGTAAAACGTAAAAATTATGCGTTTTATGTTGCTCCAAACGAAGTGATTGGCGCCCAGATAAAACAACATGTTGTTTTCATTCCCCTAAAATAATGATGGAAAACGAGTTCAAATATGTGAAATTCTTTTCCAAAGGAAATAAAACAAACTTTTATAAATCATGTTAGTCCATTCTGCAATCGGTAAAAATAGAGAATGAAGAGATGTTGGACGCTTCCTTTGCTTTTTCATATACATTTGTCTTGTGTTTGTGCTTTACTTACTGAGCAGTAGTTAGTTCATTATTCTCAACAGTTTTTACTCGGCAATAGCTTGCATTCAAATTGCTAGCTATTATTGAGGTATATAACGTTTCACTTGACTTGATGTGAAACGACCGTATCAACGTCACATGTGCAACATATTTATGTCCGAAAGTAATAAATCCAAATGGGTTGTGAAAAACTACACAGATATGTGAAGTAGCTAAAACAAAACAATTTGGCAACTGAATGATTAAAACCAATAAACCGTTGTCCATCAATTGTTGTATCACCTCTTATCAGTGTATAACATTTTGTCGTTCATGAGTGTCTAATTTCACCTCTGTGTCCAACAAGTCATTCTCTTTAATATGACTCAAAAACCGGAGGGATGTTTCACAACATACCGCTCAAACTAAAATAAATGTTTGCTAGATCATTGGTAAAATTGAGATGGTATGTTCACTCCACGGAATCTTGCCAACCCAAATAAGTACACTGTGGAAATTCTCCAACGGAATGATAGTGGTGGCAAAACATTTGAATATCTGATAAGCATCCATGGTGACATGATTAAATGTATGCGGAAGTTCATATCTAAACGTTCTTGTGGACAAACACTTCTTGAAACGGCGCTTCCGATGGTTCATTCCCTTCAACCGCACCTCCTAAGCTTGGATGATGGTTCAAACCAAGAGTGCACAATAGACGAGGAATGACATGATTGGCTGTAAATTACAGTCAAAATAAATATGAACACTCACCCCTAGAAAGATCTACAAATGACAGGGAGAGAAGGTCGATATCAAAATTCTGCGTTTTTATGTGAACTGTCGTCAATTTAGATAATAGAATTTGCCATTCCTATAATTCAGACAATATAGATCCTTGTTTAGTTTGATGGTAGTCAAACAATTTACCCTGAAGACTTTGAACTAAAAGAGGACCAAAATGACAGTGAATTTGAATTTGAGTGTCACCGATTGAGTTTAAAAAAAAAAAATAAACACGTTAATAACACTGTTACTAAACATATTCATTAAACTGACATTTTGATCTGTGCTCTGTAACAATGTAATTTGTTTATTGAGAATTAGACAAAAACACAATAGAAGAAAGCGTGTAAGGATTTTGTTTATATTAACTACACAAATTGTGCGAGAATTACAACCGCTCGCGATTACACACGTGATAATTAGCTATTTATTTACCTTTCCTGAATTCTGCAATAGCTTGAATATAATAACAAAAATTTGGGTATGTTTTTTAAAAATGTGCAAATCTTAAACATTACAAACCAAAAACTACACTATTTCAGTCGTTGTAATAAAACCGATGGGTATGTTCAAAAACTTTGTTTTCTCTGCTTTTATCTACCTGTTTGTATTCGAAAGTTTGCTGTAATGAAAATACTCTGATCATTAGCTCAGAAAGTACTCACCGTAAAATTTTAACCAATTTCTTTTCAAAACAAACATCGAATAATGACAAGCATTAACTCTGCCAGAAACACCTAACCACATTTACAGTTATAATGGATGACAGTTACTCTGAGAAAATTTTATCACCTCCACGTAAATCACTGAGGAAAGCTGAAATATAAATGAAAAATTATTTTGTTTCTGGCTACAAAATTAAAACGTCGATGAGTTTTGAGGAAAACTTGGGTCAATGAACAATGTTTCGCGTAATATTGCTGATGATTAAAGAAGTAATCTTTGAGTGATTGAAACAGTCTCATTCATATTTAATAAGCAGCGTTTCACGATAAATTTTGCCGAGAAAATATGTAATTATAAGCAATAACTCATTTTTGTGCTACACTACACGATTAGGTATTTCACATTTTCTGCTAAAATGTGCCACGTGACAAATACTAAGGAACGACCTCGTTTATTCCGTTTCAGTGTAGTTCACACAATAATACGTTACGAAGAGTGTTATGGTACCAAAATACCCGGGATTTTGAAATTGTTTCACAAATAATGCTATTATAAACACCACGTAAGCAAAGTTCTTTGAATCAGTGTACGTTTCATTGGGTCAAATAAATCTGTGGAGTCATCAGCCCAACAAAAATAACTCCTTGGTGAGTCCTAAGTTTGGAATCTGGAAGTACCCCACACTGAAACAGACAATGGGAGGTTGGGCTGACTTATCCCTCTTCGAGAATTCTCCTCCACAATGGCCGGTCCGTCAACATTCATACTGTACGCAAAACCTCAGTTTTATTTGTAACAGTCATTTTTCTGATGGTCGAAGGTAGAAAGTGGACGGAAACGTTGGGACCGTGACTCAAATTGACAAACAAAATGTCGCCTGTTTCAGAAAATGGAAACGACGCAATGATTTACTAGACAAGGCTTTAAAAAGCCTTCCTTCAATTACAAAAACCCAACAGTAAGCCACAATGCCATAAACCAGAATACAACACAATAAAAGCCTATATTGTTATTGTGATCAAAACGCTTATTTCCCAGGTGGTATTTATAAAGAAAAACACATCAGTGAATTAGTGATTTCGTTTACAGTAACTGTGTACCGAAGGGACCATTTAAGAAGTATTCAGAAATACCAAACAGTCACACAAGTTTTTTTGGAACTATTCGGAAGTTTCACTTTGAAAGAAACTCCACCTAACTTGATGAACATATAATTTTGAAGTGGCTGTCCCCCTACATCATACGCAACATTTGTGAACAATGGTCTGCAAATAGCCGGAATATGCTTGTGACGGAGGAAGTAACGATAACTCCAGAAGAGCATGTGAGCAATCGATGATCAGATTAATTGTCAACGTTTCAACCTTGATGTAGAAGCTTCCTCAGAACAACTGTGACATTTCTGTCACATCGTTCACACGTCTTGGGTCTGACGTAATTGTGAAGTCAAGCTCAGTTTTGTCCACTGCCTATATACACTGGACCCAATTGATCTACTACCTTCTGATTCGTTTGGTTACTCATGTCCAGTCTATTGTAAATACAACCAGAATTGTAGCTTGTTCATTTGAATGTCTTTAGAAGCATCTGTGGCAATGATGAAACGTTAACAATAAACCGATTTGCCGATTTTTCACAGTGTTTAGGACTGAAGGTTTACCACGCCACATGTGCCAATCTGATTGTCAATGTTGGCTTAACTAGTATGGTCGAAGCACTGATAGCTTCTTTCTCCTGACTGTGTATTTCAGTTAAACGTGGTTATGGCAAGGCAGTCAAAGGAATTACGACCTGAAATCATATGATACCCGAAAATATCCATCATAACATGAACAATATTTTCAACTGAAGACTAATCCTGAGAAAGCATAAAAATGGAATATAGGAAAGCTTACTTGTATGTCGGTTTTGCAATCCTTTCAAAAGTGTGTAGCCAAATAGAGTAACAGCTATCAGTACTTGTATCCACACTACATACATCCGTCATATTGAATTCCTTGAGGTGTTCGGTACGCGAGTGAGAATGTACAATTAATGCCTCTGATATGTTGTCTATGAGCATGGTAAATAAAACGGGACATACATTCAACTCACCATCTGCCATTTTTGATGCACCTGCGGATAAAAACGTATTTATTTAGTAAATGATCGGTGGGTTGCTTTCTATAAATCAAATCGGTCATAATGATCCACATGAATGAAGGCATGTGGGTGGAATGTGCGAGTGAACATTATTCCCCGTTTTGATGAAACAAAGTATCCCGAGATGAACCTAATTAGGAAGCGCGTTCAATATATAATTCATAACCATTATGCGAAATGGATAGGGAATTGTGTTTTCACTTAGTGGAAGCGAACTGTCATTTGCGTGACTATTACACATGAATAGAGATTATACATGCTTATCCACTTGAAAATTCCAGTCGAATTAACTTACCTGAAATCATCAACTTCACACCTGTGTGATAAAAACATAAATGCAACTCGAACATGTTTGTTGTAATGTGCAGTCGATTTCCTCCGATCAGGAAATTGTGTAACCATAGAAAATAAAATGTCTACAGTTGTACCGATAGAAAAGTGCTCATGTTTGAGTCGTTGTCAGAAGCACAGTGCATCGAACAAGCTCGTTTTCAGTTACCCATCACCAGGCTACATGTATGCATTGCCTTGTAAAATTTTGTCGAGTTGCATCAAACAGGGAAATTCTCAAGATCAAGCGAGGTCGGTCAAGTCATTAATACTAATGGAGACAACGCTTTGATAAAACAACACAGCAGTTATGACACAAGTGAAACCGTGGCACTTTGGTTAACCATAGTGTGGATAGTAGGTCATAACAACCGCAGAGTAAATAAGTGACAGCGTGTACAAGGTTACATTATGCAAACATATTCTGACCATCCCAGTTTTGACCAGATTTCTTGATCTCACGGACAAGAAGTGGCCCGATTTACGGAATCACACGTCTCGATAACATTAAATACTATTTCGCTAGAAACTATCTTGGTGATCCCACTGTTGATTCAGACTAGATAATGCTCACGGCAATGTTCAGATGAGCGTCTGCTCGTTCAGCATAAATAATTAATTTCAAAGAACCAGTTAACTGAGTGCACACATAAAAATCCTCAAAAACAAACATTCTTTCATTTAGCCGTAGACAAAAGGCAAGAACAGATTTAGAACAAACAAGTGGGTAGCATAGAATGTTCGATTGACAACATTATCTCGTATTCTAGGGATTCCTTCCGCAGGCGTATAACCTTCGAAAGGTAACGAAATATATGTTTACTTCTCTTTCGACAGAGACGTCTTGTCTTTTCTCTTGCGACTATGGATAACATTTTCTACAAATCAATCCGAATTGTCTCATTTCATTAAAACTCCTATGATGTGTACACATCCTTATTGCTGTGTCAGTCAGACGGATTTGATCATCTAGTTTCAGTATCAATGCGTGAAATTTTCTGAGTTGGATCTCATATTCACTGCAAGTTTGTCTCTTGTAGACAATAGATTTAACAGATTCACCCTCACGCCGATGAATGTGTGAGTCCACGAAGGCCAACTGATTGTTGTGTTCATAGTCTACAGTAAATATTATCGTAATATGAGCTAAAATGATGATCGCTGTGAAATCTGTCGAACTAGCGCGTTCGCTAGCCAGATATACACTGTCGTCTATATATTGTTTGTGAATAATGCAATCACGAATGACTTTTTTCAGCCAATCTGTTTCAAGCTCCAACATTAGCAACTGCTAGTCCATGGATTGTATTAACGGATTCCAGGGAGTTCGTTATGCCTTGCTAAGATAAGTTCTATTTGACTTGTTCAAGGAGGTGTGATAACCTTTTTGCCGAGTGATGTTATGAGGTGTACACGTCGAAAATGTCTCGGAAGAGTATAGTCCATTTTAGCACTCTGGGTAATTCTCCAGTCACTTGGATTGTGGTTCCAGTAAGACGAGTGCTTTCAAATTTTAAGGAGTGCTCCCACTGTCTTAGTGGCTTTATATGTTTCATTCCTCATCTTCTAATGTGTTGTCTTAACCTATTGTACGACTTCTGTTCTAGCCCTTCCGAGTATCTTATTAGACAGAAAAATTCCATTGCTGTTATCTGACAAGGGAGCAATATTGTTTCTGTGTCTTCAGATCTTCAGTTGATACAATGTGTTAATTCCTTAGGAGACGTTCCCAGATGGGATTACTATATGGTACCAGTAGTAAAGATTGAAAATTATCCACCCTAGTCGTTCCTCATTGAGCACTGACTCTGGTCTAGATTGAGGTACTTGGGAAAAACACACTCTCGAAATGTACTTTCAAATCCAACGGGTTGGTTTGACGTTACGAACAACACAACCTAGATCTTAGTCTTAATGCTCCAGACAACGAGTAAACACTGTGGTCTTACCGACAAGCATTGGCGGTAAATCCAGAGATTGCCTTCATTGCACTGACTCGCTTGATTGGCACGGTTTGTTTCCTTCCCAGCTGAATTTCCCCAAAACCCGTTGAGCATACGATACCAAATTAGCAGACTCTTTGAGCATCACCCGATTCACATAGCGTATCCACTCTCGTGTAAGAAGAAGCTGTCTGTTTATTGCTCGCTTTTGCCATAACTTACCGTATACTCCAGGATCGCTCAACTTGACACGGTTCTAGTTACATCATAACTGTGATAACATTTATCCCCGCGTTGTCCACGTCTGTGTCTATAAAATGATCAGCTTCGCTTGTATTGGTTACTTCTACCTTTCTTACGAATGGATAAAACTTTTCTACACAAACTGTTATGTATTTAAAGTGTTGACGCATAACTGAAAACAAAAGTGTTTGCAGCTATATTTTTGAAAAATTACAGTCTTTGTCGAACTACTCACAGTGTCGGAACAAGAGGTGCGCGTCGTCTATGGAAACAAGTTGATGAATGTAGAAGCAAAGAACAATTGAGAGGCTCGTAGATAATTTCATATGATGAGCAAATCACTGAATTCATTCCACAAAATAAAGTTTTTGGATGAGTACATTCTTTATATTGCAATTCTGTAGTGTACTTATAAAACACGGCATACAGGATTCGAACTAACCAATTGAGATTGAACACTAGTGCTCACATCGTGAACAACACTCATGTAAATGCGCAAAACTCGGCAATCAGCTAAAGAGTTTTATTGTTCAAACAGACTGAATAAGCCGCCACATGAGAGTATAGAACAGTCGAGGTATAAATTGACAGAAAATTTAACAACAATGCAACTGTCAGTAAATGTGAAATAGTAAACATGATCACGCTTTGACATAAGGAAATGAGCAGGAGAACGCTAGTGGATGATTGAGCTTCATAATTTCTTTTATTTACTCGATCATGTGAAACGACGAGATATTGAAATGTGAGGTGAGTTGAAGTTGAGTGTACAATCGTTCTTAACTGAGGTATTGGGTCACTTTGCTAATAACTCAACGAGCACGTATGTTGGAAATATCTATTAACATTTCTTGTATTACATTTAAAGTAACTACAGTCCTCAACTGATATAAATGATACGCTAGCTTGAGTGAAAGCCTGAAGTGGAATTCTACCTCACCTGAGTCGTATAGGGACGATGCTGTATTGTTTTACACGAATAATTGGGTTAATTTGAGTGAGTGTTCTGTCGACGGTTACAGTGTTAGCGCAATTGGCTTGTGAGGAAATTGGACACGGCAGAACATAAAATTACTCCTGCTTAATCAGTATGCCCAATCAGATTGGAGAATTTCCAGACAAATTCACTGCTATTTATAAAGTGTCATCCGCGCGAGAGAATGCAGAGTATAATAAATAAATAAAACTTGAGTGATTCAGAATTTACCCCAAATTATACAATTTCGTGCCATTACAGTAATCAGCCACGGCGCAGGATATTTCAACTGAAGACTAGATTAAGCACAACCGATGAGTTTGCAATGACAGACATAATTACAAACAGAATTTCAATAGACACTTTTGTAAGTTATTTGAAATGGTTTACTGAAACACAAGATTGCATACACCAATGTATGTGTCCACCACGAACGCTTATAAACTGTCCGTTACTCTATGTAGTGCAACTCACGAATAGACTTGAAGAATGCAGCCGCTACAATTCCGAAATTTGATATGTCAACATAATTTGTAGGGCATTTAAGAAAGGAAGATATATTAATATATAATT
Source organism: Paragonimus skrjabini miyazakii (assembly GCA_014338405.1). Classification (NCBI taxonomy): domain Eukaryota; kingdom Metazoa; phylum Platyhelminthes; class Trematoda; order Plagiorchiida; family Troglotrematidae; genus Paragonimus; species Paragonimus skrjabini miyazakii. The sequence continues at coordinate 25,188 of JTDE01000299.1, forward strand.
ATACTGCAGGAATTATTTTATATTTCTTACATTTTTGGGCATTCTTCCATTCAGCCCCATCTGACGAAATGGAAAAACCAATAAATTTATTTAACAAACTGGAAGATAATGATTTCTAAACGATCACGTCATAACAAATTATCAGAATTTCAGATGAATCAGTTGTTGCTACGAAAAGTCTTTCGTATCTTCCCGACCGTTTATGCCACTACACTTCGCAGCCGGCCTTCGGTTTCCCGTAAACTTTTGTGCAAAAACGATTATGAATGACTATTTGGTGTGTTTGCCATAAAAACGTAATGCCTCTGCTTTGTGTCTGACGTAGTAATCTGAAATCATATCATTTGTGATCGCCTCAGGAGGTTTGAGCTCAAAATCGCGTTGCTGAACAAATAGAATTTTTATCGACTGTCCTAAATATTATTTCTCATATTTGAGGTTTCTTTCGCGATTTCGAATTCAGTACATTTCTTGACTTCACGTTTTACAGATGACCTGGTGAAATGACTGGTAAATCAGTCACGGATGTGCACCAGTGTAGATATTATAAAAGTATCCACCAGTCAACGTAAACTTACGAAGGACATTAGCCGACAAATCTCCTCACTTAACCTCCCCGATTTTCCACTTGTACACACGTATTACGGTACGTTTGAATGTAACCATCCTGCTATCTGATTTATCATCACTCATTGACACTCCATAGGACACACAATAAGCTGGTCGTATTCAACGTGGTTTCAGTTAACAGGACATCAGCCGTTTAGTAGGTCACCAGGTTAAACGCATTCCTTAATGTTTACCATAATAAGGTGCAGTAAAAATGGTATTCATCATGTTAATTTGAGTTCATTCAATGAATTGAATGAAGAATATTAGAAGCATATTTCAAATTTAAGCATCATCATAATCGATTCAGTGATACCTACGAAATAGGAGGGTGAATTAGGAAAGCTGTCCGGGACCGTTATAACTATCAAAGGCATCAACTCAGTATCAATCTAATCTGTCTGAACAAGATTTTCAATAGAAACCTCTAAGAGTCCCTCGCCATGGAGGAAAATCAGTGGACCTGAAATCAGTATAATATCACTTTTCTTCTGCCTTTGAACAGGTGATGGTTGAGACAATCTTTCCCCTGCAACTATTTACAGTTCAGCGGCGACTTTTAGCCAGAACTCGTTTACAGCTCCTCCTGGGACATCAAAACTATGTGTTGTTCGAAGCTGTAGGTAATATTTATCAGAGTGCCTACCAGATCAGACCTGTGGAAGTTTTGTTGTGCCTTATCGTTTATTTCAAGGTTAGAACAATGTTGCTTCCTGCTAACCGGATATATATGTCGAGATGATCGAAATTTATGGAATACTAAGCACGATAATTCTATATATGCTTTGATCAAATATTATTTCTTCAATAACATATCTCTCAGTGTCGTTCGGTGCTCACAGCATTATTGTGCACTTTCGACAACAAATGAAAATAGATCCGGCTATGTAAGTGTGATAAACACGTTGTCAGTATTGCAGATAATAGGCCAGTACGAGGGTGTAGCAGTAGTGGTTGATGGGGCCACTTTACCGTGGAGCTGTGCAATCGATCTACTCATGTCGATGAGTGTATGTTCACAAGATACCCTGAATGCATCTGTGCAAAATCAACGTGCTGGGTTACGGTAAAAGTGTGTTTGCTTTTCTTTCACTTCCACAACCTTCACCTAGTTTCCCCTCAAATCTTGTCACCCTCCATTCATCCCAGCTGTTTCTCATGCTCCAGACACGTAAAATTAATGCTCTCATCCGAAGGTTGCTAACGGAGAAACATACACATTTCAGACAGAAGTCAGTTTGCTGAATCCAAAACGTATACAGTACGCAAGTGAAATTTTCAACGTGATGCTCTAGAGCAACAACAGCATGAGTGCGAGAAGTCCTAACAATCCAAGGGGTCACGCACGCGTGCTGCAGAACTAGGTTGTTAGGCCCGAACAGTCCGTTGTGTTTCTCAATCTTTAACTCCCAACGTGCCGCGAAGCTGTGCCATAACACATTTCCATTAGATAAGCAAGTAATCTGACAATTGAACATGGACTCAACTCCGAATAAGCAAATGCTCGATTGCTATCTCAACTGGGTTGACGCCTGGACTAGCTCTGGTAATTTCCCACCTATTCATTGATGTAACTATTATCCAGCCATCCGACCTTTCTACATTTTCAACCAGGATTCAGTCAAATCCAAAGCGCTTTTAAAGTGCTCTTGTTGGAACCAGAATTTCCTCACACAAGGTCGAACCTGTTTCTCTCAATAGGTTGATGGTATATGGCACTTGCATCCCTGATTGTCCGCGTTTTCTAACAGTCAATGAATGTACGGGCTGTTCAGTTGGTAAAGGCAAAAATGTGAACATGCACACAGCTACCCAGATGGTACAAATATTGTTATACTTTCCAAAAACCATAAAATCAAGGTTGGATGAGTACATCAATGTGCATGTTAGTGTTATACCTCTCCCCATCAGGTAACCTGGCCACTGGAACCAATCCCGTAATACTACCGTCCCATCTAATCACTGTCGTAAAAGATTCTCATTTCATTTGAGTTCTGAAGTAAAGGCAAACTCCGATAACATTCTTGGCAACACACGTCTTTCCATATATCTTCACAATCTGATGTTTATTGTTTTTCTTGTCACAATCAAAACGCTAACCAATCAGGGGTTGTAATTTTACTGAGGTTCAAAGAATTATCATTGTTGTATTTGAAAGTACGCTGATTATCAGCTAATGGTTATAGCGTTAAAATCTTGTCGTGAATTC
>JTDE01000299.1:53384-72367 GCA_014338405.1 Paragonimus skrjabini miyazakii
GGTATATATGCAGTTCCAGACTAGCCTGCTGCCCTGTTTATCGGGGAATGAAAACATTAGAAGCATTGTGTTCACCAGTTGTCTTGGCTTGAAAACAGAACAGTCAACAGAAGAACCAGGGGAAGGCAAAATTGAGTGAATTAGGTTAGCAATAATTTCTGATATTTCACAGTTTTTTATGTCATGAAAGAAGGTTAACTTTAGGACCTCACCCCCAGTCTCTGACTCAAAAATCTGACCTGTGATACAACCGTAGATAAGGTAATCATGGGTTCCCTACCCTTAATGAAAGACGGGGTTATTAACGTGGAGACACGTTGCATATCGGGTAAGACATGTAAGAGAAGTAACTGACCTGAATACGTACACAACAAGCTCAACAAGCTAATTAGGGAATAGATATGCATAATGTCATCGGAAATGTAGTGATGGGCTTATCATGATAGTTCGTTGGAATGAACAGCGACCTGATAGTTCCGGACAACATCATTCAATAGCATATACATAACAGTCCTAAAAATAAACATCCCAAATACTGGTTTACATTTTTATTGACTAACTCTCAGGTGAGAAATCAGAAACAGTATTTGTACAGTGTATCGCTCCAGCACACTTTGCTCCATTTCACCCGTTACGTGCCCAAGTCTCCGAGCTTATGTAGCAAAATCCACTGGATACTGTGAAGTCAAACAGCCAAATCAACAACTGTACACACACACACAAATGTCAATGCCTATCAGCTGCCACAGTAATCTGGTACTAATGAACAAGTCTTTTTATATGCAGAGGGGTAGGTTCCATTTGTTAATCGCTATCATGTGCGCGAAATGGAGAAGCATTTAACCCCAGCAAGACACTGAGAAGGCCTTTGAGATAAAACACACAACAAAAAGTCAAACGCTTCTCCAGTTTGCGGAGACGACAGCAGTTAACAAATGAAAATCACTTATCCACTCACTAGGAGACTTGTTCATCGGAAACAGATTACCCTGGGAATTGGTGTGCACTGATGTACGTGTGTGCGGTTATCCAAACTAAATTTGAATGCTGCAGTTGCGGAAGCTGTGACCAGCCGCTGAGGTTCATCTTCGCTCTTTGAAAATAATGCATAATCTGCAGACAAAAACATGCGCATCGTTGTAGTACGTAACACGGGTGAGACAATTTCTATCTTTCAGCTTCCTTTGGGTGGATGTGTTTTGCATGCACCTGAAGTCCGCATCAGGCGGGACATTGTGGATAGCTACTCAGACGTCTGCTACTTCAGTGACGATCCGTTAACAGATTTGTCCACGGCCCGTGGATTGCGAGCTCGAGTGGCGAAGGCTAATTATACTTTCGAACTTCTTGAAAGACGTGTATGAAGGGACTACAGTGTGAAGATGAAACTATGATAACCGCCTAACGTTCAATTTTGCTGTCTATACTGCCATACGACAGTGAAACTTTGGCAATGTATCAGCGGAACTTACGCTATGTGAACCGTTTCCAATTGCAATGTGCAAAGTGCATCTTGGTTATTCGATGGTCGGACACGGTTCTAAAAATTGATGTACTCTGGCGAGCAGACACCGACGGGATGGAAGCCGTGGTGCTGCTGAATCAGCTTCGTTGGTTAAGTCGCGTTAGCAGAAACAGAGACAACTGGATTCCATAGCAACTAAAGACGCTTGAGCAAAGTCTTGTTGATCGAAAACGAACTTGCTAGGATGTTATTTATGTGAATATTTTACGTAGTAGCAATGATTTTAGGTGCTGGGAAAATTTAGCATTGAACCTGACCGTCTGAAGTAATATGATCCGAACAGTCGTTCTTGAGTTTGGTGAACAATTATCAGGCAGCCGAGAACAGAAGCGCACAGTATGCAAGAGAACCATCGGTGCCATAGATTGTTGTGACATGACTACATGACTTTGCGATGTGTGCGGCCGCTAATGTGCTGGTCGCCCGGGATTGGCACGTCATCAAGGTACTCTCAGTACACCGTCAGCCAGGAAACAATGAGTGCGTTAGGTTCAAGTAGGTCACCTCAGTTATGTCCATTTCTATTGTTCGCATCGACCAATGACTACCCCCGTTCTCCTCTTTCACAAACCTGGTTTTCTGCAGCCCCTACCATTTCTTTTCTTCAGTTGTGTTGGTGTAGTGTTTAATAAATATTTTATCTGTTTTTCATTGCAACTTCAACTTTTACTTCTCTTCCCCATCCTCTCTAGAGTGTACTAACCTGTACTCCTATGGTGAACCATTTTTTGCATCATATTTTCAATATTTTTATTCCCGGTTTAGATCTTACCATTGGAGTCTTCCTCTGTTTATTTCTCGATAGACAAGGGTTTCGACTTCGAGCTTGCCTATCAATTGGCTAACCAGCATTGGCTGGCTGGACACAGAGGCCTCACTCACGTGCATCCTGGTCTTATTCCTTCGGAGTACGTTGTGTGAATAAAACCATAGACGGTAAGTGTTAGACGCCGGTGTCTCTTGGCTTCGGCCAATTTGACAAGCTAACCAGAACCGGATGTCACCAACTATGTAGTTATTGATTTTGTTGTTTTTCTTCATTGAATTTTGCTACAAAGAAAAAACACAGACTGCATTAGGTATCTGATAAGACGCAGTGAAATGTGCTCGAGCAATACATCGTGCTTCTCTGTTCAAATTTCTTTCGTTATTTGTCAGTAGGTGCTTAAACCTTCACGTTTGAGTTTCATTCCATGCCTAAATTCTTGTTATATTACTATACAAACACATAACTCTGACACGTTCAATCTAACTCAACAGCCTTAGTCCCCGTTTGATTCCATGTTGGTAAAAATGAAACATTTCGAACAGAAATACACAACGTTATACTGTACAAAATACCACACAAAACCACCTCGCTGAATCTGGTTTGAGTACATTAAATTGAAAGTCAGATAATCAGTAACATAACGGACAGACACAATAAAACAGGTCAATATAATTGTGCACACCAAGCCAAGTTCACAAATGAAGTATGAAAATTTAGATATGATATTTGGACCAATACAGATTGAATGCGATCTTGATTGCACATCTGAAATGTTGTCCATATAACTCCAACTGCTTCTGTTGCTGGTTAGGTACGCTCGACTATATATGGGCGAAATGATACAATGAAATAATCTCGGGAATTTCAATGTCCTAGACTCATATTGTGAGCTTTGTTATGAGAACACGTTATTCTTCACTTTAGGATTTTGTCAATCAGACATATCATAAGATTTGTTTGATTACATAGTAGATTAGTTGTGAATGAATTTATATTGCGAACAACACAGTACATACCGTTAGTAATTTTCATTAATTTTGTGTAGAAAAATCAATGCGTTCTGTCAGAAACTCCTTTGAATGACATGGCAAGTGGTTTACAAGAAATTGACCACTTGACTTGGTCCGTTAGTAGACCTATATACAACATCCACTAAGAATTGAAGCTTACGTTCAAACAACCTTGTCTACATAACTGACTGCTACGTGTCCAATAGCACAAACCACAACTTCACACTTGAAAAACAGGTAGCCCGTTTGTTTCAGTCAAGAACAACAGCCTGTTAGTCGATCTATTGGACATTTATTAGACTGTGGAGTTGTACGGATGAGTAAGTCCGGTAGGTGAAACTGACTGTCACTCATCGGCCCCCACACCCCTACAGACCGTCAGTCATGTCTTCGTAGTCGGTAATGGTAATGTAATATCGCACAATTTGGAACATGTAAATCTGGACAAGAAATCGTCGAAACAGCACATGCACACATGTGGCTACTGAGTTTCACCAGGCACAATATGTTTTTGCCGATTTTGCTTGCGTTTACAACTATGGATATGCCAATGAAACGATGATTCAATGACGAGATGTTTGTGAAACCTCAAGAAACAACGTACCTGGTCATAAAAAATATTAATTATAAGACTGGCCTTCAAAACACATACTTGTCAGGTGTGAATAAACTGAAAGAGGACCACCGAATCATGAGTAACAGTGAGACTATCAGCAGTAGCTCTTTAGTTCAGCGAGAAACGCGAGACTGGATGAGTCGTACTAATATAAGTCAATGAGAAAACCAAATCGGAATTTGGACGCCTAAAAATTTCTACATATTTTTAGTGAAATATTTAGAGTTAAGTAAGATATTTCATAGAAAAATTCCTATTGGTCTTATAGGTTAACACAACAGCGACCATTTTGTTTTTGTGTCTAACTTCCTTCCGCATGCCACGTAAGTTTAATCTGGTTTTTCTTACTTTGTTGACTTTCTAAACTATAACCTTTCAACATTCCTCCAATTTGGGGCACTGCCAATCACGCTATTTATATCTCACTGTTGCTCCAAGAGTGGTATACGGAGAACGGTGACCAAGGTCCAGTGTAACTCTCTCCCGGAGGAGCGTTGATTGCCCCAGCCTGATCCAGCCGGTGACAAAACAGAGGGCACAACAACCAGAGGAACCCGTCTGTCACACGTATTGTTGAGAATTGATAGCATATGCGATCGCACTGAGATTGAATAGTACTACATTATTGATTCGAACATGTGCCGTTTGATTTTAGGGTGTCCGGTTCAGGTTTAAGATACTGATATTAAAAGATATGGATAGATCATTCGTAGAGAGAGATATCTTCCCCCATATCACCCAACACAGAGTATACGAAGAACATTTCGGTTACTTTGCTGATGGTAGAGCAACACACCTCATGGATCAGCCATCCAAAGTCGCATATATCAAAACATAGAATGGTATTCTTTTGTTGCAAAGTCCGCGTGAACAACATCTAACCAATCCCACAGAAACGTTTGAAGATTGACACATCTCCAATGTTTACGTCAAATATGACGCTAACACGTCTTCTTGTTCCTGTTTGTTTCTATCGCCGTTTTATCAGAAACTTTGAGGACATCACGCACACCAGTTATCAATCACGGGAAAAGAATCGTTTACTTTAATGGTTAGAGAAATAAATGACTAAAATTATCAGCGCTTGGACAATGCCTCAAATTTGCAAGAGTTAAAAACAACATTTGAAAAGAAGCGGCGCTGAATCAAGAAGCAGATTTCATAAGACGTGGCAGCTGGGTTCTTACGCAAGCTGAACGCCGCTGTTCAATGACAGGAAAAAACAACTCGCGGTTGACGGACCTCGACAAAATGAAGATCAGATCTGCGGGGCTGACTTATATATATATATATATATATATATATATGAAGCAAATTAAATAGGCAGAGGACACAACGTACAAATAAACTGGTTAAGTTAGCATGATGAAACCGAAATGATTTCAAAGCGCTAAACACATGGAAAGAAAGGATAAAATATTCCAAGTAGTGATTGATCAATTTTGGGTGGAAGGGAAACCTTCAAAACGTGAAAGACAATCAAGACATTCCGAACAAACTTGAATTTAAACAACACTGGAATTTTAACGCGTCAACTAAAAGACGGAGTATGCATGCCAGCAGCACCGTCAGAATTAAGGGAGATAATTGTAAGGGAATTTCATCAGTCAGTTGATGCAGATTATCTCTGACTACATAAAATGTTGAGTCAAAGTGCTTACTGTTCCGGAACGAAAGGTGGTGTCACCAACTACGCACTGACGTACAAACTGTGTCAGCTCTTGAATTGACGTAACTGCTCGAATCAATACGACCGTCAACTAGATGTCGTCAATACAACTGAAGAACTATTATCAATGGACGTGATAGCTCTATTTCCGTTAGCCACCTGCCGTAATCAGTAATTGGCCATTAGGATGGAACTTTTTACGATCATCATGAAAGTGCCGCCTGTGTAGCCGTGATAAAACATACCATTTTATATTATGAGATCTTACGCATCCAGTTGGGTGATCAAAGTATCTACATTGAAAACGAAGAATTCTCGAAATGTTTAGTGGTATCTGAGAGCAAGTAATTTCATAAGACACCATAAGAAGGACTGACCGCAAGGTGTTATCACATAATCAGAGAGTAATTGTCGGGTTAAGTAGGACTCATGGATTTCAGAGATTTTGCACCGGTTTGGGTCTGAAAGTTCAAGTCACTCGGATCCAGCCAGATTGTCTATCTAAATGTCCAGCGGGCTTTTGTTGACCTGAAAGACAGTCCTTTGAAACAAAGTGTAGCACCACCCTTAGGGATTATAGTAAGTACTAAGAACAGACGAATTTACTAACCAAATGATAGAGTAATCTAGCGACACTTTGAAACAATCCCTATAAGAGACGCTGACAACCTCTCGTAAAAGATAATTTTAGTGCCTGATGACGCTGCAATAAAGGATCGGTTACCTAGTGGATATCCAAGGTCTGTGGTGGTAAAGTATCTTGTTCTAGCAATTTGTGATGTTATCAAGCACTGAGGTTAGGAACTAATGCACCGACCAAAGAAAATACGTGTAATAAGTAAATCACCCTGGATTCTTCGAAACTCAAGTGACCAAAAGATCAAGAATTTTAAGACGAACCTCCTAGAAGAAATGTCACAAGCCAGTGACCATTTCGGTGTCTACTCAGCGGACACGTTCATTGATGAGTGTCCTTTCTGAGGCCAGTATGCACGATTTGATGGGCATACTGAGACTGTGGTCTTATATAGACTTCGTGGAATATGTGAAAAACCTGTCCGCTTATGCATGGAAGGGTTTTTTTATCATTTTAGGAGTACCAACTTTTCCTTCAGTGGTCAGCCGGTGACGACAGAAGAAGGATAAACAAGATGGCAGCCGATTTTTAGGTTTTTCCAAGTCCACATTCAATATACCTGTTGCAATCTGTGGATCATGTTCCACACATAGGTTCCAAGAGTCACTTCCGAGTAACTTGTGCTCATTTGCTGTCGTTTTGATGGGGGCTCCAGTCATCTCATCAACACTTAGCACTAACAAGATCAATCTGTAATGTCTTGGAATCACCAGTCTCCCAGCCTTTTGATCCGCCAGCATAAAAGAGATCCTTGCTGGACATAAACTCGAGGTGAGTCATTGATATGCCTTAGAAACAACAGAAGGTCAACCATGGATCCTTGAGAAATGTCTGTGGATTTCGGGGAAGGAGAAGATCCAATCCGGTTTTTACTTCCAGACGTTCTGTCACCAAGCAGATAAGTGATCTAACGCAGAATCTCTCCCTGTATACCATAAGCTTTCAGCTTAGATATCAGAAAGCCGATTAGGGTACGATCGAAAGCTTTTACACAGACGAAAATGATAGCATCTGAGATGTGGCCATTTTCTTTGGCTTCTGACAGGCTATCCATAACGATTAACATATTGGTTACTTATGGCTGATCGCGAAGGAAACTACGCTGAGTAGAACAGAAAAGGTTACTTCAGAAAAAATGCTAAAGGATGACAAGTCTTAATAAATGCCACACTAACTTGCATGGAATGCTAGTGAGACTGATCGGCCAAAAACCAATGGGAGAATGTCAATCATCTGTTTGAACTATTGGCCATTACTTCTTCTTGCTCATCACTCGTCAGTTCAGGAAACAGTTAAAAATTACTATTCAACCTTTATACAGGCAAATACTACAATTGCCGAGTGGTTAAGAAATTAGTCTCTGAGAAGAATGATGCATTAATACGTGCGATTTGGCAAAGGGGTGGAGATTGGTCAAACATAGAGGACCTGCAAGAAGCAATCAATCTTAAAGCTATTTGGTCGACGCAGTGTGTTACAACCCGCCTCGAGGTTCAACTTAGGAAGATACAACATAAATACAATCTGAACAGTTCCCCACAAAATGAAGGGGATTTTATGTAACAGCGGAATGCTGAAATCTAACACACTTGACGAGGAATAAGAATCAATATCTGGTTAACAGAAACCAGCTACCCAAATGGTATGTTCCTCCGAACAATAGAGAACACACAAGGTGTGTCAATACCGTCATTATCAGCATACAAGTCAACTGATACCAACTTTCAGGTGTGGGGGGCGTGATGTAGACAAAACGATCGTGTTGTGTTGCTAAGAAGGCATTATTTATCGAAATTGTTTCGGATTAAGTAATGGAAGAAGCTTCGAAAGGCAATCAGGCGAGAAATTTTGTCTTCCGCGCACAAATGTGCCATTTTCACCTGGTTCGCTCAGGGGCTAGTAATATATGCAAGCGGATATTACTGTTTTTTGTATCTTTAAAACATATGTTACCAGTTTTCGTTAGTCTAACGCTAGAAATACCATTTCGTTTTTTGCCCGACTTCACGCCTTTTGTTAAATTTTACTGATTTTCCTTAACAAGATGTCTTTTATTACTCCTTCGATAACTCTGTCCCAAGGGAACACCAATAAGCCACACTCGCCTCAGTCAATGATCAGATATAGGACTCAACAACCGGACGTGGTTGTCTGTCACACACGAAGAGACTAGCTACTGATGGCACATCTACCCGTAAAGACAATACCGGCAAAGAACTTATCGAAAGTAAATGCTGATGTGAAATAAAAAATGTTCCCCGAACATTTATTGTGTCCTTGGTGTTTTAAAGTTATCCGTCGACGAAAGTAGACTACTGACAATAAAACCATTCAAGATTATCTGCAGCCGGGGAGATGCATGGATTATCAAGCCGAGTCTTCGCCTCCTCTATGGAAATAAAATTTCCATGGAGTACTTTTACATTGATAATTTTGGAGCAGCTGCCAAAAGTACGGCAAAACTGTCACAGGAATGATCAAAAACAGTGAGATTTTGAATGCCGACCGTTGCCGGATCCCTTAGTATCCGATTACGTAACCCTGACCTCTGTGCTCAAAAGATGTTCATGCGGAAACTTAATCTCTCTTGGATCACAAACAATCAAGCCCACAATTTGGAACAATGATTGCGTGACTGATAACAAGCACGCTGTTTCTAACCTTTATCAACTGCCATGAATCAAGGGAGCTTCTGTCAGATAAAAAGAGATTTACAGTTTGACAGTAGATACAGTTGCACTAGAAGAATCACAGATTTTTATACTCAATGAAGAGAATTTTCGAGGTCTTCACATTACATTGCAGAATACACAATCCTCGGTTTGCATTGACCATCCGCGATCAACTGATGTATCTGAAAAGGAACTGCAACTATATAAGCCAAATAAGCCTAACAGTTTCACCACCAACTCCTTGATGGTTGCTCACTTCACAGTGTATGTCTAGGATGTACTGCTTTCAGGAACTTTCGAGATGTGGTCATTGTAACATTGTAGAGCTCTAAACTGATGAAACTTCATTCCCTGTATTTGTATCTCCTATTGTACACAATGGCCTGACGTTTAGCTCCCAAGCCACACCCACTCCATTTTGTTTTATAGAACTAACCTGTTACTAATCGACTGAGGTTCGGATAGCAATTCTTGACCTCGCCAACTCTGTTCGGTACGTACAGATTTTGCTAATCCAGACTATCATCGTGACCAAGTAAGGTCCACCTACTGTAATTTTCCTCGCATTTGTTTAATGGTATCGTTGAAATAGTTGGGTACAAAATTGTTTCTAACTTGGGAGTCCATTCTCAAACTACGCGTAACTCAGCAACCAAACGTAGATCGTTGCAGAATTACAGTTACTGATGAGCAGTAGGGGATATTGGCTTTTATGTGGATTGAACATCACTCACAATCGATCGCAGATGTCGGATTCCCATAAACAGTCCATTCGACTCGTTTCGAAAAGAAGCATTAGACTCGAGTTTCGCTTCCACTAGAGCTCGTCAGTGGTGCATCTCCTTGCTATCGCCTGGACTAAACATCCAACCATGCTTTCGTGAGACAACCGTGTTGACCACCGCGAGGTGCCATTGACCTCACATTTGGCACGACCGGATTATCGTATGTGAACGCTCAATCACTTTCGCTTGTGAAGGGTCGATTGAAATGTCCATGGAAATGTGACAGCTACGATCAGTTTTGGTTGATGTTCAGTTTGTACAGAATTACACCCATTTAATGAGACCGTCTTATGGAACACACCTCGGAAACAACCGTGGCTTACAACAAGGAAGTCACGCAGGAGTACGTTCGCTGTGCGAAACAACTTTCTCTCCTGATGATATTAGCCGACAGCTGTTACTCAGTTTCCAGACAAAATGAGAAAGTTCCTCTTACATCATCTCCAACCTACACAGACAGTATTATGTAGGACATCCAAAAAAGCCAGCCAGCATAGATTTTTATTGCATGAACAAATGTGGGGTTGACACCGTAAACAACGTACATTTTATGCACAGCCTTTGGTGCTCGCTGCTTTAAACGCTTCGATTTGCTATGACCAAGAGGCCTGTGATGTACTTAGAAGAATTCGGTTATTTGTTACGTCGGTAGATTAATTCTGTGGAAAACATTAATGTGCACTGGGAATTTCATCATTTTTGTAACTCAGTGCGTCAATCTTCGGTAAAGAAATACGAACTATCAAATTAGAAAGTACCTTTGCTTGTTCTGTATACAAAAGCCGGTGTGCGGTTCTTGGTAGATAAAGGTTCAGGTATCCTTCTGTAAGCAGTGTGCAAACCTTTGAAATGGTGCCGATTTATCAGTTAATAGAGCGAACAGGAGTATTTTATATAACATGAATATACATAAGGAAGCTATGGTTTAAACAAGTTACTTTTTGACTCAATAGTTTTTACTTCGGGACTATTTGTTTTATTGCCTTTGGTCATTTTTGCGATACTTGTAATAAGACGTTTCTGTAATAGCTCAAGATAACCAAAATGATCATTTTAAGACAATTTAGGTGATGAAAATCATGGTCCTTCTGGCGTTAAACTGCGTGGATTGTGATCGGTCGCACGGGTTCAATCAGAAATGATCAATCGATTACGATACAGGTAGCAAGAAGGGATTAAATTAAATCAGGGTAGATAATCAATAATGTAACCGGCGCAGCCCAATTCTGTTTCAATAAGCATCTCCAAGAGAAAAGACACGTTATTTAGTTTGCGTGTGCAAAAATAAGCGTATGCCAGTTAACCTACCACTAGCATAAGGTTATGGGTTGCTGGTTATAAATGTGTAGTAACACAGTAGCTCACTGCTTCTGTGTACGACTCAGATCAATTGCTTCATCTTTCTCATACTGTGCACCATCAGGATCCGAGCAAATTTGATAACGTTTCACTGTTAGTTTCGTAGTTACCTACTCAAATCCTGGTTGTTTTCATCATGTATCTGCTTGTTATACACGATGTGCTACATTGACTCATTCCTTGAATAGATCGAAATATGCTCACGCTTGTTTGTCTACCGTAACCAACGAAACTAGTCAAAATATTTCGGATCATTTTAAGGGCCAACAAACGTGTGCGTGACCAATAACGGCTACAATCAATGAATACCTCGTTACATAACGAGTGACCTTCAAAGATATCACTGATTGTTTTAACCATCATGAAACCTCCATTGTGATCAGCTGAAGTGGCAAGGCTTCCCTCAAACGTGTAGTCTGATAAGCAGTCGGTAACTTGGCTGATATTTATCTGTCACAGTTACATTCAGATTGACTCTGCAGCCAGTTCCTTCAGAAACGTACCATTGTTCTTGCTGGAGCTCAGGTTTAATGCATGTCCTTATTCCGACCGAAATCTGAACCCCGGTCCAATTTTATATGAGGCGACCGTGTTAGTTACTATGATCTTTCCCTAGATTACTCACAGCCGAATATGGTTGAAAGGTTCTATATGATGGTTCGGACATGTCTAATGTGAATTTAGTGGCGCGGTGATCAACACGGTTGTCTCATAAGAGCGCTGCCGGAGTTCAAATCTAGGTCGTGGCAATCATATGTACTGCTAACAATCTGCAGCAAGAAAGAAACTGAGACACAGTTTCAAGGGGATCGGACGAAAAGCCTGGTATGGAAAGTTAGAATCTATTGTCAATGATGATCAGGTTCTATTGATCATCACACCATATATGGTAGCCGGAATTGTTGAGACAGTAGGTCATAAAGACGTTCACCATTTCGAATTATGGTCTGGTTGTTATGGCAATTAGATTAGACCAGATAAAGTTGAAGAGATGAGTGGAAAAAGAACTATTTTCTTTGTTAACCTGAAGCTATAATGCGTTCTGATCAGTCCGTTTATGCAGGTTTTCTCTTATTTTTCATCCTCCACCTATTCACCACTTTTAGTTGTGTTCAAGTTTTCTGTACGGTTGTCCGTTGATGTTAATAAACGTCGGCTTTCACAACTGTAGGGTCGATATCGACGTGCTTAAATATCAATTTAAATCACACGGTTTCTCTGTCGTATATCGATTCGTTCACTAACGTTTACTAACGCACTCATATTACATTTGCATTGGAATTCGGGGCATGTTTAACCACTACGGTCATTGTTTGAATACCGATGACAGTGGCTGAACTGATTCTGTAGAAGCATCTTACGTGATTCTACAGGATTGTCTGAAGTAGTAAGAGATAATAAAAAAGTATTGTTCAAATGCTCACACTTAAAACGAGCTTTGTCACTACAGACTCAGTCATATATTTTGTCCCTCATTATGTAGGGAAAATCGTCCAATAAACCAGGATCTTTATTGATCAACTCACACGTTCCCACGCCGCTCAAATGTTCGCGTTCATGAACCGGAGTTCCAGTCCACAGTGCATCGAGGTTTCCATTTAAGCGTCATATGCACTTCTGCCTGGTTCTGTGTTTAGCGGACCTTTTCTATCGTGAATGTTTGCTTGCCATTTCTCTCCCGTTGACCTGATCTCGCTGAGTTTGTGGCTCGTTAGGTTGTTCTTGTTGCCCGCAATTTAAGCTCGCTGAGAAACTCCCTTGAATGTTGGATTAATCGCGTCTCCTACTTGATCATCCATCATACCTACACACCATTTTCATGCCTGTTGTGTTTAATGTACATACGTGAACCAACACATCTACTACGTTCTCGCACGCCTTAATTTCTGAGTTCGCGTGGTTGTTGGTACCGCAGTCTAACTGTGGCAACATTCATTTCAGCCGACTAGGGGAACCGATGTCGCTGGAATTACTGAGTTGCTTCAGGAAGAATACCTTCAAGCCTACATCAGAACTAGTGTGGTGGAATATATATCATGAACAATTGTTATGCATCATTGTATATAGCTTGATAACATCGTTCACTCATTTTTCGGTCCACTACAACATAGACTTTGTCAAAATGTCATCAACCGAAATCCGGTCTTCAACTGCCATAGATGTGTCGTTTAAGTAAGCCCTGTATCACTTAATCTGTTTAAGTGTATATGAAGTCATTTCTTTAATTTCGCCCGGAAGCAATTACTTAATGCCCTGCTATGTACAGCCTTCAATTCTGAGTGTACAATTATTCGTCTGCATTGGAAGACTGAGACTGGTAAACGTGCAGAAACTGAATGGTGACATTCGGAGAAACATAATGAGATGGTTCATCAAACACCGCTTCTGCTCAGAACACGAGATAGAAAAACGACTCGGTGACTAATCAGAATCATCGAAATTATAAGGCGACCTTCTAAATCTGGTTAGTGAATTTAAAGATTATTGTCTTTATTCATGTGGTTGTTATTGATAATCCCAATAGGTGCAATAATCCGTCATAAAAGACCAGTCTCAGAAAAAAGAGGAAACGGTTATTGTTTGGAACTGACTTTCATTGAGACAAACCCGAGCATATTATGTTACAAAAAAATATGCACGGTGGTGTGTTGTTGCTCTAGTTATTTTTAATGCAAACATACTAGTAACGTCTTCGGTACTGTAACTGCCGGAGAAAGTTCCTCACGAGAATGCACTCCACATTGGCTTACTAACTGCGGGTCTGTGCTCATCTCTGTGATAACTGGAATTACTTCGAATAGGCTGATTTCTTCTACAACGTCTGGTTCCCTTTCCAATTTCTCTCACCGCCTATCTTTATCAACTAATATATTCTGACCTCGTCCCGAGGCAACAGACCGTAGGTCAAAATGAAACTAAAAGTCTATTTTGGTCCAACAATATGGCTACATTGCTTTTTAAAAGGTTAACTGCCTCGATTTGAGTTTCAAAAAGTGATTTCTGTTTGGTTCTGGCAATCTGTTTTCTTAATAGAATCACATATTGCCAATAAATTTCATACCTCGTAAGTTTCTCTCTATATAAAGGTTTCTCCTGTTGTAGGACGGTTTCAAGGTATATGGCCTACCTTTACAGTTGAGTGGTATTCAACGTTCATGTTTATGCTATCACGTTTCGTCAGTTTATCGGGGCGTTTATAATGAGTATTTCTTCATGCATTTTCTCATTACCTATAATTATCTGCCTTTATAGCAGATTTATCCACTGGATATTTCTTCAGTCGGTTTTATGTCAACGAACAGAACTTTGTGTTACTGGCTTGTTAAATTTGTCCATACGATAACACTGACTTTAATCTTTTAGGTATGGAGTACTAGTTAGGCGTGATTTGTTGTAACCCGTGTGCACAATGCCAATCTCAACTGATCCCCATACCTATACCCCATTGGTCAAACTATCGTACTGTAGGTCCTATACATATATCCCCCTGTATTGATTACATTAATTACTGGCCGAACGTTTCTTGCATTATTACACGTAATCAACCCTGCATCAACATTACGAACTTCCTCATGAACTCGCTCTTTGTTTGTCTTGTACCGCCGCATTGAACTGTTTACGCTACCGTGTTATTGGTTGATATTTGCTGACGGTTAAATTCCGTGCACAGAGTTCACTTGGTTGTAAGTTGTATAATTTGCTAACCGTTGCTTATTTATGTACAGAACCAGTTTTATCTGAGTAAACCTTCAACATTCCGTCTTGTTCTGCCCTGAATCAAGAGGTTTACAACCGCCCCGATAGACTGCGTATAGCCATGAATCCTGATAGATTCTACATAGGTTATGCAACGTCCTGGGCTACTTGTTCCAAATCTGCTGCAAGTTAACAACTTTCATGCCCACGCGACACGAGGTGTGTCTTTAACAGACCCCGGGAATGGGCATAACTCATCGCTATGCATCTTACTTGTGTCTCCCTTGAATTATTGCAGTTTTTGGTTACTAGCAATGGGCAGTCGGTTGGTTCCCTATGTTCCAATCAGGATGCCATGGATTTGACTCTACGTTGAATCGTCGAGGTGTATCTCATAGGGGCTTGACACTGTATGCCACAGAATAGGCTGCTGGAGATAACAAGAATTACGGTCAAACGACTGTCCGCCAGGAACGAAGCGATCAATGCTAGTACCGGTCCCCCTCCTGCTCCAATGTTGTTGCACTTTATTTTTGACAAACAACTTAAGTGGTTATTGTTTACTCGGCTGCGTGCTAACGTTAGCCAACACATTTTTGTTCCGTAAACTCAATAGATGTTTCAACCACCAACTGTCCGAAGATCATTACACAAGACGCCAGCCTTCCCATATCTTTTTCGTTATACCTCTTAGATTACGACGACTGAAACTAACATATTCGGACAAACTGGCTGTAAGTTCTCCCAAAATTTAACCCTAAACTGAAAGGCATATAAACCGGAAGTAATAAAAACCGTGTTCCTCAGTGACTTCTGTACCGATCGGTTTGAAGTGAAACGAGCAAGGCGTAACTGACTGCATCATTATCCAGACCCCATGCATCTGTTTTGTCAACGATGACAACGTTTGTTCTGATGTTTTGGTCGGAGCATCTATATTAATAAGCCATGTTAAATCTGCTGTTTGTCAAGGTGCCTGTTGTCAGGCAGATAAAATGCAAAGAACATTCGGCTCTGGACACTGCAGGTGAAACAGCTATCACATGAAGTTATATTGGGTAGGAAGTAAGCTTCACGAATTTATTGATCAGACTTATCAAAACCGAAACTCTCGGGTACCTCAGACTTGCTTTTGTGTGTGTGTGATGTGGTGATCCCAACGTTGGAGGGAAGACCGGAAACCCCGTGTGAAATTAATGGGGCAGTATAAAATGAGCTGCGTGGAACGTAACGACACCCGAATCGGCAATTAAAATGATGTAACCTGTTGACCTTGAACAATGCAAAGACTCTTATTAACGGCGTAGACAGCCAGATAATTAAGATGCCCTTAAATATTTCACAAGTCCTTATAGGCTGTCTTTGCAATTGTATTTGTTCGATTGAGAGCACTTAAAACGATTGTTCTTCAGGTCTTATCCATTACTCAGAAGGTTTTTACCAAACTTACTGAAAGCTAGAATCAACTGACCTGAACACGAGTTCATACTGACTTTGTTTATAACAAACTGAATGTCATTAACGTCTGGTTACTGCTTTTGCGTTCAGATAGACTTCCCAGTCAACCCGTCTTGAAAGGAAGTACAGGACGTGAGGTTTGCTCCTGCTAAATCCCGTTGATGGTGCATATCCTTGTCAATACCGGGACTTGAACTCCGACCTGCGTTTTCATGAGGCGACCGCGGTGACCCGTAAGTCGTCAATCTCATACTAGGCACACCTAAACTGTCACATCTAGAAATTCATTCACGTTCGCGTACCTCAAGATGAGACATTGTGGGTCCTACTATTTCCCAGTGATAACCAAATGAACAGGATTTATCAGTCAGGTTGAATTTACACAATAGTATTATTGTCTACATCTGTTGGGAGTTTAGCTATTCCGATTGGCGTACAGCGAACGCTCTTCACAATTGATTGCAGCATTTACATCAAAATAGACTATCGAAACTGGTTAAATCAGAAACCAATCAAACTCGAGTTTCACACCTGTTTAAGTTCACCTGCAGTGAGCATATTTGTCCTAGAATGTGTAGAACTTGAATGCCTATGTCTAGGAAAGAGGCATGTTGAACTGTATGCCACTGATCTCAATGTGTCTGATCGAATAATCGTATCTAGGCGTTAGATTGCAGGCACATGTAAGTACTGATCAGGAGGTTTAATTATCAGGTGAACATAATCTTACTGCCAACTCCAATGGGTTACTACGGTCTCACCACATCCTAGTTAGATTAAAATTACTAATTTCGCTCAACTCACTCAGCAATTACTGCTTGGAAATTCTGATCGTTACGACTTGAACAAATGGACCTGACAGGTGAATATTAATCTACGATCAAAACTGAAGTCTAAGCTTTCCAATAATAACAGACCAGTAAGAGTTCACACAATGCGTTAAAACTACAACAAAACGCGTACTGTGTTCTACCAGCGATCTAATCATGTTGTTTCATCATTAATTATTTCACCACATTGGGCACTATTTTCATAACAGCCAAAAAACAAAACTTTGTTGTTTTTGCGTCATTAATTAAGCGTCGTTATCCAACAATCAAACCACGTACATAAACAAAACAGAGGCTCTAAATAGGTACTTCCAACTGCTCCCCCCCCCACTGAAATGCCCTGTCGGATAAACTGGTTCTCTCATCAACTATTTTTACCACATCAGCATACTGAGGTTGGGGCACAGAAGGAACTGAAAAGCTTGCGGGCCATCCACATACGCGGAAGCTTCGTTCCCGCAGTCTTGTATGCCAAACTATTAGACTGCCTTGCCCATCATACCCCCTGTCTCATCCGTTTGCTGCACTGATTCCAAAGTCCGTATCTGTCTGACTCATAAAGTTCATCCAGATGGATCGAACTACGGACATCTCGAAATAGGGCTAGAGATTCAAACATTTGTTACCTCAAGCGAATAAGGCAAAGTTAAAGTACAAATCAAACAAAATATCAATCCATCATCACATTTTCAAAGGTCAAATTCATGCTTCACTTGAACCGGACGTCCTGTCTATTAACACAGCCGGGAGGAAATGACCTTCAATTATGAAGTGTCTTGTTTGTTTTCATGTGAAACCATGCAGTTAGGACGGTTATGGGATAAAAAAGGCTAATTCTTGACATTTCTGTATTTTCTTCGAACAACAATTTCCAATTAACAGTCCATAGGTTGTTGCGGGATGGAGAAAGATTTCTGCTCGTGCGTTTCTCTCTCTCTGATGGTCAACGAAAATTGTGTTGCACGGCTTATAGGTGTAAAGAAAAAAATGGACAGAAGTGAAAAAACGGGAGAATTTTAACGAGGTTGCTGGCTACAATCATATCAGCAAACAGCAACGTCCGGTCAGATATGCGCATTAAATGACTTGTGGGACTGGGCTTGAATGACTGTTAGAAAATTTGTAGTGCAGACTGTCTCTCACGTATGTGTTGATCCAGTAGCGTTTTATAACTCACCTGATTCAGCCGTAATCACAAAGTTACGCGATGCGTTCCAGTGTGAACAGACATTAACTGTGAGGCAGATCTGTCTGCAAAGTAACCTGGTTAATCCATTACTCATTTTCAGCGGGTGACCTCTTAAGCATTCATCGTTGTTCAGTGGGAAAATATATGCCGATGGATAGCATTGGGTGCGAAGTATTTTGTAGGTAGTAACTGAGTCTCACTTGAAATGTCTGTTGTTCAATGGGAATCGAATCATTCGAGGAAACATTTCACAGTAACGATGCCTTGTTACCGCACTGGTAGTTTCAGTCGCGAGTTAAGTGATAAACGCCGCACGTGCAAACATAACCAGATGGATTTTATTGCACGCGCATAAAGCGTACTCTGTAGATCAACAGGAAGCGACAAACTTGAGTCTAAGGCGGATCGAAGCTACTGATCAAGTGATTTTTCTTACATAACAAGAAATCGAACATCGTTTGCTTCGAACAATTGACGACTTATACCTGTTTACAACTTTTATTATAACGTACGAACGTTTGTGGATACCAGCCCACCAACAACAATGGGATTGACAGTTCTTTTTGTCTGCCTCTGTCGTACAACATTTTGATTGAACCGCGTTTATGAACGAGGCATGTTGTGCTAGAGGCATGAAAGTAATAAGCACTTCAGGAGGTCTTGCCATACACCGACTGTTGCATAGGCCCATCCGTTGAAAATGCTGGCTATGTGTTAAACGTCCATTCCCATCAGTAATCAAATACCGCTCAACAAGTCAATGATTTC
>JTDE01000299.1:72467-130268 GCA_014338405.1 Paragonimus skrjabini miyazakii
GTGGATGACATCGTTTTACTTGGCCCCTCTGTCGAAGACATGTAGACCATGCTGAACAAGGTGGGTGACCGGGCTGGTTAGTATGGAATGCGCTTCAAGTCCCGGCAGTGGCGATGATATGCACTACTGACGAGCTCTAATGAGAGCGAAACTCGAGTCTAGTGCTTCTTTTCGAAAGGGGCCGACTGGAAAGTCTATGGGAATGCGACGGCTGCGATCAATTGTGGGTGATGTTCAATCTATATGAAAATCAAAATCCCCTACTACCCATCAGGAATCTAATATTCTTCATTATTTTGTGTGTTGTCGATTTTCTGTGCTTTTTGTTTAAATCGGACAGGTGTTCAAACAGTTTGTTTTAGTCACTAACTTCTATGAAGCAGCTGATCACTTTTGTTGATTGGCTAACGTCCAATGATTGCAGTTTCGCCTACAACGGTTGTGGGTGAGCTCCCCTTGGAAACTGTTGCAGCCTAATCGCATTGCAACGGGGACACTCTTGTTACTTCATTGTAGATAATATGTTTGAGTGTCACAAGTTCTGCAGCATACCGATATTTGTAGTTTACAGATTATCTGCGTCGTCTAAGTCCGACTCAATGGGGTTCATCAAACATGCACTAGTTATGCCATCTTGCCTCGTAACTAAAATATACAATGTTATCAGGGTTCTTGAGGTAGACTGAGTCGCCGCGCACACATCCTGCAAGTGCACCTGTCATCCGCACTGACCTATGGACTTCACAGAGTCTAAAGTGAGCCGTGCAGGTAAATTGCAAAAATGAGAGAATGATTACTGATTGTGACGTGTGCTTTTCCTACGGTAGGAGGTATGGTCATGGGTCACCGGGTAGGCGCGCCTGATAAGTTGTAACAAAAATGAAACCGGTCATGTGTTCCCGGTGAATTTTGGACGGTAAACTTACTCCCTAAAATACCAGGAATGCGTTTAAACTGGCTAACTGCATCGCAGAAGAACTGCAGTGGAGTTTAAGTGGTACATGTTGTCTGGCTCATACATATGACTACAATTTTCGCATTCTTATAGATTGTCCAACTGATCCACTCCCAAAATTGAACTTACCTCCAGTTTCCTTCCGTTCTGAGTCTTTCATTTGTTCACATAATCTCAGCCAGAACGGGTTGTTAAAACCCGGCCCTATCCGGTGCCTTCGGTTGAGTACTTAGAATTGTACCTGTAAAAATCCATTTACCATTTTTTATGAGATCTGATTAAAGAGGCATCCTGATTGGAGAAGGCTCAGCCAGCCAGAACTCACGCACAAGTTGCTAGAGAAGGAATTGTGATCGATAAGCGTCAACCCATCGAACACGACGATCAGCTACTGCAACG
The DNA here is from genome assembly GCA_014338405.1 of Paragonimus skrjabini miyazakii. NCBI lineage: Eukaryota > Metazoa > Platyhelminthes > Trematoda > Plagiorchiida > Troglotrematidae > Paragonimus > Paragonimus skrjabini miyazakii. The sequence goes on from JTDE01000299.1 coordinate 73,822, forward strand.
AATTTGTTAGCTAGTAGTAGGAATTAGAATAAATTGTTTGAAACCGTAAGCAAACGAGTTGTTTAAGGCATGGTCGTGTGAATGTAGTTTTGAACGGGCCAACCTCCCAGTAACAATCGTAAGCATTGTTTTTTCACTATATACAGGTTATCGTTGTCTTGTAAACTGAGATTGCTTATTGCCGTTCAGATTACTGTTTTTCTGGTTCTCTCGATTAGGTAGCTGAATATGTCATATGATTTCAGGTGGTGAAAAAGAAGTCCACATGCAGATTCGAAGGCAGTTCGTCGGGTGCTATTTCAGTCATTCTTTCTGAGACCTTGAACGTGAATAACAATAACCGGATTCCAGGAGCACGGGGGATGTGAAGACAGATGCTTGATGACTGCTGTTTTAGACAGTTCGTTTGCAGGATCGACAGAATACCAACCACCGATGTTTCGACACTGCGGTGCAGACGAGTGCATATAGGTCTTGATGAATTTTGCTTCTGCGGACAATGAAGACAAGGATTGTCTGGATCTGGTCTGCTTATCAGTAAATTCGAAAAATATTGTCTTGGCCAGGCGAATGAAACTTCCGAATGTTTCCAGTTTTTTCAAAGAAACCGTTATCAAGAGGAATCTGTAGCCAAATATGTGACGGCACTGAAGGAGCTGACTAGAACATGTAATTTCTGAAAGTGTATGAAGGACCTTCCCAAACGTAATCCAATGGTTCTTGGCGTTCAAGACACTGCAACGACCAAAAGACTGTTGAAGGTGAGGTAATTATCACTTGTCCAATGTACTAGTATTTGCAACAGCGAAGCAGCTGCACAGCAAGTGATAACCAGCCTTGACAGTGGCAATGAAATGGAGTCTAACGCGATTGGCCCAGCATGACTGAGGCTCTCAATATACCGGTTGCAGGTTTTGCAACGGAGATCATGAACGACTGAAGGGGAAATGTCCGGCGTTTGGAAAACCGTATATGAACTGTCAAAAGAGGAAACATTTTGCCGACCAGTACAGATCACCATCCCTCAATCAATGAGGAGTCATGGGTATAACACGCGGAACGGTACTCGAGATGCACCGGGATCAAGTGTAGTGTAGGCAGACGACGGTGATAACTGTTGTATTTGGGCGCATCTGTCAGTGTTATACCGGCAGGTTATCTCCCAACATCGATCGTGGAGCTGTTCGATAGGCAACTACGAATGTGGAATGGAGCGAACAAGCGAGTGTTGGGGGAAAATGTGCCAATCAAAAATCCGGAGAATGATAAACCTTATGTGTTTGATGTCTTTGTTGTGGAAAGAGGTACAACACCAAACCTCGTTTTGGATGCCACTCAGAAAATGGACTGTGACTTTTCATCACGACAGTTTCCTCCACGTGTTAGAAATGTCTCAACCGTTCGATCAGTACTCTCTTTTGTTTCGTTGTGTTTTGAGTTGTATGTTGGGTACTGTTAATCTCTTTAACGCTAGGAATGCCGCATCAGTTGGGTTACCCCCCAGGGAAGTTTCGTTAACAATCAGTGTGAAATTTAAGAATGAGTTGAATCGCTTCCTCGAATTGAAAGCAATGGTGTCAGTAGACAAACTTACCGATTGAGTCAGTCAGGTTGCAGCAACTTTTTAAAAGTCCAGTGTTATTCGCGTGTGTATCGACCCTAGGCCGCTGAACACTGTACTTCACGGGGAATAATACAGGTCGCCGACTTCACACAAAATTTTTGACGAGTTGAACCGAACACATCTTCTTACTTAGGTTTATTTGTCCTCCACATATCGACAGCTGGTGTTGAACGAAAGATCTATTTGTCTGACTAAGTCTGACACTACTTTTGGGCGTTTTTGGTGGGCATATTTGCCCTCTGAATTAAAGTTGTTGAGAGAAAATTTTCAGAATCGATTAATTCAAGTGCTTGGCAAGTCCAAAGGATCGATTTGCGTTGCAGACGATGCGCTAGTGTATGGAAGAACAAGTACGGAGCACGCCCGAAATCCTGAAGTTTTTCTACCGCGAGATATAAATGTTTTTTTGGGCAGCAGAAGTAAAGTTTCCTGACCACCTAATCACATTCCAGGGATTCAAAGCCGACACAGGTAAAGTGAAGATTATTCAAAATATGCCGCTGCCAAGAATGCAAAAGCAGTTTCGCGTCTAAATCACACAGTCAACTAATTTAGTCCGTTCCTTCTAAAGTTGGTCGACATAATGCGTCAACTTCGGAAACTTACGCAGGAAGGAGTTATACGGATGTGCGGTGACATTCAGCAACCAACGTTTGGTAGCTTCGTGTGTAGTATATTACACGCCTAAGTTTCCTTTAGTAATCCAATGTGAAGACAGTGAGTCAGGCCTTGTAGCTGTGCTACTACAACAAGGAAGACGGATTGGCTACAGAAACCGGAGTCCTTCGACTACGGAACAAAGCGATGCGCAACTCGAAAAGGAAATGTTAACAATGGTCTTTGCCCTGGAACGCTTCAACATCTACACATTCGGAAGAAAACCCGTGGTACACACGGAACACAAACCTCTGATGGCCATAGTGAAAGAGCCACTGAATGCCGCTCCCCGACGTCTACAATGGATGATGATCAGGCTAAAAGTGTACGACTGTGAGCTACTCCACCAGCCAGGAGACCAACCGCACATCGCTGATACTCTCTCTCGTGCTTATATACTTGGTGTCGCCACGGACTGCTCTATATTCGAGACCATCGCTCCAATGGACTAGAGGATGTTACTTATGCACAGGGTGGTGGAGCTGCAGGAAGTAATGGAAAGGGATATTATACCTGAAATGCTTACTAGTGTAGTAAAAGACCGTTAGCAGCAAGAGAATATGAATCTGCCTGGAGGACGGCAAATATTTTTCAAGGGCCGCGATCAGTTTATTCAACAAGAAGGGATAATTTTCTAAAGAGAAAAAATAGTCATCCCGAAGGATTTGCACCAGAAGATCAGTGAAAAATCCACGTAAAACACATTGAGGTGAACAGCTATGTCCGCAGAGCCAAGGAACCTTATTGTTGACCAGGCATGTCCTGTAGGATAAAAGATCACATAGCAAAGTGCAAAATTTGCAGAAGGCACAAGTCAAAAAACTAGACGAAACTACGCTGCCGACAGAACTTCCGGAAAGGCCATGGCAATTAGTTGCAGTCGACAGATTCACACACGACGGAAAGCAATAACCGGTCACAGTGGACTATTTCTTAGCTTATTTGGAAATTGGCTGGTTAACTGGTACCACCAGAGGTACAGTCGTCAACAAACTACTTGCTTATTTTGCTCACCATGACATACCGAAGGTATTTTTCTCTGGTAATTGACCTAAATTTGTGTGCGCGGAGTTCAAGACGTTTGCAGATAAGTGGGAGTATGAGCATCAGACAAGCAGTCCGCACCAGAATCAGTCAAACGGGAGGGCCGTAGCTGTAAACAAGGATGCGAAAAAACTGCTAAAGATTGTCCAGGGGTCAAGGAAAGATTCATATCTAATGCATTTAGAAAGAAGAGACATGCCGGATGAGACCGTCGGATACAGTCTGACGCAAAGATTTTTTGAGAGAAAGACTGGGATAAAATTGTCAGTCGCATCTGAACTGTTACGCCATGGAATATGAGAAGATTCGGGAGTTCAATGGGGCAGAATGTAACAAAAAGTACAGTATGGTCGCAAGGATGAGATACTTACAACCCTTAAACCAGGAGATAAGATAAGGGTCCAGCAACGTCATCACCCTCCATTCGATGTGCGGTACATGAAGAAAAAAGTGAATGGTGACAACTCGATAATTTTTCAAATAATCTAACCCATTACGAAACAAACTATATGCTGACAAGTCAACGCAATGGATGAACCTGTTGCAACGATATCGATTAACAAGGTTCAGTTAGAAGTCACCTGGAAGCATTCGTATTACACCATAATTAGACATTTGTAACTATCCTATATCTCCCCCTCTTCGCTTATTTTCATCTAGTCGCCTTCCGGTGCCGATATTTTAGCCCCAATGGACGATATCATTTACTGTGGCAAACGCTGAGTTAGATAGTCAAAAATTCCACTTTGATAAAACGTAAGATTTTTCATTTCAATTTGAAGGATAATTTATGACGATCCACGTCTATGAACGTCATTCTGGAGTGTCTGGAAGTGTTTGGCAGCTCATACTGAAATCATAACCTAGGAGTCTATTATTTCGTTGAGCACCGTAGCAGATTCACTTACTTATGAGAAGTCACACTGGAATTCGGGCAGATCAGATCGCGCACATATTGTCTGTCGCTAATTTCTTTATAGTTCATGCACAGATTTTTGAAATCAAAACTCTTTGCAGTCATTCAAACCTGTCTTATCGTACAGTATGATCACCGAATAAAAGCAACTGACTCTTGGTGCGCAGATGCCTAATACATTTTGGACACACATGTAAAACTAAGGAAAACCCCGTTCACTTTTGAATGGAGATGGTAAACTGTGGACGTAAATAGTAAGTGAGCAAACAGGAGCTGTAAACAGAGGATATCTTCTACTTGTAGTCAGTCACCTGATATCACCTTTCAAGCAATCGTCGCATATCATGTTTTGACACAGTAAAATAAGTCAACTCAACAACCCATTACATAACTTGACAACTTATTACACAACTTTTACCCAAAAGATGTGCTAGGTTTCTGGTACACCAGTGCAATGAGAACGAGCGATCGCACCATACTACTCACACCACTGCTATTCAGGAGTGGGGAAAGAGCATGGATTTTGACATTGAAGTAGCAGCAGGAAAAATACAAGAAACATCAGAGTACAACTTTACATGAAATGGTTCTCGGTACATACAGAAATTGAACATTGGTGACCATGGCAACCGTGACGTTTTGGGACAAGTACCGTACGCAGATGAGTGTTTCTGTTTGTTGTCATGTTTGAACGCTTGATCCACATGTTGGTTTCCTGAATAAATAACCCTTGTACCATCCGTGTTCTTGGCTCACAACACTAGTTCCGTAAACACTTATATGGTGCAGTCCGATTCGACTAAGTCTTCTTGGAAACTGTCAGTCCATAACTAATTTGGTGCGATCAGCGTGAGTGCAGGAATCTGGCTGTTCCATCACTCCTAAAATAACACTGATAGAAGCAACGGCTCAAGTACCGAGTGTCGCGCTCCCGCACGTGTTTACACTTCATTGGAAGAAGTGTTAATGCTCTGGCTTATCTGGCGATTGCTCTGATCACTGATTGAACAAAACAACGTCCCACCTTTTAGTCGGCCTAATTAACCAGGACAGGTTCTGATCATCGCAGAACAGAACTGAAAATAGTAGGCGGCTTGTGTGGCCAACCAGATGTGCTTGTCGCGTTAACGAGGAATTCAGTAAATTTTCGCTAGATGAACCCTGACAACTTCGCATACGTGGATTATCTCGTAAATGTAGTGAGAAATTTAGCTCATTAGCCACCTAGATGCTCGGTTCCAATATCGCAGGTCGTCCCACGATTGTCTTAAATAATGACTACAATGTTCTGTCGATGCAGTTAATCGTGGTACTTTGTGGAAATAGATTGGCCGAAGGGAGCGAACAAATCGTGTGTGCCTGGTCACGTAGCTAAACGCTTCAGCTTTTCTCGCGAAAATTCCCATTGGGTCATAAAAGACCAGTTCGTCGTGATCGCAAAAGCAGTTTGTCAAACTCTTCTGTTTCCCATGTTATATGCTAGTTCACTAGCAGCTGTAATGACTTTAACACAGGTAGAACAGATTGACTGCTATCTCATTAAATGGCAGAACACGTCCCGATGTGGTTGAAACAACTGATGACGCACCGACCTCAACTTGGTGAACTAACTGCTCGAAATCTACCGTCACCGATTTCGAAACACCTCATGACAGCAAGTCACCAAGTTGAACCATTCAACTCATTCAAGATACTGTTGCGCAATTAAAACCCAAAGTTACTGGCTTTCTGCAAAGTGATGCTTACCCGAACTTACCGGCCGACGTTATGCGCACAGAAGTAATTGAAGCAACCTCTCGGATTGCCATGGTCGTGATCATATAACACTTTGTGTGATTATAGGCGTGTCTAGTCCCTGTTTGTCCTGACATATATGACGTATACAACTGATGAGAGTACGCGAAATATTAGCATATCGCAATATATGTCTTCTTTCTGCTCTGATAAAGAATCAAAACGTTCAAGCGTTAATCAATATTTCTATGAAGCTATAGTGTTTGTTCCAGCAGTCTTCCTGTTAACATTAAGCTCAAGTTTATACTTCGACACGAACAAAATCTGTGTACTAGCTCAACATGTTCCACTGGCATGCATCGGTTTGCTAAACGAAGTTTCCTTTTGAGCGCGCCATTATAGTGTATATCAATTTTCCAGTTATAAGAAACGCTAATATAACTAATTGGTCGTAAGATATTCGCACCAAATCTAGTATGAATGAAGTCAAACAGTTTGCTTGTCATTCTGAGGAAGGCTACTCGAGGTGATTGCTAGGCTGAGTACTAAAACTTGCTCGTAACACCGTGCTATTTTTAATCCATTTGTCAATAAACCTAGTTTACATAATAATTTCTTTCATATAATACTTAACTACACGGGACAATTTTGTGTCATCTCTCCCACAAGCGTTTGCCTGCAATTTTGAACGGGTTGAACATTAGAACTGCTTCACAAAATCCTGATTGTTTTCAATAATTTATACGTATAGCTAAGCTGGAGAGTTCAGTCGATGTCATGTATGCTTGTGAGGATGAAAGTCTTTGAACAACAATTCTCATGTTACCGTGTCAAACGTAATTCAGCTTGAATATCGTTTCCACTTGTTAGACTCTCCAGCTTGAGTAGTTCGTTTTTGCCTCTAGATTTCTTCAGCCAAACAGTTAGAGTTGTGTATTCATATAGCACATAGCACATTGAGACGTTTAATAACATCACTGAAGATTTTAACTGAAGCTACTATTCATTCTTCAACTATCGACTCTCTATTTGATTAGTTTACTTATCATGATCGGTTTACTCGCATTAGTAATTTAGTCTTGTCACACATACCATTGATTGTGGTGTTCTCCTAGATAAACTGCTTCTCATTCTGTTCTCAATTATGTGAAACTTGTGCAAAACCCAGATAATATCATCATAGAAAATGACTTTGCATATCAAATGTTCAACTTTATCTCCTCTGATCATCTTGATGCACAGTAAACCTACATTGCCATGGTGGTCTCAGTTCCGCTTTCTGTTCTTTACATCCCCTAACGTATCGATATACTGTTCACATTTGCTGAAAATAGTCGATGAGGAAAACCTCTTAACAACTACTTTCTCTCCACACAATGATGTATCACTCTGAATTTCTTATGCCAGGCGTCTAGTAGCCACTTTGATGTAGTCTCTTCATCTCAAGGACATTTTTGCTACAGTCGGAAACCTCAAACTGATAAATTTCTCCGACTCACATCGTTTAGTTTGACAACGATAAGCAGCGGGAGATTTGGGCTGATACAAGTTGTACAGCTCTCACAAATTAATGTAGCTTCCGTGTTCCAATAGGCTATTCAGCCGGCTCTTTTCCAAAAGGTGCATTATAGTCGAGTTTCGCTTTCAATAGAGCTCGTTATTAGTACAGAGCCGACTCACGGCCGAGTTTCAAACAGGTGTACAGTTGAACACGACCCGCAAGCGAATGGGACTGAGCGTTTCTATATGATTATTCGGTCGTGCCTAATGTGTGGTCGTTGGCGCAGTGGCCAACATGGTTGCCCAAAAAAAGCGTAGCTGATGTTTAATTCCCGGTTGTATTGAGAGTATGCACTGCCGGTGAACCTTAATGGGAGTGAGACTCGAGGATAGTGCTTCTTTTCGAACGGACTTGACTCAGAAGTCTATGGAAATGCGAATGCATTAATAAACTACGGGTGATTTTCCACATATATCAACTAAAATTGGTCTTTCCTGAATAAGTGTGTGCCTCTCCATAATATGTACCGTTTAATTGTTATATTCCCCCATATTTTGTTGGAGAATTCTATAGTTTTTACCAAATCTTTATGACATTAATCAAGTTGCAGTTGAATTTCTCATTCACTGGTTGCCCTGTTTTTCATCACTGTACAGTAAGCAATTAACTGAAATCGAGAACAGTATCCGAAGTGATGTAGCCTCTTAACTTGTATCTTTCAAAATGCATTTCTAGATCTTCAACCAGATTCCTGTATAGTCATTTATTGACACTCACCCGATCGTACTGTTGTTCTTGTAGAGAAGTCCTAGTCGAGAAGTCATCGATTGGAGTTAACAGACAGTAACTGTGTCTCCTCTCGAGGCGATCGGGCAACCTGATCATTACTCACAAGCAAAAGTGGTTGAGCGTTCACATATGATAATTTGGTCGTGCCTAACGTGAGGTCAATGGCGCAGTGGTAAACACGGTTGCCTCATGAACAGCGTGTCCGCGGTTCAAGTCCCGGCAGTGGCGATGATATGCACTACTGACGAGCTCTAATGAGAGCGAAACTCGAGTCTAGTGCCTCTTTTCGAAAGGGGCCGACTGGAAAGTCTATGGGAATGCGACAGCTGCGATCAATTGTGGGTGATGTTCAGTCTATATGAAAAATCAAAATCCCCTACTACTCATCAGTTCACTTGTTGTTGAATTAACGGTGCATACTAACTAATTGATGCAGAGTATCGCTGTTTATCTATTTGTTCATGGACCATTTTATCATGGTTCTTAACAATAAGTGCTTTAAATCAACCTAGACAATTAGGTTTTTCTGACAAAGGTGTGAGTACGAAAAGAATAGAACTTATCTTTTCGTGGTACCCAAAGTGTGTATCCGATTTAACAGATCGACCCGGATTGAATTAAATTGCATAACAATACGGTGCACTTACAGTTGCCTCACTAATCTATCATATTATAATTCATAGTAATGCTCTCAGAGGGGGTTTTTGTATACATACAAATATGGAATAACCAAGCAAAAAGAAAAATAAGATTTACATTGCTTGATATGATATGACTACCAGAATATCAGATCACCAGATGACAAAGTTACAGTAATATATTCTCAGTGGTTTAGAAAGAAGGATCAATCTGCAGCAGTGTCACCGCAACTCAGTATGTCCTTTCATTTGTCTAAACCGTGAGACATAAAACGATACATTAAAACAATGTCAACTCACATAATAATCATGCAATTACGAGAAAGTTTGGTTACAGATTGGTTACACAGCTGTATAAAATATCGTTACATAACTTCCACTTTTGGAACTTGGATGGGCTCTGGTATGTTTGAAGGTCAGCGTACCCGAATTCACACGATTCGATTACCGACGGTTATAGAATCCTCAAATGATGTCAACTATGCTGTGAACAACGGGTACAATTGCGTGTGTGACTACATTTGGTGTGACACTGCGATGAGCGAAACAGGCAGAGGGAGCGAGACAAATTCTAGGAGCTAAACGGTAGTTGTGACTTTTGGAGCACTTTGGGAGAACACGACATTTTGACTGCAGCTTCAAAGGCCGACTTCTATATGTCTATTAGATACACACAAACAGCCCACGGAATAAACGTTGTAAGTCGTTGACACGAGTCAGCCACTCGAAAATACTCTAATCAGTTGTACGATTAAAGAGGTTTATCTATCAGACGAAATATTGCAAGGTAAATAACGCTCCAAGTGGCTTACTAACCCCGTTTTAGACAAGTTGATAAGACTACAACCTGATTTAAATACCAAACAAATCATTTATGCGCCGCAGTGTTTTGATACAATGCCGGATAACTGAACTTTTGTCAAATCCACTTGGAAAGCGTTAAGTCTATGACAATAGCCATCCATCACTATGCAAGGACTGTACATCTTTAGGACGGATAATACCATCATCAGACATTTTTCATTACGGTTCTGGGAATTTGCTGTTATTAAAAATGCCTTTGTGAGTTCGAATCTCGCCAACGGAACACGTATTTTGAAATCTCTATATAACAACCATTAACTGATTAAGCGGATTTCCAGGTGGTTTAATTCAATCAAATATGCAGCGACTGCAAGCTAACACGGCCCTATCAATCATTGCATTAGCCACAACGGCTGACGTTCCAGCATTCGTTCCGATAAACATCGTGTTGTGCGGCCTACCTAGCGTGTTCCTAAGGAACAAAAACTGTAAACACCACACGAGACTACGAGAACAGCAAATGTATCTTTCAGCCACGAATTCGATTGAGTCAAACCACCTGATCAATACGACTGATTCATTTCTGCAAATTTCGTATGTTCGAAATAGAAGTACTGTTTGAAAACTGATCCCACCGCACTGCGCACAGTTGTGCTTTTCATGCCTAACAAATTTTTCACCGATAGCGGAGATACTAGAAGGTCAATGGAGCATCCGCTGCATCGCTCTCAAGAGCCATCAGCGTTTGAAAAGTGATGAGAAGTACTGATGATAACAGGCTTATCAAATATACACACTTTGTTCTGGTATTCGCTGTAATAGTGGTCTCCTGGATTACTCCAGAAGAGACGCCCTAATAAAACACTGACTTCGGGAAGCCCAAAGTTTAGTTAGAGTATAGGTACACCCATTCAGGTAGAGAGCCTTTCTATTTCATGGAATTCGATCGGTATGCATGCTGCACGTATGATCTTGTTACATCGACTTTTGCGTTCGCGTCAAGGCCGCCCGTGTGCTCCACATTCGTGATAAGACTCAAGCTGCGTTCCGATTGGTCGTGTCTTCGCGCACTTAAGGATGACGCTACTGCTTGTAAAGTGTCTCACTATGGTATGTACTTCTGTGTCACGTGTTCTCCCTACTGCTATTATGGCGTATAGGGTCGAATGCTGATTGCACCCGAATGGGAATACAACATCAACTACACAATCACCACACAATGATGTAGGCATGTGTGCAATAATAATGGTTATAAATGGTTTGGACTGAATAGTTGGGCAACTAGCATGTGGTACCACTCAGCAGCACGTTTACTGGTTAGCTGGAATAATATAAGGATGCCCAGTCCCAAACAAAAACCGATTATCTTTGAATGAACGCAAAAAAACACAGCCGAAAGAACAATGTTAAAACCATTGTTGTATGTGGGCTCACTATGGGGTTGAACAGTCCAATCAATAGAAGAGTTTATATTTCGAGGCATGTCTAGTTGTTTAAAGAAAACAAAAAATGACACGTTTTCGAAAATTCATCATCACGTCAATGTAACTGTAGGGAAAAGTAGGAAAAACTGAGATACCTGACCGAACAAACCTCAGTCGCAATAATCACCCAGTTTTGTGGACATGGGATTGGTTCATATTCTCTGACCGAGGTCAACTATCTATGTCGGTATGGTTGACAGTCGAATGTAGACCGCTGATGACCAGAGGAGTTGTAAGGCTTGATGAAACTGCTTTGGCAAACAACATGGTGCATTACCTAATCTGCTTACGATCAATTTGTCCGTTACAAGGATCCGGAGGTCTGACTACCCCAGACTCGTTGATCAGACCATCATGGACCAACCGGAATTCCTTCTACACATTGATTAGCCACAACCGTGTAACAAATTGCACTAATGATTGATTCTGTGACCCTAGTACTGACCCAAGCAAGATGATGTCCTTCAGACAGGCCTCTAGTCGTTTGACCGATACATTCTGTCGTACAACAGTAGCAGATGAATGAATGCATAAGAACTCAGTGGTCGTTGACAGGTAACTTATCTTTAAGACCAGTTCGGAATATGGGCCTGAAGGTGAACCGAGTTCTCAATGAAGAACCTGTTTCAGTGACTGGAGTGAGTGTTGACTCACCTATCCACTGGCTAAATCCTCATGGAGGAATGTGAGATGTTCATAGCTTTGTTTTTGATACTAGGAATGATGCAGCTAGACGGTGTGGCAACCATGCTGAGTCTGATAAATTTTCCCGGGTATCCATTTATTTGTACTTCGCTGACAAACGGATGAAGTTTGAGTTCAGGAATGTTCTTCGGAGAAATTTCTGCAATGTCGGATGTTGAAAAGCGAATCAAGTTTCCTTCGTGTTTTAGATTACTAAAACTGCAGAACTTCCTATGTTGACCGGTTCTTGTTTTTTTGTGAGCAACACTCTGTCTTAAAGAATCAACAATCTCGAGGAACTGAATTGACACATCCTTGTCCAATTTAACTGCCATTTAAATTAGGAGGTACATCATGTCATACGCTTCAAATGAACTATTTACATTCGTATTGACTGGATGGACTAAAAGCATATTATTCACAAAACCTTCGATAAGGATGGAACATTTGAATACCGACATGCAGTTGTTCACTTTTGAATTATTTCACAAATATATCGGCTTTAATTGAACCTATAGGCAAGCCCATTGCCACATCACCAATCTGTCTACATAAATTCCCGCCGAACTAAACTTGTATGTAAAGCGTACAGCATGACAGGAACTCTTTGATGGTTCTAGTTGAGAGTTTCACCTCTGGTTTCGTTTGATCAATGTGATCACGGATAAATCTGGTGCTTCTACTAGTCGGACGCTCGTATATGACTGGGCATAGATTGAGCACATGTTATGGTTTGTATCTTCTAGATGTTGCACGGCATCAGCGAACTCGAAGCTATCTCGTAGGTTGTATGAACACAACCTACGACGAGCCGTTTCAAGCATGGCAGCCAACAATTGTGCACTTGCATGACTGAGTGGGCAAAACATATCTGTGATCGGTCTGCTAGTACCAAGAGGACGAGCGATCGCCCCATACTACTCACCCCACCACCATTCAGTAGCGGGGCGACAAAGTAGCCGCAGGAAAAACACGGGAAGAAACATCTCACCAACAAGACAGTGCAGTATGCCATGAAATAGTTCTGATTACGCAAAGAAGCTGAGCATTAGCGTTTGTGGCAGCCTGGACCTTCTGGAACGATTTCCAGATGCAAATGAGTGTTTTTGTTCCTTGTCCTGTTTGAACACTTAAGCCGTGTTCGTTTCCTAAATAAGCGGTATTTGTGCCATCTGTATTCTTGGCTCACAACACTAATGTAGTTTGTTTGGGGACCAGTTGTGGACGGTACAAATGTGAAACAATAGAACCAGTTGACTTTACTGTGTTAAATTCCGCTTCAATATTTCATGATTCACTCTAAACTTTTAACAACCTGGATTTCAGACAACACATTCTTGTCCATTTCATTCTCTACTGTTCGAAATTTAGTTTTGTCTTACAAGCTGAGTTCGTCATATCGACGTAACTGAACTGACTCATCACATCTACCCAACCGTCTTTGTCAGGTCTTGTGGAAAATTTCTCATCAGATGTACATAGTGAGTTCAAAACAAAAAGTTGTGCCTGGGTTACATGCGTCTTGTGGATTTCTTTCGATAGGTGACACTCTTAACAAGTGCTCACTAGATCAAACTTGAATCTTCTCAAATCCCGAACTGATTCTGGAGTAAGCCACGTTAATTGATTCAGTAAGATCTCGAACTTGAATTCAGTTTCCAGGTGACTGTCAGAAAACGAGGTCACAACAACAATGAAAGAATTTCAAGGAATTTATAATCGAGTTTAATGTTTTAAACAGTGTACACATACCAATTTCTCAGAACCTCTAAAGATGTAGTCAAACGTAGTTTGCATCTTTCTGAATATTTACACACCGTCGGATGGGTCACTTGTGCTTAGCAATAAACCATTAGTTTCGTGAGAGATTAAAGTCCTCTTTGTGACAAGGCTCAATGCTTTTGCTCATTCCCATCACCTTCACTTCAATTTGAGAGAGGTAACTGTCCTTTTCCGAGGATCTATGATGTATGTAACAGCTGAGTCAATCCCCCCCCCACAATTACCAAACGGAATCACTCACACGAACAGGTCATATAAACTTAAGTCATCTATCCTGTGACGAATGTGTAAACCAACTGGATTAGGCTCCAGAAGATTGAAAACCTGGGCCATTTTATTCCCTAAAAGTGTTTCATTTATGTTTCGGGTGGGTTTGTTACCCTAAAGAAGTCTTCAAGCAGAAAATACTTTTGTGCCTTGTAATACAGTTTATTTGGACAATACTGAGGCTACAGATCACAAATCACGTTCTCATTCCTCGCACAGCTAGCAAAGTGAAACTACTGTTTTATTTGGATGGGCCAGGAACAACCTAAGCCACTTGTGTTCGTTTGTTAGCATTCAAGATAGATTGACCGATGATAACCCGGAGGGAGGGGGTTGAGCATACCAGCAGAGCTTTTTTGTGTTTATATGACTTCGGAAAATATAGCAGAATTCAAAACAACACGACTACTACGATCCAGCACGTTTGGACTGCCGTCGTTTCGCCGACCGACAATCCTTGTTCTCACCCAGGTCAAATAGTGTTCTCTCGTCGTTTCGTGGATTTGCTTTATCAAACTCCCAGGTTACTGTACTTTGTAAAAGCGGTCAAAGTACCAGTAAGCTTGGAATCTAAACAGTCAGTTTGGTCTCCGGATGAGGAGATGTATTGGTTGGTAGTGAACCCTGAGCGAAGCGTGGCTACTGGAGGTGTTCGTGTTGCAACATCAGAGCTGGTGTGACTGAACTCTGGGCGATCCGACCGTTATTGTAGGAAGAATACAAGTCAGACTGGAGACAACCAGATGCATCACAAGGTAGCTCTAGCGTGTAGAAAAGCCAGTGGTTTAAGGTTACCATGACTAACAGCCAGCGATATGCGGCAGTTAAAAAACTTTGATCAATAAACCCTCGATTATTCGAATGGTCTGATTTCGTTGGTTTTGTAAACATGTTCTAGCCACTAATCAAAGCACGTTGCACGGATGGCACCTAATCATTCCTGTCAATAAATCACAATTATTGAAGCGATCAATTAAAAACGGCTTTTTTTTACTGTTGCGGTTTATTACTTCACGATTTCAGCCATGGTGTTTTTCTGAACAAACGTATCTGTATAACTGTTTCATCCGGATATGATCGCCTTATCTTTTAATGCAGTATTAATGGACTTGTATTAATATACTTTTCTTTGCTTTCTAGATGAGACACCTGAATGGGTTTATTATATGAATTTGGAAGGTACAAACCTAGATGCCGCTGAGTATAGTTTGTATATAAACTTGGTAATATCGTCCCAGTAAAATGGCTGACTGTCAACTTTATTAATCCAATATCACTGATTTTGTACAATATTTCATAATATCCTGACTGGGCCTTTGCGGACAAACTTTTCACTTTAGGGTAGCGACAAAAAAGTATGCATCCGGCTAGCGTCATCGTCCTTGAACAGCTGCACAGAACCCACTATACAACGACTAAAACAGTTGTCATAGAATTCAGTATTCAACACGCAGACATAATAGACACTTCAAGTACTTCAACAACCAAACTACACAACCGAATTCACCCCAAACGACATCTTCTAACCAACCCGATCGAGAGAGGCACAATCACCCCCGGGAACTATAACACCACTATAAATTGTTGTCATTCACATCGGCCACCAACTGCTTCGATAACATCTGACTAGGACTGGCTACAACATATAAAAGGGATCTCCAGCTACTTTCACACATGTAGTTAATCTCTTCACAAGGCAATGGCTTTCTGACAGTGGTTGTATATGTCATTGATGTAGTAATAAACAGTCTTATCCCTAATATAATTATAGCCTGTGCAAATTTATTATCCCCTCCAGTATGCGCGGCTCATACTAGTCAGCCAACACACACACGTTGCCCTTGATCATCAGTAATTACTCATTCTTAAACGTGCACCACTTCCCAAATCATAAAACCACCACTTCGGTAGCACAGCCTTGATGCGATGACCCGCAGATGGTTCAAATGTTCCGTCAAGTTGCCACTCAACCATCAATACCCACATTCCGTTTCAGGATATCCAGGTACACTACATCCCACCTCCTTCCGCAAACCACTAAAACTAACTTCCTATCTAGAAGCCTCGTCCTACCACAACACTGGTTCATGCAAACCTTAATTGCCTGTCTAGCGCCATTCACGGATGAGCCTCGTTAAACGGATATCAGCTAAACTCTTATTGCCAAGCAACTAAGAATTAACCAGGACAACCGTTCGATCATTTGTAGGTGAAACCGGAGCATAAACGTCTAACTATCCACAATCAACACGAAGCTCACCATTATAAAACAACCTATTGATCGACAATGCACCGGTAAAATCCCAAAAATGGTGAACGCACCACATCAACGAAGAAGCAGATGAGCAGTTCACGGTAAAAATGAAACGGTTGCGCAGCACTCGATATGAATACTTTCAATGCCTTTACGTTAAGCTTCAAAAAAAATAGCAATCTCAATCGTGCTAGAGGAGTGTTGTCACAATGCACAATTCGACGTGACTGCGGAATACTGGACATGCAGCCAGAAAGAGTGCATTTTCATAACACACGTCTTATTCCATATATCTTTCCGGATAATGAAGATCTGGTACATCCCATTCCCCCCTCAACTGGTGTCCCAAGTATTCAGCCACCCAAATGGATCCGCAACAAGTGCAGATTACCGAATCCCCGCCGACTTTAAAACATAAGTCCAGGGTCTTTGTTACCCCATGTTTGATTTAGTCTTCGCTAAAGAACACACCCCACATTCACTAACCACCAGGACGAGCCCCATTTCGAATCCAAAATTTGTAGAATCACCTTCAAACTTTGGCTCCATTTTCGTAGCGTAAGTTCTGACCGGCCGTTTCCCGAAATTATTTGCCAACACTGCTGTTCTCAGTTTCCAGCTGAACAACAACCATTTGGTCTTCTTCTCCATCACATCTACACTGAAATATCCTTCATTCTTCACAACATGCTAAGTTTTTGTCCACATCGGTCGGTAATCAGCTAGTTTATATGTTGCTCTCTACCACTAGATGGTTGCATGAAGGGTAGATGTGATACCTAGCCTACTTCTAACAAACGGCAGGGTCATGACAAGGAACAAATTGAGGATAGACGCGTAAAATGATCTCAAAACAATATTTCCTTATAAAGCTGTCAGTCACCGAAACAAACCCTCTATCACAGTCTTACGCAGTCATTAACAATCATCTGTTGCTCCCAGGTATCAGTTTAAATCACTGTTTCATATATACTAGCAGGAAAATTGGTTAGAATCGTATTTTTGCTTCGTTCTTGTTACCTGTTGTAATCCGAAATAGCGACACCACATCCTGTTCTCGTTGATCGCCTTGCAAATCACAAGACGCCCATTTAACAACGAAAAGACAAGCTGATATGGATAGAATGAGTTGGGTTCCTAGCTTCCAACTTATGTGCTAGCTGCCAAACTGCTGAATAACGAAAACGGGCTTGAAGAATTCATTCGACTGTCCAAGTAATCAGACACTGAACTGAGCGCCAGATTGCATACAAGCAGGTATACATTAAAATATAGTAGAGATTTTCATACTGATATTGTGCGATGTTGAATAGATTTTCCCTCTTACAATTTTGCACAATTTTGTGTTAGTCTGAAACGATGGATGAACCAGATATACGCAACTAAGTCAAGGAGGTACGTTGAACTCCTAAAACATTTCAAATTGGGTTTAAACATCAGACCCTTTAAATGACAACAATCACTATCATTTTTCAACCAATCACAGATATGTGACAATGAAACAATATTCCAAACGATAACATCCTACATAGTTAAGTACAAATATCACGATTTTGTATTATGTAATGTCAAGTTTGATCATTTTTAGCCTACAGTCGGTTGCTACAAACAGTCGTTTTAGGACAATTCAGTTTTTTTCATGTCTATAACGAGTATGTACACAAATCGGGTTTATTAACAGATCGACAACTGTACACCTTGGAGGACCAATCAGATGGATAGAAAAGTAATTCGCCTAATTAATTTCATACCCACCGTTAATTAGAGTTGTAGATTTCTGGACACATTTGTCGGTGGACTAACTAAGTCACAACCAATCAAATATCACATTGGAAATTAACATACTTGTTGGTAGTAGTGTTGTGATACCCCAGATAGGCAGCAGTAATTGGTTGACTAGACTGCTTTATTTAGTACAGTAATGTTTGTGTTTTCCATTAACAAAGGACGGTTGGTCAGGGAAGCTGTTTATCATTAGACATACAAAGTACACCACCACAACTGTACACACACTCCTGTGTACACCCGATTGTCTCATGGTCGACCACAAGACTTACAGGGTTAATTTCTATGTGGAAACATTCTACATTCAAACTGCCATCTGTTTCTAACTAAAACAGTATATTTCCAGTCGTTCGAAATTTGAGTACCGTCATTGCGTTTTTTGGAGCGTACTACACAATTACACATCTTGGTAACACATATTACATATGCCTCGAATATTGCTAGTTTAGGTTAGTAAATGCCGCTGTATATACAGAAATAAGTCATACTTGCAAAACGCCGTCCTTCGGCTAACTAACGTTAGAAGTAAAATGTGTTTGGCGAACTTCTAAGGAACTCATGAGAGTGATTCGTCACTAGCATTAGTAAATGACGTTAGTTAACAGTAAGTGAATGGATAACAGATCACTGTTCTTCACACCATACTAGCACAACCGACTCCGTGGAAGGAAGGATTATTATCTCAACATTACTTGTGTACATAAAACTGATTGGTCCTTGCAATCTTCGGCAGATCGTTAGATGTTTTTGTGTCCAACGGTTTGAATCAACCGATCCCTTGCAACAATACAACATTCAGCCGACTTGTTCTGCGACTATAGCAATACTAATGTCTGGGGTAATATATCCGAATATACTTTAACGTTTCCTTACTCTATACGTACCATGCTAAAACTGTGAATCAGTTGGCGTAATCACCAAACTACGATTGGGCTGATAAAAATGTTAACATACACAACGAGCAGACGACCTTCTGTTGGTATGACAACAATGAATTATTCTCCATGGAAGTTATATAAAATCAAATAATAATTTCGAAATCTACAAAACTTTCAATATAACCGTATCTTTTTGAACACGTACTGTCTTCATTCACAAACTATTCACTAGTGGTACACTGCCACTTGTTAGAGAATACCTCTCAAACCGGTGACCTATGTGATGATTTCCTTGTTTGTTGACTCACTGACTTGGTAACTTACCGACTGACTACACCTAACTTGTAGAGTTGCGGTGCGTTCAGTGTTATGAACAACCATGGCTTTATTATGATCGTCAGTGTTCTAGTCATTACTATTGGTGAATGCAAACGTAATAGTTCGCTGAAGTGAACCTCCCTAGCCCTTAGACTTCTTAGATTCATCACGACTCTAAAAATAGTCACAATGATGAAATAAAAAGCTAACTTCAATCAAAAATCAGACACAGAAGTGCAACCACAGCTAAACAGTAGTCCACGTCCACAATTTTCACATAAGCACATTTATTAACCACAAATCATGACTGAGTTGAGTGCTTCATGAAACGTGAATAATTATCCTACATAACTTGTATTACTAATAAGTAATGTGGCAGATTTATGAGTTGGGTCTCATCTAAATATCCTACATAAGTTTCCGTAACAGCGATAGTGGAGCCCAGTGTTCTTCTATTACAGTAATATGGGTGGATGTCGGGATACTCCCAGTACAGCTGGATAAACATAACATTTGTTGTACGGTTTTTCAATCGTGTGTATTTTAAACCGCAGAAATCATATTACTGTGATAAGGAATCATCGAAAGAGTGACGTTCACTGTCGTGTCGATGAGTCTATCTGCGTATAAAAAGTGTACATAGTCTTGCGATGACTGACTAAAGTCGCCTGTGGTTGTGGCAGCTTCACTGGTCCACCTGTGTAAACCTCATTAGAAGTGCCGTCAGTTATTTTTCTCGTTCAGTATGCGTATCATAAAGAATCAAGACACCGTAATCGGTCCAGAATTCATGTATCAACTCAAACCCAACCAAACACTATTCTTTAATGAAACGCACAACTAGTACTCGACAGCTCAACAACAACAAGTTGTACAACTCGTAATGTGACTTAATGAATTAGGATGAACACGCCAGAGAGATCACATTTTCCAATTAACTAGTTAAACGTAAAACAGCTTACCAATCTAGCAATATTAGTTACTCGAAATTATCACAATCTAATGCGACTAGGAAGAGAAATGCGTTCAGACACCGTAAACCGCAAACAAACTGTTGAAAATCACGAATTGTAATTGTTTTGCACAACCAAGTAAAAATTTGTTCGCCGGACACTTTTAGCAAGTTCCGGTCTCCATACTATTTATCGATTAAGTCCACGCAACACAAGTTGCTACCACAACCATAGTCTCCTAATGGATGTCAGAACAGAAATACTGATGTCACTTCCTGCTGCATCGGTAAACTTTAAGGTCATGTGAGTGAAAGTTGCAGTGCCATGGTGACGTCCGAAACTACGGCACAAAATGGATGTACTGGTTGAAGCATCCATTGATGTTGATCGGCATGCAAACTAATCATCGGATAGTTCAAGGTCAATTTAGCGCACGCTGAAGACAATTGTGTAGCAGCCGTTTCGAGTGCAAAATCTGCATCCTAAACTGGGTCTCTAGGCACATGCCTTTTTTTCAAAAAATTTATCAAGCTTTTTCGTTGATTCTTCTAGTCATTTGTAAGTTACATTTAGAAAGACTATGTTAACTGACTACTTTCGGAAGTACTGGAAAACAACTAACGATAAGGCCTTTGCATCTAATTTCCATCTTATATACGGCCTACAGCTGCATTTTTGCATACTGGTGTCCCAACTTTCATGGTGTACAGAATATCTGGTAGTTTGGAATAGTAGTGGTAGTGTTGGTAGTTCGAGTTGATGGTTTAGTTTTTGGGATATTCACCAAGCTAGGCACTTGGTTTGCAAACGTTTCATCAGTAAACGAGGCGACAGCATCAGAGCTCAAACTCGTACTCACTGATGATGTCATCTTGTCTGGTGATGAAACGGTTGCAACTTCAATATGAAGCCCGGCGAACATCCGAATACCTGAACAGAATATCTACAAAAATTTCGTCTAAGGTTTATCGTGATCGTTTTTCTTACTAGCGTGACCAGAATGCTGACGAGAGACAGTTTACACTTGTCTTACGTTTAGAAAATCAGTGAGAGGTGGTCCGCTTATTTTGTCTCAGAACTTCAGTACACTGCTTCAGCATGTTGGGAAAAGGCTTCGCCCAGCCAGTACTTCGTGTACTGTCACGTTTTTTTCTAAGTCTACTACATTTCGGTTGGTGGGGCGAAAACTGGCATTTCAATACACTTGTCGAGCCAGTGATATCCGTAGGTTTTCAGTTGAGTTAAGATGTGAACCCCAAGTTGGTCATTAAGGAAACCATTGTCAGTGCGTTGTATATTAAGGCAAGTCGAGTCAATATTATACTTTATACATCCCGAGAGATGAATTTTCGGCGTTTACCAGAAAAATGAGGACAATTCACCAATAATAATGAAAATCTTGGAGAAGTTAGGGAACAGTCGCAATCGGGACCACGTAGTGGAAAACTTATTGGTGACTGAGATTTGTGATTAAATCCAGAATAACAAGACTGGGTTTATGTAGATGTCGGGCTAAATAAAAATGACGAACGAATGGTAAGACCGAGTGCGTGCAAGCAGATGTTTGTGCCGGGAAGTGGTGAAAGATGTGGGAAAATTCACTTAGAGAAATGAAACCAAAGAGAATGGGTAATGTCAGATGTGATTTATTTAAAAAAACATTTCACATATTTTGCAATGATGAGAGGCAATAAAACCAACGAATTGTTTACGGTGAGTGCTACCACAACGGGAAAATTGTTTTTTATGGATCTGGCAAAAAGTGCAAAGTCCTTCAACAACAAATCAGGCAAAGTAACTGGTAAGCAATATATCTAATGGGAAAGCAAACAAGCCTTGATAAACTGCTTGGCCAAGTGGTGTGGAATGGAGTATAAGCCAAAACGCTGGGCAAAACCGATAAGTTTCGGAAGTTGGTTAAAACAGCAGAACTGTGAAGTGACCAAGCCATGTTGATACTCGAAATAATCCCCAGATACTTAACAGAAGACAATGGAGGTAAGAACTCATTAGTTATGTGAAGAGAGAAGCGTGCGTCAGTATGTTTCCCATATTGAGTGCCTTTCATACGGGGGGAAAATATGTCAACATAAGTGGATTTTTTAAAATACAGTCCCACGCTAAAAGCGGGTGTCATCTTAAAAATGTACGTGAGAATATGCTGGATCCAATCTGACAGATCGATTATTAAGGAAGGTAGCGGGTTCCCATTATCTTTAACAATTTCGTGAGGTGTAATGTCATATAGTTTTGCAAACGGTCAATTTTTTGCTTTCAAGTAGAGGAGTTTGAGCCGGGGAAAGATTGTATTACTAGTAAATAGTCTGATAAAGCTGGTAACTCAGAAGAGACCTAATTGTGAAGAATCGTGGGTATGGCTGGATTTGACACAGCGATAAAAACACCATGCCCAAACGCGGCGAACGCTTTGCCAGCTGAGTTAAAATGCTACGCCAGGAGCTCGGAAATTTCAAAGTTAGACTCTGTTGCCCACCCACCCTATTGTCTCATATGGAATCTACCAAATGATCAAGAGGACTGACTGCCCCGGCAGGACTTCCTGATTATTACGAAAGCAATGAGATGAAATAACGATTTTATGTGTAGATATTTACGCAGCCAGTGCCGAAAGTAACTGACAAGTTTGTACAAAATAAATCCACCTCTCAGTAAGAGCAGAATTATATTTTGTAGAAATTATATCGCAAGTTGCAAAGTATTAGCAGTAAGGAAATTAAGTTAGGTCACATAAGGAACTACTATAACGTTTTGATAAACATGTAAGAAAACGACTTATGGCCTAGAAGTCTTTTTTGTAAAATACAGACGAACACAACAAAACAACGATGCTACCAACTATACATTATATAGAAAATGTCAAACTTGAAAATATGGGTATGTGAAAAGTTGTTCAAAATTAGACGAAGACGATTGAGCTCCAGAAACTAGTTTAAGAATGTGAAATTATTCACTACTGTTAGAATAACGCTGTTAAATATCATGGTATGGATTGAAATATGATTACTTGGGCATAGCAGACTAGATTCTGACAAGGAACATGGATACATTCTGACATTTTGAGAAATTCAGTTCACACCCAGCCGTACATGTTAAACTTGCTGTTCTGCTTGTCAATCTGGTTCTTTGCTATATTTCGACTGAATAGTTTCTCTACTGCCACATAATCCATGCGTTCATAAGTGCATGAAAGTAGCCACAGAGTAGTCGAGCTAAGAAACTTTTTGCCTGGACAATATAATTTCTGTTACGCGTGACTCTAATAGACACTCTGGTCCAACAGGTGTTTGCCATTAAACATAACAAACAGCAGGAGGCTTGTTTTCTTGGTGTGTTTCACTGATTGCTGAAAGTATGATCGAAGGTAGCACTTTTAGGACGTTTAGCGGTTGACGAGTTAAAACAGTCTCGGCTGACAACGGTACATTGGGATCGCACTTTCATACACCAGCTTTGTACAAACAAAATTATTTATAAATTCATTAGAAAACAAGACCGAACCACCTCATGACGATTAGATGACGTTTATGGAAAAACAGTCTGCATGAACAGGAACACTTCAGTGATAAATAAAATCTATACAAAGGTCGAACAGTGGATAACTTGATGGTTTTTTAAAAAAACTCATTTATCTAAACTTTTGCGTTTGAACAAAACAGTTAGAACACGAAAACTGGCAGACGCAGGCATTTCGTACTGAGCTATGAAGTCAGGCTGGGAGCTCGAAAATTTCACATTTGGGCGCAGTTACTCGCTTAATCTAGTATGCCATATGGAACTCAGCAAATGATCCAGCGGACGGACTGCTCAAGCGATATTTCTCAATAATGCAAGCTGAAATCTACCAGCGCCACCGTTGAGCATTGAAATTAGGACAGGTGCGTAGTGTGAAGAGAAGTAAGTATAATAACAGTCATCAACCCACACCCCAGCAACGACCACTTTTGGAAGATATTGTTCAAACCACCTAGACAACACTTTGCTGGCTCGTTTGACGCCCGCCACTTGCATATAACTTTATAACGATCAATGCAACACTGCGATTTTCTCAATCTTTACTACTCGAATCTTTTCACTCACTGATTAGTTTATTGATGCCAAATATTAGTAGTCTCAAGTAGGAAGCTAGATCAGTTTTCTGCAAAAGTATTGTAGAGTCTCCAGAAGACTAGTACCACCACTGATTTCTACATTCACAAATATAGTAGGGTTCCGGCTGCCTGGGGTCTGACATCATCCTGTGCTGTCAGGCCTTTGACATGGCTTGTGTTATTGACTACTGAGAGCGACTAACTGCATCTGGCTTGTCCCGTCCACTCTGAATGATGGAAGGACATATGGTGGCTGGCGGCCGTTCTGTTGTCATTATCCCCTTCACCAAGGTGTGTCAGTCCAACACAAGAGGTCCACTCACGTAACTCAGCTTGCCAAAGAGAGATAAACGTTTGGTGCAGAACCATTGAGGACCGTATGATTAACCATATTCCATGAGTAACACGCGTATATTGATTGAGGTTCGTCACAAGCACAAACCCGTCCAGTTGTTATTATCATTCTTCAAGTATACATGCCCTGTAAAACAACACCATACTATGTGACCTGCTCTGCAAGAGTTAAAATGTAATGTGAATTGAATACTCATCATAAGTGATCGCAGCTGTCGCACTCCCACAGACTTTCCGACGAGCCCATTCAAAACGAAGAATCGGACTCTAGTTTCGCTCCTGTTAGAACATATCAGTAGTGCCTATCGTTGACACTTCAAGGACCACGCTTTTCATGAGGCAACCGTGTTGACCACTGTGTCACTGACCTCGCAATAAGTACGATTAATGTAGAAAATATCACGTTTAAACGCTTGACCACCTACCCATGTGAACAGCACTCAGAAGGCCTGATCCCCGAAATGAGACCTAGCATTTATACAAACCAAAATCTCCCGCAACCAGACTATTGCTCAAAGTTAATGATTTCTGATCTTACTGATGAGTAGTCGGGGATTTGGTTAATTTTCAAGTTGAACATCACCCACAGACAAAGTCTATGGGGATGCGACAGCTGCGATCAATTGTGGGTGATGTTCAACTTGAAAATTAACCAAATCCCCGACTACCCATCAGTAATCTAAAATATCGCCTAGCAGGTTTAATGAGATCGGAGATCTCGACCTGTCTAGCAAGTCCTAATCGCGGGGTTATCGATTGGAGTTAACAGACAGTAACTGTGTCTCCATTTCGAGACGATCGGGCAACCTGATCATTACTCACAAGCGAAAGTGGTTGAGCGTTCACATATGATAATTCGGTCGTGCCTAACGTGAGGTCAATGGCGCAGTGGTAAACACGGTTGCCTCATGAACAACATGTCCGTGGTTCAAGTCCCGGCGGTGGCGATGATATGCACTACTGACGAGCTCTAATGAGAGCGAAACTCGAGTCTAGTGCTTCTTTTCGAAAGGGGCCGACTGGAAAGTCTATGGGGATGCGACAGCTGCGATCAATTGTGGGTGATGCTCAACTTGAAGATTTCTGAGCTCTCAACTTGGAATGAAGTCCTAGTTCATAAGTGCAGAAAGACGACATGTTGCGATATGTTGACATTTCGTTTACTCTCATTAGTCGCACACGTAAAACGTGCAGGTTAGATACGAAAGACAATTAAAGGTAGACTTGGTAAGGACACACACGTTCACACTAAGTACTCCGGTTAGCACCACAGCAACCTGATGGGTTGCTTCAACCACTTTTGTGCACATAACGCCGGCTGGTGAGTTCTGATAAATATAGCTTTGTTAAAGGCCAGTAAATTCGGGTTCTGATTGCGTAAGAATATTTTGAACGAGTCAAGTGTGTAAAGTTTGTAGCCTGTTATCGTGAGGTGTTTGGCAATCGATGATGCGGAATTTCGAGCGCTGGGTTCAGCGGTTTAGGAATGTTGTGTCACCAGCTGTTTCAAACATTTCGGGGCGTGTTCCGCTACTCGCTGAGATAGTTGTCGGTCTGTTCTGGCTATGGAAACATCACTGCAACTGCAAGTGGACTGGTAGACAACGTGAGGAAATGTAGACAAGCTGCGTTCGCGATTTCGAAAAACGATCGTTTAGGGATTTGGACTAGACGTGATTGGGCAACCGCATACGGGTTGGTTAGGATAGGCTTTAATTTGTGCTTGATGTCTTTGGTCATGTGATCCCATTTAAACTGCTGAAACGGGAACATACCCTTCTTTTGGACTGCTAGAACTGGCGCATTACAATTGTCCATCTCATTGTGAATCTCTGTGAATTTTTCAAGATAACACCGGCACATTTCCAAAGCTTGATGGAAATAAGGCAAAACGAGAACTTAATGGTGTTACGTCCGGAAAAAGGCTCAGGAGTTGTGTTGATGAATTAAACAGAATATACGAAGAAATTGTTTGAAATTCTGGGTGACACTCAGAAGTTTTTGTCGGATGACACTCCCGACAACGTCCAAGAATTGGAAAAGGAAATCATCTGCAGGCTAGAAAAACTGGGGATAAATGGCGTAATTTCTGTGCAAGCTATTGAAGCCAATGGGCCCAAGAACGCCGCATATGTATGGATTGCCGAAAACCCACAAGCCCAATGTCCCATTTCTGCCCATTATGTCATTGTGCAACGCACCGCAGCATAAGTTGGCCGTTTGGTTAGCTGATCTGTTTGAACTGGTCAGAAAACGCTTCAGTAAGTACAGTATGAAAGGCAGTATTGAACTTGTAAATTGTGTAGACGGCTTAGATGTTTCGAACAAACTGATGTCCTCATTCGATGTGACTTCCCTTTTCATTAACATTCCGTTGCATGAAACGGTTGATAGCATTTGTAGTTTTATTCTAAGCAGCAATGCTCCTTTTCCTATTCCAATATCCGAACTGAAACCATTAGTACTCTTGTGCACACATAATGTGAAATTCAACTTTCAGACGTTCATTTTCCGGCAAGTGGACGGTGTTGCAATGGGCAGTCCACTTGGTCTCCTCCTAGTTGATTTCTTTATGGCTAAGGTAGGATATGCATTAGGTGAAAGTTTGTCAAAGTCGATACTGTACAAGTGCTACGTAGACGACATCCTGGCTTTTTTGATAATTCAAGTGATTTTAATGCATTGTTTTCGGAGTTGAATCAAGCACATCCTAACCTCAAGCTAACTAGAGAGAACGAAGTAAACAACTGCCTTCCATTCTTGGACATTCTAGTTATCCGAAGATCAGATGGTATGATAGGAAGATCTATTTACAGAAAGCTTACTTGGACAGGACAGTATATACATTTTGAAAGTTTCTGTCCAGTGCAATATAAGAGAAGCCTTGTTCGAACGCTTTCTCACAGAGCACGGAGGCTATGCACAGATGATAATCTACCACAAGAATTAAGCACTCTCAGAGATACGTTGTTGGTCAACGGGTACCCCTTGCAATTTATCAATAAATATAGAAGTGCCATTACCCTAAGGATACAAAAAACAATAGTACCAAAGAAGACGGTATACTTAGAACTCTCGTTTCTAGGGGACGGCTGACCAACAATGACAAAAGACGTCTAACAGGTGTTGTATCCAGATCTTATAACGCCATAAAACTATGTATAATATATGTATAATATATATAATATACATATTATAATATATGTATAATAATACGACGAACCAAGGCCTTACCAGTCTCCCCGGTTACGAACAAACAGCCTACATTTGTCACATCCCATCGTTTATACAAATATTCGTGTAGTTGCAGTATGAGCTATATAGGGAGGACAAATCGACAGTTAGCTTCTCGTATCAAGTAGCATGTTCCCAAGTGGCTGGAAATGCAACTAGAAACGCCAGGCGCGCGCAAAGAGGCCGACGGGCGGCATCCAGCATCATCAGTAGCGAAGCACATAATCCAAACATGACGCAGAGTCAATGTTTGTGACGCGTTCTCTATGGTTTTTCGAAGTCACCGGAAACGTATCCTCCAGTTTGCTGAGGATTTGGCTATCAGACGTCACAATCCCCCAGTGTGTGTTCAGAAACAATTTGTGTTTACGTTGCGGCTGCCCTGGTAGTCAGCATCCCCATTTGTTTAATCTTTACTTCCGTATCTGTCTAATCCCCTAAGCCATTGTTTCCGCCCTATGGAACCATATCTTAATGTTTAAAATTAGTTACATGTCCATGTATGATCAGAATGTACGAAATGTTACTCCAGAGAACATCACATGATTTACGTCTTCTCATTGCCTTATTCAAGATATCTATCTGCCAGTAACGTTTTTCCTAGCATATCTTGTCCTGTCTGCAGCTTATCAGGGGTGCAAATCTGCCAGCCCTATGAAGTAGGGTCTTGACTAGATCACGCATGTACGCTACTTGGACAAAGCTGGCAAACAGAAGATATTGCTCGCTCCATATTGCTTTACGATGAACTGATCGCTGTAGTGTCTCATTCTAACGCTTGGTGATGAGTATATCTGAGAAAGCTAAGCTACTGCTTTATTCTTTTTCGTGAGGCAAAAGTAGATTTGGATGAACAGAGTCAAGAAGGTTAAACAATTAATCAAAATGATCAACATTGGTGAAAATCAAAATATCATAAGCATATCGTTTGTACAATACGGCTTTGGCAGTATTATTCGGGCCTTGTCATTTGATCATTCCCAACAAGATATCAGCCTATGTTGAATCTAATGGACTACCTATAGCCATTCTGTCTATTTGTCAATACGGAAATCCCTCGAAAGTAAACTTAATGTTTCTTGTACCCAGTGTTTTAGGTTCCTGAAACGGAGCCTTGGTTGTGGGGTCATCAAATGGAGTTAACAGAACATTTATTGTGTCTGCTCTCGAAACAATCCGGCAGTTTGAGCATTACTCATTACTTACTGCAAAACCCGGCTGCAGTAAGGACATATACTACTGACTAATCTTAACGAGAACAAAACTCGAGTCCGGTCCTATTTTTGAGAGACTGGCTAACAGTTCTACGAGAATGCGGCATTTGCGATCAATCTTGAACTCCATTAATCATTTTCTCTTTTTAGACCTTCGCAATCTAATGAAACATTTACATCCCCGTTCGTCCGTTATTTTCAAGTTGTAATCCAGCCGGCTTTTTTAAACGTTCTGCTCACAAGACAATCGTACCGGGTGCCATCTTCACGTTGTGCACATAACAATGAAGCTTGATTAAAACGTTAGTAATTCGAGCTCGCTAGGTTTACACTGAAGCTGAGCTAGCTAATGAAGAGAAGTTCTTGACCCGAACACTATCTGTTAATCAACTCCCGTGTGAATTTATTTGCATCCATGCCGAAAGGAAGCCTTTGCAGCTGAGGGTGTACAATAAACCGAGGAAAGAGAGTTTCCTGTAGCAGTCACTTCGAAGAGACCAACCTGGTAACATAAGTTGGCATAAAGTTCAGTCCGTTTTGTCTCGAATGTATCTTTGGGATTAGTTCCGTCTTTCATAAGTAATCTGGGAAGTAAGTTTGTTCCATCTGACACTTCTGCTTCTTATGCTCTCCAACAATTCATCTCCAACTATACTACCTGTTATACTAACAGAAAGGGTCCCTTCTGTGAATGTCAGAATAACTCCTCAAATGACTAACTAATTCGATAGAACAAGTTTGTAATTCCAAAAGCGCATCCATCATGAAGCACACCTGAATGGATGGAAACGAGATGAGCCTTTTCAATCCATTCGCTGCCATTTTTGGCAACCGATCACTCAACAGAATCCAGCTCAGTGTGCGTAAAAAGTACCCGTCCTGATTTGATTTTTACCGATCTGACTTTCAG
This sequence comes from Paragonimus skrjabini miyazakii, assembly GCA_014338405.1. Lineage (NCBI taxonomy): Eukaryota > Metazoa > Platyhelminthes > Trematoda > Plagiorchiida > Troglotrematidae > Paragonimus > Paragonimus skrjabini miyazakii. The sequence continues at coordinate 103,755 of JTDE01000299.1, forward strand.
CCTGTAATTCAATCATTCGTACTCCATTCTCATCAAGTTTGAAGATTCCATTTGACTATTCTGTGTATGTGGACGTTAAAAATAAACGAAACGTTGATCTTGTAGTTCCTGTTGTTTCGCCGCCTTGAATAAACTCATCAATTTTATCCAATATTTCAGGGAGCCGTATTGTATTGTGAGGAAAAATAACCTGCAGCATACGAATGTGATTAGTGTCTCTCTCACAAGATCTATGCTATTACTAATAAGTAGTTTCGCAGATTTATGATTTTAGATGAAACCCAATTGTGAAGAGTCAAGGCTTCGGCTGGATTCGAATCAGCGACGGAAACAGCATACCTCAACGCGGCAAGCGCTCTGCCAGCCGAGCTACGAAGCCACACTGAGAGCTCGGAAATTTCACATGTGGACCCGGTTACTCACCCGCCCCACCAAGGGATCGACTGCCCTGGCAGGATTTCTCGATCAGTTCACACTGGAATCCACCAACGCCACTGTTGAGCATAGAAATTGTGTTACTAATAAGTAGCTTGACAGATTTATGATTTCAGATGAGACTCAGCTCAGCTGGTAGAGCGCTTACCGCGTTGAGGCACGGTGTCTCTGTCGTTGGTTCGAATCCAGCCGAAGCTTTAACTTTTCACAATTGGGTCTCATCTAAGATTTATTTTAGAAATATCCAAAATGGTATATCTTCTCCCCTGCAAGTGTATGGGGCTTTAAGTCTTACACATTATCCTAACAAAAGCAAAACAGTAGTCCAAAATTACGAGCACACCTCACAGTGTTTTCAAAACAGTTTGATAGGAGAAGGTTATCTGAACAAACATCAGAAGTGAGTGGCTCACTAGAAGAGGGGGGGGGGGCAAAAACTCAGAGCACTAAACGGAATGTAACCGCTAAAGAACGTGTTGCTTTCTCTGGTGCAGCCTTGTTCTATTCAGTTAGATGACTCTGGCAACATTATAAACACCAACCGAGTAAAAATCCGAATAAAAGATTACACAAAATTGTATGAATTCAGCTGTGCAGTGGTGTGGAGTTTGGACAGAAGCCTTCTATAGCCAGCGGGCAGATAAATATGCGTGATACCAAATACTGATTACCGCATGGATAGTTGAATGAATAGCATTTTTTAGGTTATTATTCCAAGACAAAATAAGAATCTTCGAAACAATTCTATATATCACCAGTCGTTCTGAACAATAATGTTACCCTTGATATCACCAAGTCTACTAAATTAGCGACACAGTCACTGTCGATAGTAGTATCCACAAAATAGCACAAATTGTGAAAAACTCCGCATAGACAATTCAGTTTTGAAAAGTGGCATTCCAGAACTATAGAACGTTAGGTGAAAATAACAGGCATTACCGTCAATACTCGTTGGCAAACCAATACATTAGTTTTCTGAAGAAGTTGGGTGGTTTAAATTATTCCGAACTGAACACTACTAACTCATGATGGCAGTCTTCCTGTTCAGATAAGCCTTTCGAATAGCATACTTCTAAAGGAAGTATTGCACTCTATTTTTGCTCTCATTAGAGATCATAAGTAGTGCATAACCTCATCCGGGCCGGAATTCTCACTTTAACATCAGTATTTATGAGAATATTACATTAGACACAACTCCATTATCTTCACAGTAGGTTTGGTTGAATAACGATAACCAAATGCTCAATTGCAAGCTTGTATGTATAATGTTTTGTATGTCCGATCATTTCGAAAGAAGAATAAAGATTTTTCTGCTGCTCATTCTAATCGATAAGCTTGTGATGAAGACTTCTTAGTCAATTTGAAGTTACTGTGTTCAAATTGGTTCTGTATATAATCACCTATTAGTTAGTAGACTACACAAATTACAACCGAATGGACTTTGTGCACGGAAAACATCCACTAGCAGTTTGCAGGCAATAACGCATTGGCGCAGGTAATTAAAAAGAGCGGTACATAACGAACGAGAAATTTCGAGATACAGTTTGGAATGTCGTTTAAGAATATGTTATATGCAACAAACGTGGAACATACTTGGTTAGTATTTAATGAACTTACTATATAAGGATATGGATCTATAGTAGAGTAGATCGGTCAATGGGAAACGGGAATGGAAAAAATGAAATTGGAATTAAGAAGAGACCCATCAGCGAAAAATGTGGGATTCGGCTGGAGTCGAACCGACTGCAAAAACGGCATGACTAAATATGGCTAGCGCCCTATCAACTGAGTAGGAAAGACAGGCCGGGAGCTCAGAGCGTCTATATTTGAGCCTAATTAACCACCCAACCCACTGTGTCATATGGAATCCACCAAATGATCCAGCCGATTGACTGCCCAAACAAGATCGGAATTGTGCGGACACGTGTGTGGTTTGGAGACCCAGTGGATAGTTTCGTCAGGCTGGTAGGGCGGCTTACGGATTTGAGTATCTTGGCGGGATATTGTCAGATCTACGCCCATGTCGTTCACATAAAATTGTCAATGATTATTTCATCCGTAAATTAAGGACTGTCTACGCATTGTCATGTTTCATGAAATCCGGAAATCAACTAACTTTCCCTATGTGGTTTTAGTGCTTCACCTATTAAACCGATACGTTGCCTTATTTCCTTAGTGATTCTCTCACTGAATGGTAGGTTAACAGGAAAAACTACGTGTTGTTAAAGATCATAATGTACTTGGACACCATTTTAACAGAGTTCAGGAAGGGTGCTTTTATCCCCCTGTCTTGTTAAAAACACTTTTACATAACTTTCTCACTAACAGTCAAGTCAAAATGCATCACGAATCATAAAATTGAAGTCACTAATTTTCATGTGTTATTTGGTGTATAAAGTGTTCACACCTCTTAGTGTAGATGAATAAAGTCCAACCCGAGTTGCCAGCTTGCATTGGTTACGACCAAAATAGCCAAAATCATCATCATAGTATTTCGTGAAGTCCACATGCAAACCAACACTCTACAACCGGCTTTCTCTTTGTGTAGATTCGAGAGGTACAGGCTAGCTCTACGGGAATCGAACCGGTATCCTTTCACGTTACCAGCAGATGTTCTTATCCGTTCGGCTAGTAATTTTATAAGTTCCGTCTACGACAAAGGAATCGATATAACTGGGGAAACATGTTCAATAAGACAATGTTCATTTCTTCTTTGTTTTATTGTGCTCAAGTAATTTGACGCAATTTATGTTTATACGTTCATAAGGCAGTTTGCCTGCGGATGATGAACTTTGTCAAGATTCTGCTGAAAAACAACTATCAGCTAATTATAGGGAAATATATCATTCAAATTTTGTACGAGCAAGGAATCTGTCATTTTAATGTGATTAAATCTATGGATATCTTAAAGTCAGCACTTTCTAGAATTGCACTTGGAAACTCTCATTCCGAATTACATGTCGATAACCAGAAAATGTTAACTTCCACAAGGATTTCATATGCGTAAAGACGGGAGAATTCCTATGGAAAGCTGAGTGTTCTACGCTCTTAATTTGGGAACAGAAAAATGGCAAGCAGTCAGACTTAAGATGGTGGTCGTTGTTCCGAATAAACTTATGCATGTGTTAGGTAGGATTTTTAAAAAAAAAACAGGCGAAAAATATCCAGACTTCAAGAGTCTGATGTAAACAGTAGACAATGAAAATAAGATTTGAAGAAAAGAAGTTTCACAACGTTCTTCAGCTCAGTATGAAAAGAAACAGTGAGGGTAAAAAGGATTTATTAGACGGTGAATTCGTGAGATGGAGTTATGCGGAACAAAACTTAGTTATAAGTATACAATACAAAAGCATGAAGCCCTGGAGATAGGACACAGAGAAGAAAATTGCTTGCATATAAAAAGTAAGTATACATTTCGCACATAACAGTCGGTCTTTCACACATAAAATTAGACAGCGTGTTCAGGAAGAAAAGAGTAGAGAAACACTCAGCATCCGACCGAAAAGTCTGAAATCAACTTCATTCCAGTTACTGTTAAATTCCCTTTCCTAATTGCAGCCAGATTTCAAATTGTGGTTGATTAAAATCTCTGTGATGATTCCATGTAGGTTGTTTTTATGCAAACCATTAAAACCAGTTCTATGAAATAAGTTATACTACCAGTGCCTAACATCTCAATAGTGAAGTCGCTGTGTACAGGTCGGGTAAGAGGTTTTGAGCATGTGAGGAAAAATATGAATGTCTCCGGATGAGCGTAGTTGATGAAGTACAATTTGCGTACTTTTTAATTTATATAGTTATCAGAATTTACCGCGTCCCTAGAACAAATGATGGTTCTGTAAATATTCCGTTATCCAAGGAACTATTGACTTTGACTTCTTAATTTCCAATAGTAAACATCCTTTCCTTATTGTGATACCTTCCTGATAACTAGTTTTGTAAGTATTCGAGGTGTTGATTGTTTTGACCAACAGCTGCCTACAGGCATTTTCTATTCTGACAAGTTCGGTAGAAATCCGGTAGTGAACCAATCAGGGAATGTCTTCCCAGCCACCCTGCACACACGTTGGACCAATCATCTGGCGGGTCGGAAACGCCAGAGTGCCAAATTGCCAACTTGTATTGCAAGTACTTGTTGTATCTCAGTGTGCTTTTTCTGGACTATACTTTTTGTTTTAAGATTATACGATAAAATGATACAATGTTTTATACAGTCTTTAAGGTCAATCTCTACAAGAATGTGAGTGCAACTCAGCCAAATCCATAGAAGATCATCGATTAACTGACCTACCCGTTTGGCAGCCGTCAACCACCAAATTACGGTTGACTTTGGTAAGTCAGTATGTGAAATGTGCCTTGAAAACTGGATTTTAAATATAATTTTGTCTGTTTGGGGAAAAATCAATCAATCTCACTGAAAGCTAAGCAAGCGTCAGTGTAGTTGTGAATGTATTTAATAAACTTATATTTATTAACAGTACTTGCTTACAGATGAAGAAGCCGATGTCTGCAAACGTCTTAACAACACAAAGGTGTCAACAGTACTATCTGCTTTCCGATCATAATCAATCGATCTGGAAAATCTGAAGCATTTTGACTGCGAGTGTAGGAAGAATAAGTTATGTTCATTGATTTGTTCATTAGCATTGTTTACGTTCGTAACTCCCGTGTGTACGAGATGGAAGTGAAAGTCTGCCTCGTGTTCAAAGACTTCGGTAGTTGAATTAGATTAAAATTTGCCACCCGCTTTTTCCGAAAGATTCTCACATCACATGATTCATGATCAATATCTCGATAACACAAGGTATAAGATGTCGAAACGAAGCATGCGAAAATAAACTGTATTTAAATCAGTCGCTAAACTAATCTTAATCCACAAACATAACTCATTTAGTTAATCAAAACAACGCAACAATTTTGAAAAGCATCTCGAAAATTGAGAATTATTTTTTATTCCAAGTGTTATTTAGTTTCGTGTTATTTTGTTGGGCGTCTCCAAGTCGTTCTAAGCATTTTGTCAAAAAGTATTCCATTTACAAATCCACATTGTATTATTTCATTTCGCACATAACCTCAGCCACAAAAATACATTTATGCATGAGGTTGAATAAGTAACTAACTGATGGATAGTGCAAATTAGGTATTATTGAAGAAAACGTCGTAAGTTTGTTTTTATGGGACTAACGCCATCGATACTGATTACCCAACCGTTTCTGGATCCCAACATGGTCACAAACTGTCCCCTAATCCCTTCAATTCGGATGACATTTCACAAGAACAATGTGGTTTGTCTTTGTAACGAGAAAGCCGATTGACATTCGCTTCTTCTGAGTTGTTGATGCAACAACCCGCTTAAATCAGAGTTGAACAACTATCAATTCAATCAATTTAATTCGCAATTCAAAGTGGCAACATGGAATTTTTCCAAAGTTCGCCCGAGTTAAAATTGGTACGTTTTGTGACAGCTGATGTACACAAAGTTATACATGTGACCAAAAACGGGTTGTATAAACTTGAGATAACCCACATGTGACTCGACTGTTTACGTAAATTGTGGCAGTGTTTCGAGCCATGGGCAGATTCAGTTGCTCTGGCATGGATCTGGTGAGCTGATTTTAACCAACCGTTATATGGACAAAAAAAGCTACATGTTAATAGGTTATAATGTGAGTTATAGACAAAAGTTTCGGTTCTCTCCTAGAACATCTCTCTTCTCTTAAGCTTTCTGCGCATCGACTTGCATAAACATTGGTTCAAATTTAACAGTATTCATTTGAATAAAACCAGCTTATGGTTGATTGACTTCAGCCGGTTGAAGTGGACTGTGTTTGGTGCGATAACCATTACACAATGGATAGGGTTCGCATTAGTTTATAACTTTTGAGTGTAACTAAACAAACCTCTCAAACCACAATACTAGCAGATACCAAACTAAGGTAGTCTTCCATTTTTGAATTTGTGGGATTATCTATCGGTTGGCGTGTCTGAAGTCTGACATAATGCTTGCAACCACCTCGTGTTTTCTCTTATGTGTATCTTAACAAGTATAATTGACCACTGAAAAAAACAAAGTAAATTTTCGTCTTCGTTATCACTCGATTCCCTGTGTATTTCTAGTTCCATCTCATAGCTCTCATGCCCTTCACTTAAAACCGACTCATTCGGTTCGTCTGATAAGAAGTTGATTGTGGATTAGCCATCCAAGCTGCTTTGTGTTTGAAAGTAGTTTGCAATGTCAACAAGTGGATCAGATCAACAATTTGAAAAAACCGTTTCAACCAGTAGGCGGAAAAACCGGATAACCTATGAGAAACAAGCTCTCACTAAGATATCACTTTAAAGTCGAATTTATATTATGTTGAAGACAATGCGACTGAAAATTTTTCTTGGATTTCTGCCAATTTTTGGTATGCGGATGACATATTTCGTTTCGTGCTTAACATAATTTGCTTGTTAAATATCATGCAAAACATGTCTCTCTTTGCATTATGGGTAGTGATGAAGTTAAGCAAACATGAATTAGTTTGTGATAATCACAGTATAGATGGAACAACTTGACAACTATATCTATCTCATAGTAATAATAGTGGAAATTGTCACCCGAACCATAACGGGTACACATATGATTATATGGACTATCTTGATCTTTTGGTTCCAAACATTTCGTTGAAACTTAGAACATGCAGAAAATATATCAACAGCCGCCAAATATGAGTTATACTTAAATCAGATCAGCACCATTGTTTAGTCAATATACGGATAATTTGGAGATATCAGTCACTTTTATTTGCAATAACTATGGCTAGCTCTCTGACAAGAAATTGCTCTATTCATCTTGAGAGGTAGATAGTCAACACATAAACCGCCACAACTACGACGGATAGAATAGTGAATAACATTACTGTTAGGTCATTTTACAAAATTATCGAGATAAATAAGAAGACGTGCTAATCGAAGGACAATATTAGAACCATGCGCACAGGTATGCGTACAAATAGATTTGAGTTAGGACGGACTTGATGATCTGGATATATATTTAGAAAGGTCAGAATCAATAGGATAATCGAAATTGGATAAACTTTTGGAGACAAGCGAATTCCATGGTTTGTAAGATAGACTATAACGAGGAGTGCGTTTGTAGTTAAACAAGTGTTTCGTGGATCCAGAAATAATGTAAAAAAATTTCGTTAAAAGACAGAAAGAAATAATCGGAGAATGATATAACCACAGGGGGAGTAAACAGACATTCACAAAACGTAGAATGTGATTGAAACATGAAACTCACTAAGTGAGTCCTCTAACTTTAATACAAACATTATTAACATGAGGAGATCACATCAGATTGTGGCTCACCGTAACCCCTCAATCCTTAAAAGATCAGAGCCTAGAAAAAACGTTTTTAACTTGTACTTGAAGACCAGTATCAAAAATCTGCTGACAGGTTGTTCCGTTAAGAAGAGGAAACAAGAAACCAGACGTGTTAAGTGATAGGCGGTGTGCGCTAAATTAACTGGCCAACTGAATGAGACCATTCTGCTGAGACAGCAAGGCGGACATTTGTAAAACTTAGATATCAAACACATCATCGGCAGGCTTGAGCAAAAGCGAATTTTTGTGAAGGGACATGGGGTAAGTGAAAAGGAGAACGGAGAGAGAGTTGCATTTTTCAGAACGCCCGAATTCGTGACCGGTGGGGAAGGTTTCTGACCAACTGGGGGCAACTCTAAAAATAACCGCTTACCAACATTACGAGACATTGTTGTGTCATAGATAGAAAACAAACCTCTCTATTCATGCAGGTTCTCAAAAACTATTGACATCATCGGGCTGAATGCAATCGGTCTAAGTTTGGGTATGCTCTTCTTTGGTATCGGCTTGATGCTGACTGTTATCCAGCAGTCAGAAACGTTCTTTTGTGTAATGCACTCTATGAACAAATCTCGAAGGGTGAAACCAACATTAGGTTACACTATTCGAGCATAGCTGGCGACATTCCATCCGACCCTCCTGGTTTGACAGCTTCGAGCTGCATCATTTCTGTATATACAATTCTGCCTTCAGTAGGAAAAAACTGTTAGTTTGGAAAAGTGAGTCACATACAAAAGATGACTGGAAACTCGGTAAATTTCAAAAATTGCCGTTTAACTTTTTTATGTCACAAAAGACACTCATGAGACTTGTAACTATGTAATTATATGATTTGGCTTACAACGTGGTTAGTATAACCCATATTTTGTTACCGATTCACACTTATCAAGGGTTGTAAATGAACTGATAGTGTTGAGTTCCCTTCACTTGATTCCTCTGAATAGGGATATGACATGGTGCGAGATATAAGCACTTCGACTTACTCTCATCGTTCACTAAATTACAGTGTTTGCCTTAAATGATACCGGAAGCTTTCGACAATTTTAGTTTTTTACCCGTGCGATTTGTTTTGAAATTAGTGAATTGCATTATAAGTGGCATAGTGTACGCCTGCATGTGGAAACTGAGCACCTACTGTAACATTTTTGTTCCGTTATGCATGAATTCGAGTCAACCGTATCCTTGCCTTGCTCAGCGCTTCCCAAGTTGGACGCTGTCGTTCCGTAGCAGACGGGGGTGGAGAAATTGGGAAAATGAACTGAGGACCACAGAGTGACGTCTCGAGTTCCTAGAAATGAGAATTTAGGATTTTTGTCGAGGAATCTCAACTTAACTTTGATAAGCTGGTATTATTGCACGAAACCCGGTCACATATTGGCTTCTGTACCTGGTCATACCCTTATATTTGGTTTTGATACTCATCATCGGTTGTCAACTTTCTGACACTAGTTATTGCCTGGTGGATACTGAGTGAGGCGATTACAGTGCCTTTAGGAGGCCAAGAGGACCGTGATTTAAAACGAAGCGGGCGGGAAGTACAGAACGAGAGTCAGGTTGTTAGTCTCCGTGTTAACAGTCAAGCTGTTTCGATGACCATGTATGAAAAGTTGTGCCACTGATTGGCTAGCATGAAGGCACCGAGGGAATGGATTATTAAGCCTATAGACTGATAATAGACTAAACATGGAGTTGGATTAGATATTCTAGTTTGCATATATCTTGAGTGTAAAACATTCGACTTACACAGAATCCTGTTCGTTTCATGTGACATAATTAGACAATTATTTATGCATTCATATCTGCTTGGAGAAGAAGTATGGTAGCCTTCGACAGTGTGTTATTTCTGTAAGACAATCAGTCTTGACATACTGTCGCTAGCATCTTTGTGTGCAAGTTGCTCCCGTGATTAAATAAATGGAGGGGAGGGATTCAACTGAAGACAATTCGCCCCTGAAAGTCCACCCTTAGTTAAAAATTTGCTTGATTCTTTCGAACCACCACATTAATCTTGTATTCTAATATCGTATTAACGAGACCTAGTATATTCTTCTGAATAATATACTCTGGAACCTAGTCACACTTTGGAGTGCCAAAGTTAGAACCGCTCAACCATATCGTGCTGTCTGTCGAAGTGCATACGAAATCATCACTGTCAGACCAAGACATATGCATTTCTTACCACTCCAGTTTCGTGAAATAACCTTCAACTATAACAACAAATAACATTTTATACCACGCTCCAAACATTTTAACAGCCAGCCAGATGGGCCAACTTCTTGTTTGTCTGTTACAATAGAAACTGTACTGTCCCCTTAACAATATTTCCTGAAAACGACACACTTTTCCTGTAAAGAAAACTTCGGTTTACTTCCTTGAGTGTTTCCGCTCACGTTTTAATAGATTGTCCCCACAAACCCCAAAAGAGTCTTCCTTTCAGTTATCAAACTCCCATCATGGCTCAATCACATGCAAAATGAGGTATAACGACCTTGAACAGTTCCGATCACTAGTATTGTGATTAACACTGTTTTCAGAATGATAGACCTAATCAACCATTGTTAACGTTGGAATATGCGAACACACACACGTCCATATCCAGTCCGGTTTACACGTGTACATTTATGAGTCACCTCACATCAGAATATTGTCGAAGTAATATAACTAGACCATTACATCATTTTATCGGGAACGTATGTATTGTCGAACTGTACTGACAGTTGCGGTCTGCACATTCCTCGTGTGACGGAATAAAATCCCCTCATCAGCTCAGTCGTAAACCAGTGTTTGTTTGTAACTGTAGTAGGTTGTGCTCTCTATATCACGATGTGTTTGTGCGTAAACATTTACTTACGGTTCAGGTACTCCATCAAATCATTGTTGAATTGAACCGGCTTCTATCTGATTAGCAAGATAACTTGAAGACCATCTATCGGTCAAGATGTGATTAGTGAAGCCAGCTTTTCGGTAAACCCGAAATTCATCTTTCTTCATCCAACAGTTCCACTCGGAATGAAGTGTTTAGTAGAAAACAATGTGGACACAATCACACCACCATTGTACCGTAACCAACTGACAGACGCTAGTTCCAGGTTTTCATACATTTAATGGATTTATATGCTCCCACAATTCTTAATAAAATGTTCTGTGAACGATTAGCATTCAAGCGCATGCCACATGCAAGCCAAATATATTCTTGTGGACTATTGTCGACAAAATGTTTCAGCTAACAGACTTCCTCGATAAATTCTTCTATCTGACTAGTACATTTATATATAGGTGACTATCAGTAAATTGATTAAAAAAACATGGAAGAAACAAAGTGATTGGACGAACACCTCATATTATTTCGTTATGGTTAGGAAAGGGAACGAAGTGGGTGTTTGGTAGTCAATGTTAATTAGACTATGCTAGTGAGATCTGAACAAATTAGTTAACAGGTTAAGAGTCCGCGGTTGGTCAAAAGAGTTTCAGAGTTTAACAAATCTTTTTAAACACAAATCCAACATTGCGACCTTCTCGACTGCCAACAGGATGCAACATTTGACCTTTTGTGATAAGATGATAGATACTCAGTAGACGATGCAAAACGCTCTATCGTTATTCTTGTGTCGCACACAATCGATCAAATGTGTCAGGATCGATGAATTAGTGTCCTCTATTGTCCCAGAACGAACAGCATAATAGTGTGACCTATGTATGCTGAACCACAGGACTATTCGAATGAATAGATCAATTATGAGGCAACATTATCAAATACGTTGTCCTTCAAATGCAGTAGCGTCGCCCGTCTTGATTGAAATTTGACATTTGAACATGCAGGTCGTGTTAATGGCAATAGTTATTAGATATTAACTCTACCATTTCGTCCCCAACTGAATGGATAAACTCGGTACTGATTGCTACTACGTAGATGTGCTCTGGACTGGAAGTTATGCTGAAAAAGTTTTGTGTATGAATCTGAAAACAGACATGGAAACTGATCAACTCACCTCTGCTGCAGTGTACAACACAGTATCTCAGAGTCATTTGTAGCTGAGCCTCCATCTGAATAGCCGCACAATTTAAAATACATTCTCCGACAATATAGGGGCGTTCTAGATGCTTAGGATGAATGCCTATCCGTGATTTTTTATTTTCAATGCAACGGTGAACTATCAACTACCTGAGATAGTAGAACCTACCTCCGACTGAGATTGTCGGTTTGCTTACTCAGTCTAGGCGCTGTAGTTGTTTGACCCCAATCGTTCCAATGATATAACAAGTCACGGGACAACTAAATGCGAAGGTTTGAGATAAAACGTTGGCATATACCATAAAAAGTATCATCGATATTATCAGTGATAAAGGTGTTGATAAATGATCCCTGAAGCATAAGTCGGACTTGAGGGTAAATTACAAATCTGGCTGAAATGATTATTGGACTCCCCTCATCATGGACCAACTACTCAGCGAAAAACACTCTGACGTTGATACCGTGGATGAAACTTGTTTATGGGACCTCTATGTACTAGCCGGTTGCACACCTGCTTGATTGTAGGGGGCAGTCAAAGCAACGTAAAATGAAATTATCCCCCACTGCTCAGCGCAACACTGAACAATATAAACCAGAATGGTAGAACACCATGTTGCTTCCCATAATCTCCCGTCACCATTCACGTAAATGATTCTAACCAGAATGAACTTTTCACAGATTTCCATCTCAAACTATGTGCCACCAGAATTGTTTATTGATGAACTGAACTGAACTAAACAGGGCATTAATTAGACGGTTGTCAAACACTTGCTTTTCACCAAATAGTTAGTTATATATAGTTGCAACATGTGGTATGTGCGTTCCAAACTTTCGTGAAGATGAATTATTTGTGGCTGTTCACATCTGGTCGACATCAGACGACAAGAGTTAGGGCAAAATTATACAATCCAACTTTTGGGAGTTAATCAAACTTTCACTTCCAGCATATGCTTGTTATTAAGTTACTGGGATTTAAAAAAATCGGCGATTTTCAGACACTAGAAAATTTTCCCATCTAACGGACCGTAGCAACTTTGGCTAAAATAAACCAGTAGTTGTGTGTAAGACCTGCTTTGCTTCTTCAAGTCATTAACTGAAACACATGGCATGAAACAGATAGACTTTCGGTTCATGAGATGGTCAAATCACGTGCCTCGCTTGATACACACATGCGGCTGGGCAGTTTTCTAAACCGAACAACTACTTAATTAGCACGATGAAATGTCAATTTTGCAAGTAGTTCCCGTGATGTACATTACCGAAGTCATTCTAAAGTACTGACAGGTAGAATTATGTAAATAGATGTGCCGGATAACCGCGCAAAATTGATATGAACGAAACATGTCAACACTGTTTTTTACTAGATGTACGACGCAACAAAGCAACATAACAAGGGATGATTTAATGAAGACTATTATTAACGAGCATATGTTTTGAAAGTTTTAACGTAAAATGTTTGTAGTCCATACGAAAACGTCCCTGTAGATTAACAAACACTGATCCAAATGCAGGCTGTAATTCGATTTCTGTTTTGTTTACACTATCGATTAAAAGATATGACCACTATTGATTATCGAAAATCAACTTGCTTCCAGCTAGAATGCTTTTCTCTTTAGAGCAATATTTACGTTCAAGAACAAATCTTCCGAAGAATGACCTGTAACAGCACTTGATCACATCCTGGGATGGTAAGACTTTCCGTAACTTGAATGGGTTACCTGATTTTCGGGAATCATATCTATAGCTTTTCCATTTACGTTTCAGCTTATCGTTTCATACATTAGTTCAATCTCGTTATGCAATTCTTCTGAGATGTTTCCTTTACACCTTAAAAAATACTACGTTCTAGATTTGTTCGTAGTGATCAAACAAACGGACAACAAAATTTATCTTTCATGTAGTCAACTATCGTACATCGGTTTAGGGGAATCTTCAACACTTAAAGCCAGTTAACTACGGGACATATGCGAAAGCAGGAGAAACATCTTTGGAATTGATAGTCCCAAAATAACAGAAATGACAGAAAACTGGCAGAGTATGACACTAGTCCAACGTAAGTAATTGGGTAGGAGTGTACACGGTATCTAAACGAAAAACTTGGCTGATTTATGGACTCAATTTAAAATTTGTGGCCGCGGTCGATTTGGTTCCGCTCCCTTAAGCTCACGAGTTTTACATCTGTACTGCGTATAAAATCAAATAAGTACAACTGATAAGTGCGATAAAGATGGCTGACAACAAATCAGAATTTGGAAGTCTCACTGGGGAGAAATTGTCGGGTTATATATAATGCTTGCTATAAGTTACAGCTTATTTCACCTATTTGTAACAGGAAGACATGTTGAAGAAGTATTTCATTCAGTATTCAGTCACACCTATTGATAAAGTTGTCAGGACTGGTCGAGGTCAAACTGTGATAGATCATAGACAAAAGATCAATCGAACGAGCAATTAGTAAGGAAAGTTAACTCATTGGAAAGAATTGACACAGAAAGATGGCCAATAACCAACACCAGCCAGGCAGACGGTAATAAATAGGAGTGCGCACGGTGCACAGACAAAATCCCTTTTAAATTGTGGGCTGGAAGTTGGATTTGAGAACGCGAACAAATGATGGCACTTGATATGTCAACACCGAACAGTAGACGCCTCACTTTATTGCAAGACTTTCCACCATAAACTGTTCAATTATCATGTCGTTCAAAAGATGAAGATACGATTCCCTTAACCCCGGACCATTTTATTGATCGACCGCAGCTCTCCGTAAAGGTCTTCTTATGACACTTCCCCTATTCAAACTTACCAAGCGGCATAGCACTATTTCGGGTTGAAGCTGTGCCGTTGATATTACCCAATAAACACTTCGATGATGGATTAAGATCTCACTGCTATGATGATCGGCTATCACGTCTCTTTATAAATCTGGGCTGACGACTAACAGTATTTGTATGAACCTGCTATCCGTAATCTCGTTCGCGTTGCTTCTATTGAACATGAATATGGTCCGAGTTAATTGACCTGTCGAATCCAACTAGTTGATCTTACCCTATACTGTACATTACTGTTACCCCAGGTATCTATATTGAACATGTCATTCCTCAGATCCAGCAGACCAATTTATTCTGTCGTTCCCTACAGAATACCTTCAGGATCTGTTGGTCAATCCTGAAAACTTGGTCGGAGTTCACTCCATGTACCATACTGCTGCCCTACTTATATGCTGAAAATGAAGCAAACGAAAGATTAACCGACAGGTGAAAGAATTGTGTACAAATGACTGTTTAAAACTTATTCTACCCTAGTTCGGAAACCAAGACAGATGTGATGTGAACGTTAACTCGTTTTGGTTGCACATCGCAGGCTTATGATGGGCGGCTAACAAAGCCTATCCGAATAGCAAGGGTATTGAAGTTGTTAACGCTGAGAATTGTTGATCCAATGTAAACAAAATGGTAGACGAAGGTCGACAATAACCATTACCAGCCGAAGGTACAGAAATGTACACCGTGGTCAACCAAGAGCCTGTTTGTACTATAAGTTGAGGTTAATGTTTTTGAACGCAAATGTACAATCGGTGACGTGTGTGTACAAACTGGTCACTGGAGTCTTGATTTAGATACATTCCGCCACCCGTGTAACATGATCGAAACTCACCTCGATGATACCACCGTGATATTTCTTATTTACAAGTGGCGGTGTAGAGAACTGGATATTATACCTCAGGGCGATTGTAATGGCCTGTGGACTGAATGACAATACAGAGCATAGAATGCCGCTCACCGAAAAGACAAGTACCGTGTTTGCTTAATAGAAACACAAGAAGAATGTGGTCATGTGCCACGAAGAGTAAACAGGGATGATCTAAGTATTCACTCTGTAACAGGACCGTCTAGGTGCCCATTTTTGCGGAGTTCAGGATCATCTGATCCTATATTCATGTTATGCAACAACTAATCGCAGGTTTATCGATTGGGGTTAACAAGACAGTAACTGTGTCTCCTCTCGAGGAGATCGAGCAGCCTGATCATTACTCACAAGCGAAAGTGGTTAAACGTTCACATATGATAGTTTGGTCGTGCATAATGTGAGGTCAGTGGCGCAGTGATAAACACGGTTGTCTCATGAACAGCGTGGCCGTGGTTCTAGTCCCGGCCGTGGCAAAGATATACACTACTGACGAGCTGCTCTGATAAGAGCAAAACTCGAGTCCGGTGCTTGTTTTTGAGATGGGCCTACTGCAGTGTCCTTGGGAATGCGACAGCTGCGATCAATTGTGCGTGATGTTCAACCCGAAACATTGGACTTGCCTGAATCGTACAAGAAACCCAAAGAGAGACCGACAAGTTAACGATTCATCCTTTATTCACAACTTAGATTTCGTATGATAATATGGATATCGGAGATGGCTGCAATCACCGAGCACCTTGCCTCGTTAGCTCATCAGAAACCCTAAGTTACCGCGGCGTAAGTGCATTCGCTTCACATTATCGCCCAGGTGAATGCCGGGTACCCACTAGACTTCACCATATGAAGTGTTGCCTAGCTTACAATTGCGCACTATAGGATTCCGACAATTTTGCACTCTAGAACACATGAGCCCATTCTTACCCTCTCAGTTTTGATCTGCATTCAAACATTGGCCACCTAGAGGGGACGTAAAGCAAAATGAGGGTACCTGCGCACAAGTGCACGTAGCGAACGCCACTCACACCATACATGGTATGCCGCTAACCATCTGTTGTTCAATACGGAAAGTCGTCGCGCATAACTGCAGGCTGTCTAATCTTATTTCAGTACGGTGTCAACTATTGTGTAACTCTTCTGATTAATTGCCTGATACTATGTAATATTGAATATTCAGTTTTATTTAGTGAAATACGTAAATTATTTTGGTTTCCCATTGGAGATACCCTGGGTTTTACGACTTCATGAAAAAGAGGTCGTGCGTCAAAGTATAAGCGTTCAGCTGTCCTAGAGAAAAAAATCAACAGCAGTTTAGTAATGTTTGTTTCCGCTTGGCATTCTTGATAAAAAGTGAGTTTAAATACACCACTACTCTCCCGGATAAACATGTGAAAGTTACTCAGTCAATCGAAGCTCTGAACTGATCAGACAAGGAGTTTGGTGATTACGTAAACACCTCAATCCGTTAGATAAGACCCCTGGTGACAGAAGAACATTTGAGATAATCATACAATACTTCTGCTGAGGAGATTAAAAACAATGTATATGACTGTTAAATGATAGAAACTACCGTATTTTTTGGTAAATGATATGATCCAACCAACCACCTAAAATTGAGCAAATTTCTTCCGGTCATATTCAGACAAAGGAAAGAGCACTTGTTGATATCCATTGATTACTGATATCTTGTTGATTTAAATCTGAAACCAGTGTACCCGTTTCATTGTAGTTGATTCACACAATATATTGATTGGAATATTTTGCCTGTTTTTAGCAAGTATGCACTCGAATTTTGTCGTATAGTAAAATTTACTGTTTTATGAGTTTGAGTATTGATTTCACTGTAGGTTACAATTATTCTACTGTGCGACCGTTATATATTTATAGTGTGGTTTATACTGAGATTTCTTTTGGGATGTATCAGGACAGACAGTATTCAGAAATTGAATATCGAACAAGAGGAATAGCTTGTTAAATTAAAAGACATCCTGAGCACTTCAACGAATTTGTGTATAAACAGCTTCTTCTACTACAGTAAGTAAACCGTTTTCTGTATCAATTCATTTTGCATCTACTCACTTGCGTTTGAATAGCTGTGGTGAAAGACCCCGGAATTAAGTTTTACCTAACATATACGAATTTGTGCTGTCAAATCAATGAAGATTATTCACAGAGAGACATGTAGCAAGACAACTGCAATTTACCATGGAAAATCAGCATACTATTCATTCTGGTCATTCTTATGTGCAATCGTTTTGAAACGTAAGGGTCGTTTGTCTGATTTCTTAACGTTGACCACGTGAACTGAGTGTAAACTTGTGAAGAACGTTCTCAGACGTTTTCACAAAAGGTCATTGTCTTATTTGGTCCGGAAACCACTTACGTGTAGTCGAAGTCTTATGGATACATCAATAATGTTCTCTGCCGAATTTCTTCAAATTTGACTACTTTACTTTGAAGAGATATCCCTGGCGTACTAAACAACCGTCAGGTCGAGTATACGAAGTCCAAACATACCAACAACCTGAATCATCGGACACCGATCGATAGGAAGTTTGCTATGAGCTGATTCAAAAGTTCAGTTATTCATCCCTGAAATCACGCATAGATTATCACTAAAGCACGTTTAGCTGTTCGAACTATATCGGGTAGTTATTGTACTCAAAATGGAAATCGATTATTGCACAGGATAAGGTGACGTTATACCACTTTCATTCATACGTTATTCTCGAAGTGATTGATGTAGGACGTTTGTGCCAAAACAAGTTCGAGGGTTAGGATGAAAATAATAGACATGCCAACTGGAATTTCGGTTGTCTGAGAAAACGTTGAAGAGGAATCCGCTATAGTTCACCTTCCTGTTATATCCACCTAGAACACTGTTTAACCTAGAAGGCAATTTTACGTGTACTGCTTATAGTGAGACGATCATAAATACGGTTCTATTGTAGGTAAACTGAACCCACGGCTGCTCGGACTTCTTTGTGCGCTTTACTTGTGGAAGGGAGTCAATAGTTTCATTGATCGTACAAATTTGAGGTAATCAGTTGTTTTGTAAATTTAAAAAAATAACCTTCATTTGAACCAGAAATCACACCGAAGTAAATTGTAAGATTCAGTTCATAGAAAATATTGTTCATTAAAGCTTTGTTCGGACGAGGATAGTTTATATCAAAATCTCAACCTTGGTGTTTTACCTCGTTTTGAATGAAACACAAAAAGTAGAATAGTATGAAGGTGTCCAAAATAGCTTTTATTTATCTTGACTCTCTTCTTTATTTACTATAAATAATGCTAACTTATCATGCTTTCCTCATTAACTAACATAGTTTTTCATACAAATTTGTGTCCAATACAGCGACCTTCACTGAACGATTGATTGTAACTAAACCTGAAGGGATGCTAAGTTGTTCATCAATGTGCCGACTAATCCAAAGCTCGCTGGTTTCATACAGCCGTTTTACCGTGGTATTAAAGACTGCCATCCACGTGTTCACACTGGAAGGAAATGTCGGTTTTTGTGTGCACTAACCTGCAAGCAATTCTCACCGAACCGTCGGCAGATAAAATCAACTTGTGGCGTCTCTACCTTGTCCGTTTGTATGGTTTGGATCACGTGGTCTCCTTTAGGAATAAACTAGCTGGCTGTCAATTCGGACACATTATGACCCTCTTGCTTTTTCATTAATCAAATAGAAACACACAGAAACTAAACTCATCAAAGTTCTCCTGTGGGTTAGCAGTACGTGCAATTAGATATGGAATTATCGTGGTGATGATAACTGACACCATGTAACATGTCCGTTTTCAATGGATGCGTTTAGATAGTGTATTCGGTGCTAACCGTGGCCTACCGATAACTGATGAACGAAGTGTTACCTGTATAGTGCAAAAGAACTGTTTCTCACGTGTCAGATAACGTACAACTAATCAGGCTGTATTCTAAGTGGCTTAGAACCTTGCCTGAAAATTACGGTTACACTTTTTGTTAAAAAATAAACCGATGAGGTCACCAGGCAAAAGGAATAGCGACCCCTTGAAGATAACTTTTACCAGTCATAATGAAAGGTAGCAAAGTTGATCAACTTTTGTTTAACATGCAACTTCGTTTGTGAGTAGTGTGCCACGACTCGTACGTGAAGGGGATAAAAGGCAGGTATCGACGCCAGGAAGATGACAGGCCGAAACAGACTACTGGAAACGTGCATATATACTATGGGGGAAGCTTCACCAAGGCGAATGACGATACACTGCTACCCCATGAAAGTGGATGCACTGCAGTCATGCAAATTAATGTTTGCCTTCGTTGTTCTATGTTGTCATATACGTTGTAATAGATTTCGCACAATATACAACCTTCCAGACCGAGCATCTTTTACAGCCAAAACAAAACTAACGTTCGATTATATCCTATTGGAAGCAGATAGCTCTGAACATTAGAAATGACGGTTTGTCCAAGTGGGAAAGACCAGCAAGGATATCGTCTTGATTTGGGTTGTATGAGTTACGAAGTAGGTAGTTCACACTGCATGATGATGTACAGAGGCCGACATCAACTGCGTGTATCAAGATTAGCGCAGAAGACCATACAAAACACAAAAACTGGAAGATTATAACAGGTGAACAACTAATACAGTTTGAAGTCAGGAAGAAACAGAAGGAGGATTGACTAAATTCAAATAAAACTTTTATTTTGAACTGATTCAAGGACTGTACACGTTATTTAACACACTATAGATATAAAGTATTTTTAAAAGTGATGCTTAGTTTCAAATCAAAAGTTATTTGTAAAGTGTACAACATTATACTTGCGCATTACCTTGAATTGGTCTTGTACCAGTATTAAAAAATAAACAATAAGGTTTTAAGTTTAACATCACTGTTGCCCAAAGAGCTCTTACCACACCGTATCCTAAAATTTTATTGATTAAAGCTTACAGTCAGGTTACACTTGAATGTCAACAATTACTTAATTCAATTTTGTGAACTAGAGATACATGAGTCACCGTGCTATGTGCATTCATCTTCAAGTTTTGACCTGACATAGTCACTCGTTCAAGGTCATCGGTGTTTGTATGACTATACATTCGCTTGCTTGACTATACTGTACTTTGTTAAGATGCAGGAAAGAACTTCATACCACTCCTTCATAATTCCGTATAACACGATCAAAGGTCTTGCAAGTACGAACTGAATCAGTCTTGTTAGCGAGAGTGATTGGGTCTTAAAAACAATACTTTTCAGAATTGTGACGAGTGACTTACATCATACGCTGATGGTTACCAAAAGTCAAGGGGGCAACAACAGCAAAAGCAACAACCTTCGTTTGCACGTAATAGGGAATGACATTTTGCTAAACGATCTGTACGGTTTGCGGAAACATCATTGAGTTCTGGCCAGCGCCGGTGAAAAATTAAACTGCATAAGTAAGCAACATCGATCACGAAGTTTGGGGTTTACCGAAATTTAGTTTGATCCTCTCTTACCACACTAGAAGAAGGATGCATTTCTGTCCAAAAGATATTTTGCAAACCGGGTTTGTTGTAAAACTGCAGTGAGAGCATAAAGAAGATATATATTCCGATATCAACATTTCGTTTAGTATTGTTAGTTACAAGTGTAAGTGACGAACAAATAGGAACAGAGAGAGTATTGACACCTACATGATCACACGAAGTATTGTCATTAACATCACGGCGACCAGATGGGTTGTTTCGAGCTATTGAGCACAAAACGTCGGATGGTAAGTTTTGATTTACTAAGCCTCGCTAAGTGTCTGTGGTTTCGTGTTCTGCTAACGTAACAAGGTAAACAGATGAGCTTGGTGGTCTGTCTTCATGGGGAGTCTGGCAAAGATTTTGCTGTTGAAACAACATCGATACGCAGTAATTATATACTAGTGTAACATGCAACGGGGTGGAGGTACTGAAGAACACCGTTTCTCTGAAGGACGAGGGCCAAGCTGGAATCTGGAGTAGTAACAAAAACCGACAGAGGCTCAGTAAGTCATGCACACAACTTACACGGTCAAAAACTCAAATGGCGTCAACCACACGACAGTGAAATGTATTGCACTAGGCATACTCACAAAGAACATGCAAATGCGTATTTCTTTGTTTCTGCTAGAAAGCTGATGATTATTACGAATAATGAGAAAATCCTACCAGAAGTGCAACAGCTTAAGTAAAAATGAACCAGAGTACAATAATTTCGTGTGTCAAACGCTTGAAATTGCCATTACACCATATCAATTTGGGTCCTTTCTTTACAGAGTTTTTTCAAAGTTAAGGCAAAACTGAGACTCAAAGCAAACCTTGAGAATTTTTAGAACGTTAGATAACACTTGAAACTCTGTTTCGAAAACTAGATTATCTAAGTTAGTTGTTACTGAGAATTTTGGTTGTCCACAGTCTTCGAGGAAATGTACAATTCTAAGGGAACATTTCTTACCCTTGCGCCATTTCTGTCCAACTACTGCTCGATACGTCGAAAGCAGTTAGGTTCTTTTAAAATTTTGTACGACAGCTTTAGAATGTAAGGCATCATTGGTGTAATTAGTTTTTGTTAGCTCTTCAGTAAAAACAGCTGCAATAAAATGTGTCATTTTATACAATCGGTGACTAAAAGGCTAGATATCCAATCCATAGTTTAGGAAAGGTCATTGAGTCTACAACAGGGTCAGGTTTGGAAGTATTTGTTTTTAAACACAAAACTTATCTGAGTTTATCGTCTGTGACGACTTTATTTAACTTCCAGTGTTGCGAATCAAAACAGCATAAGAAGAGTCCGAAGACTTGAGGTGATGAATGAGGAGATCAATGTTACCGGGATTTGTTTAACGACCACGGACACTTGTTGTTCGCGTGATACAGCAATATTGACGTTACACGTTGAAATAACTTTTCATGTCAGTTGAAACGTCCACCTAATGTCTCTGCCGGTTCGATCTGTCTAACATTCTCCATGGTTACTCATACATTAGTAATTGCTTTATGGATTAGTGTCGGTAGGCCGATTTCCGGAATGTCGGGATCCCAGTGAATGTATTGGATTCATGGGCAAAGGTGTTGTACCAGTTTATATTTTATCAGTTTGGATCCATTGAAAATTTTGTCCATCAACTTAGTGATTGTGACATGACAATCTCACCGTCTCAACGATCAACATAACATGAAACCACCCGGTGGAACAGGTCTCTTTAAACTTTCTATAACTATTTCATCTATGTGAAAGTAGAAGTGATTAAAAAGATGAGACTATTTTCTGTGTACAACAGTAGGGTTTCCATTTGCTCAACATTCCCGTGGGATTCATTAAAAGTCAATTATACAAACAGCTACTTTCGGCCATTCAGGTTACATCAAGCGCATTCGCGAGCCATCAGTTGCGACTGTTATCAACAGCAGAAACAACTGATGTCAGACTGTGAAGCCCGTGTGTGTGTGTGTATGTGTGTAAATACGGTTTGTTCAAACCTTGAACCCCTCTTGACCAATTATCCCTAAGCAACTAGAAGCTCAAGTAAACGTGATACCATTCGGTACCAATAAGTGCGTCCCATGGCAGAAATGTTTGACACACCCTCTCATTCAACAACATTCCTCTCCTCTTATAATAAACTGTGATCTACCCTATATCCGTGTTTTTAATGATCTAGTCGACCTATTCAGACTTTCCTGAATTACAAAAGCCTGATGAGGACTACCAAAAGCAGAAGTTCGTACAGCTTGCTTCTTGTCAATGAGGTTTCAATCGGAAGATTTGACTACGAGCTCACATATACAGTTTAACGTTTTGCGCGGCGTGACGTTCGTGAACAATGACCAACTGTCCACAAATCGCATTAACTCACTAGCAAGCTCGATATTGTCTGAGTCGCCAATCAATCCAACGAATCGTTAATGGAATACGGAAGATAACGGAGTGAAAACCGTGGATAAAATGTCAAGGTATGGCATAAGGAATTCTTCATTATCGGAACAGACCCAAGCGATATCCCGGTATCATGTTTTATCGGCAAGTCATAAAGCCCAGGTGTCGACGATCTACCCGATTTAATAATTTACCATATTACTTAGGTGCAATTGTAAGACGAGTTACAGATGTCGCCTTGTGCAGTCTCCAATTTAGATGAACTTGTCAGCTATGTCATCACGTCGATACTTCGTTCGATTATCTAGAATGATCAACCACTTCTACACACCTCCAACTCTACTTAAGTAGCACTACATTTTTTATTCGAGTTCTTTTAGTGAATTACAATCTTGCTTCGAAACACATTTTCGTGAGTTCGACCCTGTTCTGTGCTTAATAACCTTTTCTATCTCACTGATTGACCATTTATCCTTTAGTTGGGTGATGCACAAACTGAACGATATGATTATAAAAGTGATACTGATGAGTCATTGCGAAATACTTGCATCCGCCATGTTTTGTTTTCTAGCATTTTTTAAATTCAATATACTGTTGATAAGTCTCACTTACTGCTGACGCGTAGCCATAGATTTCGTACGTTATCAGCTGAGTGCTGCTCATGGTTGACTACAGGTTTTGCATTCGAATGAACCGTTTGGCCAGCTCACGTCGATAAATGGCTCTAGACTCAACGTTCGTACTTGTGGCATATTGTCAGTAACACGGATATATCATTTATATACGTTCGATCCTCGTGTTTGTACACCAAATTTGATGAACTCCACTCCAAAAACATTGCAATGAATATGATATTTCTGACTTATTTACTTCACTTATACGTATGCATACAATTGTACATTCATATCGCTGTATCCTAGGTCCCATTAGTAGTCCAGTTACTAGAATAAATCTTTCTGCTGTTTACAGACATACCTTGCTGATACCACTTAGTAGTTTGTCAATTTTATCAGTTTAGAGGAAACCTAAATGAGAAAAATTTGAGTATCGGTGAAATCGAACCAGCGACAGCATGCACAAACACATTAAGAGTTCTAACAGCTGAGCTACAGAGCCACATTAGAAGCTCAAATATTTCACATTTGGACTCAATCACTCGCCAGTTCACTGGTTCATATGAAATTCCCCCAAATGATCTGTTTGATTGATTACCCCGGCGGTATTTTTTGATGTAACCCAATTCAATAATTTTTACTAAATAAAGCTATGGGAAAATATTAGGTGAAGTTTTTTCGAAACCAGCTACTGACTTAAACAATGTTACCTCAGGTGTCAGAAGGGAGACTCGTTTTGATCCATTTTATATACCATTTTACATAAAGGAATGGATGCCCATGAGTAGCAGGGGATTTTGGGTTTCCTAAAAATTGAACATCACTCACAATTGATCGCAGATGTCGCATTCCCAAGGACAGTTCAGTAGGCCCATCTCGAAAACAAGCACCGGACTCGAGTTTCGCTCTCATTAGAGCAGCTCATCAGCAGTGCATATCCTGGCCACTGCTGGGACTAGAACCACGGCCATGCTATTAATAAGACAACCGTGTTGACCATTGCGAGGCAGCTGCGATCAATTATGGGTGATGTACAATCTGTATGAAAACCAACATTACCTACTACTCATGAATAGTCAAAATACCGCTCAACGAGTTAATGTTTTCCGTGACCTCAAATTGGACAGAAGTCTTAGTCGAGTGGTTGTCGATTAGAGTTAACAGGACAGTTACTGTGTCTCCTGTCGAGACGATTGAGCTGCCTGATAACTACTCACAAGCAAAAGTGGTTGAGCGTTCACATATGATAATTTGACCATGCATAATGTGAAGTCTACAGCGCAGTGGTCAGCACGGTTACCTCATGAAAGTGTGGCCGGAGTTCTAGTCGCGGTCGTGGCAAGGATATGCGCTACTGACGGCTTCCCGAACTTGTGTATGGATGCATAGAAGTGATGGGAGTTAACCTCTCATTTTGCGATTGATGACTTTAGTTTGGTTCATCTGCAGTTACTAAAAAGAGATTTATATGAAACTAGATCACAGTGTCCTCGTTCTGCTTTGACCAGCTGACATTATTGGTTGGGCACCGCTACGTGTAGGGTGAACAAAATTCGGGTGGTAGTCTTAAACCATATAAATGTCACAAATGCACGGTGGATTTTAAACTGATGCAAAGAGTCTATATAGATCCATGCAAGACATACGTGTATTAGGTGAATGTATACGAATATAATTTTAAAAAGTGGAATCCAATTTTGCTTGCATGTGCGTAATATTATTCCGCACTATGTGAATGATATGCGCTAACATACAGATTTGTGAGTTCACTCTAAAGATATACAGGGTGGGATCATGCAAGCTCATATTCTGTTACACACAACATTCATTTCCTCGCACTTTTAATTTAGAATTCAAGATCACTACCGTTCACTTTTCCTCAGTGAATAGCATATCCATAGGTAAATGGTTGCATTCACTGGTATGATGCCTTGTAGTCTTCTGTTCATAGGTCGGAAGCTTCGTTCAGCATCTTTTGATGTCACCAATAGGAACAGTTTCAAAGATGACGTTCAAATCAGTGTCAAGCGGTGTTCCTGGTTAAAATATACAGATATTTCTAAAGGTGCCGAATTTCTTATTTTCAGCATCGAGGACGTTTTCTTTATTTCACACCCAATTGTATATCTGCCTTTACTCATGTCATCTTCGTCTAGTTAGCAGTGAATGTCAAATTCTTGCCTTTTGCGGACAAGCTTGTTGATGGATAAATGGTAGGTGTCGATAAGACTCCAGGTTGTTTATCACCTAGACAGATTTATTGGGAGTTCATTCGTCAAACAAATATATTCGGTATGTGTGGTCCGGCGAGTTGACACAGATGTTGGAGCGGAACGCAGACCATTAAGTTTACCTGTGGGTACAGTGGATATGTTCGCTATCCAACGTTGACTGTTCCCTCATCCGTAAACGTTGTGAGGTTCGGGATCTTATGCGAACTGTGGTACCGGTGCAACAAAACTCTTCTACTCCAGTTGAGCTACTATCAACAGACTACTCGATTTGTATAGTGAGGTTTTAAGCAACACT
>JTDE01000299.1:130368-217157 GCA_014338405.1 Paragonimus skrjabini miyazakii
TGTTGATATGTTTGCTATCAGAAAGATGCTATTGGAGAGATAGCTCTACTAGCAAGACCTGACTTCATAACCGTTAACCAACCACAAATCTGAAAATCATCAATGCTGCCGTCAACAAGTCGGTGCTACTGTTCACAGTTGACAGTACTGAATTCCAGTCAAACTTTGCCTTAACAGAAAATGAGATCTTAGTCTGAATCGTCACCCAAAATTATCGATTGTCCAGTACGGTTATTTTTACTAACTAGTGTTCTGTCAACAGTCACTGGTAGTTATTCGTTACTTGGTCGAACTGTATTGTCTTGAACTAACGGCACTGGTTGATTAACAGGTCATTGTATTTAGCTTGATCAGCTTCACTACGTTCTGTGTCATACCCGTTCACATAAATCATTTTGTCACTCAGCTATAAGCGCATTATGTAGCGCGATTGGCTAAATTTGTTAGCCATCAGGGTCTTTGGCTCGAAGTTCGAAATCATTTTTAACCGATATATTAAGAGAGCATAGAACTTAGGCTTCTAGTACTGAGTTATTTCCAATCTGTTCTCCTATTAACTCCTATTAATATGAGCTGAACAATAATCACAGCTGTTCGAGGCTTTCGCATCCATATGGACGCTGTGAATATCCTCTTTTGAAAAGATGCATTATACTGGTGCTTCATTCTCGTTAGAGCTCGTCGACAGTGTCTATTCTTACTACGGTCAGGAGCTGAACTCAGACCATGTCTTCAGAAAATAAATCTGTTAACCACCACTCCGCGGACCCCGCATTAGACACGACTGAATCATTATATCTGAAAGCTAAATTGAAGTTGCATGTGAATAACGTTCACTAACATCTGACACTTGAAAAATATCTAGCTTAATGAATGTAGAACAAAAGCTCTGCGGAACAAATCACAGCTCGTCAACGAAAAGTAATTCAATGGTTTACTGAGTAGATTTGCTACCTCGTCAATCGGATTAAGTGTTTCAACTCACTCATTCTATGAGGCGTCTGTTAGTTCTTCCCCATGCTTTAAGCATAGTTTCTGGTTAACTTGACTTGCACTCCTAGGTAGAAACTTGTCACGAACAACTAGTTTTGCTCAGACGGCTTGGATTGTACAAAATTCACATAGTTTAAGATAACGAGTCGCTGCACTTTTGGCGACTTACATCTAATGCTAGTCAGTTAATTCTATACCATTTTACATGACTGTTTCTGATTTAGGCACAAGATTTTCCACTTCATGCAAAAGCAAATCACTCTGGTGCATTAGGATTTTCATGTTAAAACCTTGGACGTGACTGCTAGAACGCGATTGGTCCAACTAACCGGGTTATGCAAGGGACATCAGCGGCTTTGTTTAATGAGAACGGGGTTAACGGTCACAGTGGAGCACAGATCATCTGACCCTGTCCCTACTAATTCATCAAACTGCGGACCGTATTGGTTCCTTTGACAGGTAAAGGGGTGCGAGGGGTTAGGATTGTCTGTGGATCTCATGTGCAATGGAAGTTAGGTTTAGGGTCGTGGTAGATTTCGAGTTGTAATATGAGAGTGAATTAGTTTGTGAGGACATTTTCATTAGTTCTCTTGTATACATGGCTGACGGACGCAATTACACTCGCACCAGTCCCGAAACACGCAGACCTATAATCGAAACATACGAAAGGAGCGATGACTGGCGTATGGTTGCCGTTCTGAACGGAGTCAAGTGTTATACCGCTTACATGTGGCTTCATGTGGGTTGCATCAGTTATGAAGCGCAGCCTCGCAAAGGACATAAAAGCAAGATTCTGACAGAATCTGAGATTGATATGTTGTTGAAGTGGATTTCCATAGACCCGACGATGACACTGCAATTTTTGAGATTGCGCGTCAAGGCTGAGTTCGGGAAGGAGTTATCAACCACAACGATCAGTCGATACTTGGATGACCGATGCATAACTGTCAAAAAACTGTGCCAATTGCCCGTCGGCATAAACTCAAATGAGAATTTGGAGCTACGTCGACTGTTTGCATATCGACTGGTGGAGTGTTATGCAAATTCAAAGACTGTTTGCTGGATAGATGAGACAAATTTCAGTTTGTTCTGTATGAAGTCAATGGGATGTTCATTAAAAGGAACGAGAGCATGCGTCACTGTAACAAACAGCCGAGGCCTTAATCTCCACTTGATTGAAGCTATGACATCAAGCTCGATAGTAGGATATACGGCGAGGCGGAGAGCATAAAACAGCAACGATTGCAAGGGCTGGCTACGAACCCTGCTAGATCACTTGAAGAGCAGTACATCCATGTCAGACATTGTGCTAATATGCGACAACGCACCGTGTCACACTGACCTGGAAAGTGTGTTTACTGAGAAGTTATATAATGGAGGACAACTCTTATGACTGGCACTCTATTCGCCCATGTTGAATCCAATTGAGATTGTCTGGAGTATGGTGAAAGCAAGAGTCAAAAGGCAACTACAGGTACACCACGAGACAATAATAAACGGAGATCCTCAAGGTGTGCAAAGTCAACAGGAGTGTAGAATAGGGACCCTGGAAAGAGTAGTCATCTCTGCTATGTGCGACGTCACCGGGGACCACTGTGCTGGCTTTGTTGGTCATGCCGAACGATGCTTTATGCAGGCGATGAATGGTGAAACGATGGGGTCATAACCGAAAACGCCCATCTTCTCAGTGAACGGAGAATGCTCTATTTAGAGCAGCCACAAATTGATTTTACACTTCCTACTTTTTGGAAGTTAGCCATAATTAAGTTAATGCATAACCTATGAATGTGCCTAGATTATGCAAGATTTTCGTTTGTTGTTTGAGCGGTTAAGAACAACTGAGGTATCCGCATACTTTACGCGTTGGAAATGTCTTTGCGATGGAAAACGCTAAAATAGTGTATCACAGGTTTTAAAAGTAGCATGATTGATGGGCAAATTCACCGGAAACACGACCAATTCATCCATTTATCCATCCATTCATCCATTCATCCATCCATTCGTCCATATAGATCTACGAACTCCGTTGAGCTTGTGATAAACGGCATGACCAACTCGCAAATGAGCTATTAAATACATAAATGTATTATTGTAGTTTTCTTCAAAATGCTATTCACGTGAATGGATAGTGTATACGTGTGACTAAATGCAACCACTGGGTTTTAGTAACCGCGATCTTGGAGGGATCTGAGATGTGGAAATGCAAATAACGATTACAGAGATTTTATATTAGTTCACTCGAGTAGCGAAATGAAATAGTGTTTGCACGTGTTATTTGTTAATGACAACATATTGGACCGGTCGGCCAACTCAGGCAAGTCATTTTGTGTGGCTATGGAAAAAACATGTAACTATTGAACGAAGAATTACAAACATTACATACTGTGGCGGAGATTTTCCCCCTGGAACAGCTATACAGCTCCGAGTTAATAACAAGGTGAGGGAAGGAAACGAACCATGAAAGACATCCGTGAATATAACGAGTGGCCCAAGATTTATTCGAATATTAAACGAGGCTGGACTACGTCGATTCTGCTGGCTAAAGTGTTGATCTATTTGACTACAATCAACCCTGTTGTGCGAGTATCATGTCTTACATTGATAATCAGCTCATAAAATCACTCGTTATGGACCTTATACTACCTGAGACTAATGGAGGAAGCAGGACAGGCCGACGGTTTGAAGGTAGCAACGAAATTACGTCTCTCAAAATATTCCCACACTCAGTGGTGACGCCTCTCACAACTATGTACAATGAAATATAGGGCGGATTGACTTGACAATCCGATCGAAGTTTTTTCTTTTGAATACAACGGCCAGCCCAGCACTGTTCTGACTGATCCTCAGGTCCGGTAGGTTGATTATTGTTGAGTTTAGATGCCAACTCCAAATGAGGACAACCAAATATCAGACCGAGTTACCAGGGCATCGCTTAATGAGTGATAGTGGGTGATGACACAGGCTTCTTTCTCGAACTAACCTGGCGACCACGGGGTGGGGATTGTAACCGAACGAAGCTCATATTACGTTGCTACCTCGTAACGGTAGAAAAAATAAAACATTCATGTTTGCCATGGCCGAAGTCAAACTAACAACACCAGTTGCGTTATTCTGTCATTCTGACGTAACCGTTGGACTGGGAATCGTTTGGCAACAAGGAATAGAGTAGACCCACTACATACCTTTCGTTACACAAAAATGAGATGACCACTCTTTCCAGGGTCCCCATTCTCCACTCCCGTTGACTTTGAACACCCTGATGATCTCCGTTTATTATTGACTCGTGGTGTCCTGTAGTAAACTTTTCACTCTTGCTTCGACCGTGCTCCAGATATTCTCAATTGGATTCAACATGAGCGAAGAGGGTGCCACTCGTAAGAGTTGTCCTCCATTACACAACTGCTCAGCAAACACACTTTCCAGATCAGAATCTTGCTTCTATGTCCTTTGCGAGGCTGCGCTTCATAACTGATGCAATCCACATGAAGCCACATGTAAGCGGTATTACACTTGACCCTGTTCAGAAGGGCAACCATACGCCAGTCATCGCCCCTTTCAAATGCTTCGATAATAAGTCCGGGTGTTTCGGGACTGATCCGAGTGCAATTGCGTGCGTGAGCTATGTATACAAGAGAACTAATGAAAACGTTCTCACAAACTGCTTCACTCTCATAGTACATTTTGAAGTCTACCACGACCCTAAATCTTGCTCCCATTGGACGTGAGATCCACAGGCACTCCTAACCACTAGCACCCCTTTACTTGTCAAAGGAACCAATAAGGTCCGCAGTTTGATGAATTAGTAGGGACAGGGTCAGATGATCTGTGCTCCACTGTGACCGTTAACCCCGTTCTCATTAAGCAAAGCTGTTGACACCTCGTACCACTTCCTCTATCAAAGTAGTCAATCTGAAGTGCTCTAATTAAGATTGGTTGTCCCTTCCGGTTAGTTGCACCGATCGCGTACTAGCCGTCACGTCCAAGATTCTAACGTGGAAAGCCTAATGCACCAAAGTGATTTGCTTTTGCATGTAATGGAGAATGGTGTGCATAAAATGGAAAAAGATATGTTAAAAGGTGTAGTTAAAAATATAACTGTTTCCTTCTATAAGCAACGTATTTGGTTTGATCACGTTTTGTTGAAGAATTTAATGGTCGCAGATCTTGTCCGTGATTGGATGTTCATTATTTCTTGACCGGCACCACAGAGCATAACGCTATTGCACTGAAATTTGATCAATGAATTATTTTTCCAAAAAGAGCAAAATCGGTCTGTCTCAAACCCGCAACTAAAAGTATTCGTAACCCCATAGAAACGTACATTGCATATATTGATGGGATTTAGTAAGTGTGTGTGGAAACCTCGTTACTTTCTATTGAATTTCTATCGTTAGGACCCAGTTTTCTCCGAATCCAAATACTCTGGGTCAGGTTTTGAACAATACGGAACTTTGTACCGTGCACAATCCAACGGCAAAGTGTCTAGACTTTACACGGTAACGTGTTACAGTTGCCCGTTCCGTTTTCACGTTATTCAGTCTATATTGTTTAATGAACATTTCTAACAGGTGTGGGTACGCGCTGTAACATCGGATATTTACAAACAAGATGTTCTGCACACACATACACACATATTATGCATGGCTCAATCGGATGCATATCAAGCAGCTGGTCGCTTGACAAGGGAATTGGATTTGACATTCTGAATACAGTTAGTTTGTCCCTAAATGCATTCTGTGTGCATTTGACACGGTCATTCACACCCTTCCCATGGACCAAGACCTCCGGATAAGAATATCCTGAAGATTCGCATACATTCACAACGAAATCTAGTACCAAACATAGAACACGACAGGCAGACAATCGTAAACTGCGTGATTAATGATGAGTTTCGAAATATTCGTTTAAAGCAAGCATGCTCCAACTTCAAGTGTGATCTAGGTTTCATGAGTAACTACTGGTCATATTTTACTTTGTCAGAAGAAACAACCGCACATAGGATGAACGTAGTTTTCCACTGCTTAGTGAAACTTTTTAAAAACATTGTTCGTAATGATTATCAATATCAGTCAGCGACAAAGCACGCACATTCATTACATTTACTGTGGGGATTACTCTATCTCGTTAGTAAACAATCAAACAGCTTGAATGCAAGCCAGAAGCTCTGAACGAACATTTGATCCCTATCTAGTGATCTATGAGCACTAGAGTACTGGAGAATGGTATGGCTTTATAACCAAGAATGCCGAATTTCACTTATGGTTTCGAATAAGAACGTGGATGAAGTGCAGTCCACCAAACGAGTGATGCAAACTAACATAAAGACTCTTCACGACTCCAAACAAAAGGTGTTTAAAAAATGAGAACACATCTTAACAGTAAGTATGTTGGGTAATAGATACAACCTTTGTGTACCTCGCTTGGTTTTGGTGGTCCTGATAATCAAACTAAACACTCCCACTACGCTACATATTTACTGGGATCATACCACCAGTGAAGCATATCACGGTACACTGTTTTTGCAGAATGACTACACACTGGACAAAGTTTTGTGACATTTCATTCTAAGGTTCTCAGTCACTGCCTTAATGAACTTGTCACTGCTCATGGACTTGTTGATTATCGACAAGTTGATGGAAAGTTGCTGTATAATAGTGAACAAAACGTAATATACAGTTTTCGAATTTTCGAAGTTCTTGTCACCTCTTTTAACTCAGCTGACATTATAAGTGTCGCAATACACTTGATACCTCATCAATGACCATCATCAAATGTTAATCTCGAATTATCTTTACACAGTTGAAGTAACTCGATCACCGGAGATTAATTGGACTGTCAGTATTCCTTGAAGTGAACCTGTATCGTTTTTTGTTTCCAAGCCGTTAATTTTGTGTTCTCTTAGCGCAACTTACTGCAGTGATCCAAAAGATCAAACGGTTTCTCTAAATAAGATGGAAGTTAAAATTTGCCGTTTATTTCACGATATCCTCATTAACAAGTTCATCATCGATTAGTTTAATAATTTTGAGTATATACTGTTGAGGTCTGATTCCTACCCTCCCTATTCTTTCTCCGCATTGTACTTGTGTAGCAGCTAAGTGATTGTTCATTCATAACATTTGCCGCATAGAGGACCTTGTGACTGAAAATGAGAACCACAGTGTTGAACCAGATAAACGATCGGCTTCCGTTTAACACTATCGATCGCTTGTTTTCTGTGAGGAAAAGACTAGATGTCACTGCACGCGATTGTGACTTTGCCTGAATCGTCTCCAGGAAACTTAACCTGTCTCCAAAAATGTGCTACTAGACTGTTTGGACGGTTTTACTCTTATGTCCAGTTCGCAAGTGTGCCCACAAATTGTGCTAACTATCAAAGCTTACGGTCTTTATTTTGTGAAGAACATCATTTTCATTGAGAGGGTACAACATGCAACTACAAAGCAAGTTGCGACATTGTTTTCTACCCTTGTAAGAGCTTGTATTACCAACACATCAGAGCCTTGATTTTGCTATACAGAATCCTCCACCAATTCAAAGAACCCTTACGAAATATATGTGTCTAGTGAAAACAATCATCTTGTGGCTAACTCGTTAAGATTACAAAATCAAATGGGTCGAGTGACTTGTAGAAAACAATGTTCTGGCGTCCCGCTGTGCCTAACCTTGAACAGCCTACCAGAGTCCGTTGTAACTGTGTCAGAATCATTGGAATCCGAGCGCAGATTTGATGGACACAGTTGCGACACCAAACCGCATATACAGATAAGTTGATCATTGAAGCCATTGTGGTAGGGTAAAAATACGTTCAATCCTCCACCATTGATGCTAGCTAACTGTTGTATGATGTACATTTTGGTGATTTCAATCACAGCTTTCCCGAAGAAGGTCATCCGGATACCTATATTCGTTATCGATTTTCCTGTTTATTGATAGATTGATAGATTGATTGGTCATAAGTCAACAATGAGTTAAGCTTATTAATTGAAACGTGCATAAGCACAAAGTGTTTGTGGTTTACACAGCAATTGCAGTTCACTGTTTCGTGTACAACGTTTATATCAGTACTATACAAACCTATAGTTGGCACGTAGGCCAGCTCATAAAAATGAAAGTGCCGATTTCTAGGTGCTTTGATTAGTCGGATGAAAATGGTGAAGCACTGGGCAGCTGTGAACCAACTCTCGCAAAGTTACAAACGACAACTCAATTATAATGTAATACATTCTAAATTCAATGTACAACGCTCAGTCGTTGAACTTTCTGCTCATCAGACTGTAGAAAATGCACTGCATATACGCTTAGAAGGCGGACTGAAATCGTAGTTAGAGACAACCTATCACTCCATTTATAAACATTTTTAATCCAAGATTACGCACTTGAGTGGGCGGTTTCGGTGGGGACCCTTTGGGAACGAGATTTATTCTTTGAAATCGCTTCTGCTAGAGCTCGTCGGCACTGCATGTCTGTCCCCAACCGGAAGTAAAACGCCAGGCCGTTATGTTAACCAGTGCACCACAGAAATCATGTCAGACATGACCGAGTTACCACAGCTGAATGCGCAACAATAATCTCTTCTAAGCAATATTCAAATTCTATGGTAGCCCAAAGAGAAGATACAATGAATGTCCTATCAATTCGAATCAATGACCTCACAACTAGGACATTTCAGATAGTTGTCCGTCACACAACTTGTTCAGCGGTGTGTTGCTGAGCCATCAGGGATTGGGTTGTTTTAGCTCAAACGTAATTCACACCTTTTCTCAGATTTGCTTTATCTGGGTGCCTAACAATAAACTATGGTATATGAACACTTTATTCCCCGTAGGTCATTTACAGCTTTAACTGACTGAAAAATTCCATTATGTATGGAATTCTTTGTATAACCAGATTCCTTCACTCCATATATACTCAGAATGCAATGCACCATGTGCAGTTTTTGGCTGAGCAGTGAGAATAGATCACCAGGCTTTTACTCCGAAATATCTCTCAAGTCTTCGAGGCTTCTGTTTGTAATATTGCGATAATTATATCGGAATCACTTATAACTGTTGATCGTTTACATTGGAGAAACAATGTGTTCTGAAACAATTGCAAAACTGGTAGAACACGAAAACTGGTAGATGCAAGCATTTCGTATTGACTCATCAGTACCAAATTTACAATAACATGAAACGGTGTTTTATATCGAACAGTTAGGGGTGGGTAGGATGGATAGTTGATTGATGGATTAGAAAAGGTCACTAGGTCTAGGGTAGGGTCAAATTCACGAACAATTGTTTCTGAACACACGGGGCCGGCTTCAGTCGATTGATTGCGACAGCCTCAGCAAACCGCAAGAATCTTGAACTGGGATGACGTAATAAGATTCTGAATGCACAAGCCGGATCGATGACGTGACCACTGGTTAGGATGTGTCTTGCGATTGCGGACACTGGTTGTTTGCGTGTTTCAACAACATTGCCGTTCTTCGATAATACTGAGTTCTGCACCCATTTAGGCAAATGTTCCTTCATTCTGGAAATCAAACACCTCTCGGTTCTGCCTATGTAACTTTCTTTGCAGTTACATGTAAATTGATAGATACAGTGTGAGATGGCACCGACAGGCTGATCTCCTTTGATTGAAGGCATAGGTAGCCTCTGGGTTCGAGCCAGTACACGAAGTTCGGCTGCGTTGAATGTTCGTTTAATCGAATTAATCAATCTTTGTGTTGTTTGTTGCATACTGTAATCACCTTTAAAAGGCAATTCTATATAAACCTTCTTCTTTTCTACTGTAACCACCGGTTCGGATGGCAGTTTCGGCCTACTGTGCCTTTCTGTGAACCTTTTCGGGTAACCATTTGATTGTAGTACAGTCGTGATCAACTCTAATTCCTCCACAAGACTGTCTTGTGTACAGATTCGTCTTGCGCGTGTGAATAGTGTATTCACTAGTGCTCGCTTTTGATGGACCGACGTGAAACTACTAAAGTTTAGGTATTGACCGGACCATGTGGATTTCCTATAAACACTTCTTTTGATAGAGCCATCCTCCCGGCGACTTATGAGTATGTCTAAAAACGGCAAACAATTATCGGTCTCAAATTCGCAAGTTACTTTCAGATTGGGATGGCAACTATTTAAGCGGTGCACTAGGTTATCTACTACCTGTTTGGATCGACTGAATACTAGTGTATCATCAACATAGCGTTTGTAGTACGTCAGACTCGCTGTCTCCGGCTAACTCTTGTTCAATCCTTAACATGAAAAAGTCCGCTAAGATAGGCCCTAATGGACTTCCCATGGCTACCCCATCTATTTGGCGGTAGCACTGATCAAGAAAACGGAAGCTGACATTTTCAGTACATAACAATAAGGCTTCCTTCAGAATATCACTAGGCAGAGGCAAAGTAATGTGGCTCGTTTCAACGAGCCTACAAATATAATCAATTGTCTCATGTAACGGGACGTTCGTGAACAGTGACTGAACGTCTATGGAACACATCAACTCATCAGCAAGATTGATGTTGTCCAAGTCACTAATCAGCTCGAAAGAATCTTTAATAGAGAATGCCTGAAACTTCTGTTTTAATGGAGTTAAGATAGTGACTAGCCAGCGTGCCAGCGTGCCTATACTAGCAATGACGAATTCTCCGTATCATCAGTCGCCAACGTAAAACTAGCAATTTTTCTACAAACTACGTACAGCAACAACGATTAAACGAACCAACCACATAGTTCCGACCTTTCACGCGCAAATAGGGCAGTCAATTCCACGGCAAGGAGATTGATTGCGTCAACACCATCTCTGCACACAAAACTGGCCAATGTTGTTTGATTAGCATTGCCTCGCTATTCGCTAACAGTTTCCGGTTGCGATTATGTAACAAGATCTTGAACGATTTGACAGGGTCAACTAGGTGATCGGTTGTTAAGATGTGTTTGGCGATCGATGAGGCCATGGTCTTCAAGCTTGTTGCAGTCAGCGTGTCGTTTTATGATATTGCAGTTGATAACTACCTAGTAATATATCATTAAACTATTTATGTAGACTCCAATCAAATAAGCAATAGTCCACTTACTGATAGAAAATCATCCGCAAAAATTGTTCTTTCTGCATGTTTCAACTCTTGTTTTTACCTTTCCACACACAGTCAGTTGCCAGTGTGTAACATTTCATCACATAAATAAAACTTAGTGGTGATCAACTTTCACAATTGAATGCAATCACTTGTGTTAGTCTATCGTTACGATAATTTCCCATATTCATGGAATCATTATTTTGAATGTTCGGTTCGATCATACTCAGTACGGACAACCTATTACGTTTTGTCGGTAACATTCCTGTTAGTTGGTTTGACGTTCTGATGTGAACTTCTGACATCTTCATCCGGCATTGACTTCAGGAGGATTGATGTCAGTTTTCGGAATCTGCACCTGAGGTTCATGTGTGTCGGTGTATCACTCTCGTTTAGATAATGCATACAGATCTTCAAAATAATGAAACAATGTTGAACTACTTTTTATGTAAGCATTTATTAAACGCTGTTTAAATTTCTCGTTGTGCATTGTTGAATTCTGATCGCTACTCTAATTATTTGTATTTCTCATCTTCAATCACACGAATAACACGAAAGATTCCGATCAGTGCTCTCAGTCGATGCGATTATTTGATTCATAGCTGTTTACTTTATAATATTTTGTTTGTAAGACGGTCACAGTTTTTGATTGCCTCAACTCACATCATCCAGATGCCGTGTGAACTCACATTTTCTCTCAGCTATTTCAGTGTATAAGTAGAGCTTAAACCCACGAATATCTCATAAACTCTGGAACAAAAGGTGACAGAGTGGTTTGCGATGTTGATTTCAGAGAGATCCGATTAGCAAATACTACTTAGACCACACTGCTTTTTCTCAAACTTACAGCACTGTAACGAATATGCACTGACTAAACAACTATCCACTCAGAATGCATAAGACTGTTCGAAAATGCTATGCCCGTAAATACTGTTTATAAGATTCTTATTACTAACTCACATCCATGTGATCAGTCTACCTCACTTACATATACATGTGATTTTCATTCACACATCCAACACCACACAATTCTGTCGACCGATAAACACTATCAAACAACTATTAAATGATCCCACTGTGGACAGATATATCTTTGTTCTACTTTAAGAAATTTACCGAATGACAAGCTTCTCCTACACCGCATGGACATGTGTTATGACCGCAAAAGACGCTCGGTCTGTAAGGTCGTTTACTATGAGGACTCCCATACATGTTGTTAAAACATAGGACCACGAACACGTACACTCATTTGTACGGATGAGGTGCATTCACACACATTGGATAGCAGTATACTGTCATTCGCCCTGGTGGTACTTCCTCCATAGTGCATACACACTATTCCGATAGTCGCTTCTGATTCGTCCTCCTCCTGGCGTTAACACATACTCTTTAGTTGCCGAATGTACGAGTAGTATACTACTCACAAACAAGACTGCCTGTTATATAACGCATGGTTTAGTTCAGCTGATAAACTGGAAGTAGTGACCATATCACCAGTTGTTGAAACTAAAACGAACAAACCAGAAAAACATTCACAACTAATGGGGACCTGTTAACACTTTTGAAAACAAGCAAACGAGTGAAGGTAACACGTAGAGAGGAAAAAGAAACGTTGCTTGAATGAATAACCGATAATCGTGTGAACGACCATAACGTCAGCTTATTTTATTCTATTCACCCCGAGTGAGCAGTTACTAAGTTAGCGTAATCTTGTACAGCAGGTTCTGGCGAGGTCGATGTGGCTTAAATAAACTGTGTTTATCGGAGTATCGCAGGCTGAACACTCCTGATTATCCTGGCTAAGTTTTTTTACCACGGGTCACTAGTGATTTGCCATTCAGTTTATGTGCAGCTCTTATATTTAAGTGTAGTTGTATGACTGTATGCGGTACGTAAACCAGGCTGTCGTTGTACAATCACAGATTAAATAAATATTTACACTTTACATTCACTTTTAGTTAAAAAACATTTCCTGTCTTGTTTCACTGACTTGATTTAGTTACTTGCCTTCCACACTTTCCAACTTCGAAGCGAATTTTTGCACTGGAGTTAAGTTGGCTCAGTGTGAATTTACTACCAACAAGTAAATCCACACATTTTCCGTTGGTATGTATTTCCCCCCGTCTCAATGAGCTCAATGACTAACTGTCAATCTGAAGGTGGCATTTAAAATCAACCAGTAATTTGACAGCTTTCACTGTGTTTGTCCGTTTGGTAGACATCTTAACTGTCAATAACACCGGATTGACTGCGTGTAGACGGAATGCCTATGTTATCATCGGCCTTCCCAGCAGGTTTCAACAGCTCTCGATGTGACAGACCTCAACACTAGTATACACTGAACTGGGTTGGGAAGTGATCCGAAAAAGTGGTACCCACTCGGTAAGTAAGCCCACCATTTCGTCGTCATTCTGTATTTCTTGATAACGTCTACTAGGATTCGTAGCTGACTCAGACATTGTGAACCACATTTCACGGCTGGGTAAAACTTAGTTTCCAGTGCCACCGACCAATTGAAACATACTAGACCCTAAGGTCGACAAAATGAGACGTACTCCACTTGAAATTCGCGTCCAACAAGTCCTTTAGGGTTATTGTTATAGGTGACGAATAAAATACTCAAAACACAGTGTTCCTACACTTCTGAACACAAACCGATCGTTCTGCCGACGTGGGTGTTTTGAAGAGCAACTATCACTACTTCCACTCTTGTTCCCCCAGTGCACGATTAAATTATGTTTATTATATCAGCAAAAATGAACGACTAGTAACACATTACAAATTTTCATTGGTTTTATCATATATCTTTTAAGTATATACAGTTTCAGTCTACCAATATAAAGTTTTGCTTGAGTTCATTAACATATGCAGGCAAGTCAATATTAATTTTGTATATTGATGACTTCAGCTTGCTTGCTAGTTAAACGAATTCCATAAATGATGTTTTCTCAGCCGTTAAAGCATCTTCGCTTCCTTCAGTGTCAACTGATTAATCCCCTTCAACGTTCATAGTATCGAAAATATAGCTATCCGAGCGAGTAGCTTTATTTTTGTAGTTTTCTAAATTGATGTCTTTTGTCAAAGTCAGTTTTCTTCAGGACAGTTAATTCACAGTTCATGATATATGCTGTAAATATTTAAGTAACACATCCCAAAAATGGAATGTGTCCAACAACAATTCGTCCAACAAAATCTATTAGTTTTGTGTTAACTTCGCCGTTAAGTCGTTTGAACTAATTGGTAAAAAAGATACATCGTTCCTCCAAGCCTTTCAACAAATCACGCAGTACAGTTCAAAGTTGGATAGGTTGTTTTCTTTAAGGCATAGAATTCTCACATGTAGACCCAAAATCCTCTACTAGTCACCAGTAATCAAACTGTTACTCAACAAGTTATTGATTTCTGAGTTTAACTTGGACAGAAGTTTCAGTCGACGGGTGATGGTTTGAAATCAACAGGGCATTAAGGTATCTCCCCTCGAGGCGATCAAACAACCTGAGTATTACTCACAGGCGTCTACATATGATGATTCAGTCTTACCTAAAGTGACCAATGACGTAGTGATGAGCAAGGTTAGATTATGGAAGTGTGTTCGAAGTTCTAGTCTCGGCCGTAGAAAGGATTTGTACGCGCTCTAAAATGAGGGAAATACGAGTATAGTGCTCCTTTTTTAAGAGGCTAATTGGAACATCTATAGGAATACAACAGCTGCGATTAATTGCGAGTGATGTCCAAATAATGTATAAAACCAAAGTCCCCTACTACTCATCACTAATTATTACTTCCTCCGATGAACAAAGGACTCAACTTCTCGTCCTCCATGCTGCAGACAAAAAGAATCGTCAATCTATTCTTCAAGTAATCAGTATCATCAAGAAGATTTCCACCCAACGCTCAAAGATGTGATTCGTGTGTGCACAATAAGCATGACATTTAAGTTCACAATGGTTAAATGTTCTCATGTAGATTCACCGTACAGTTTAGCATTAGTGAATCGATATGAATTAATCTACAACTGCCTTTTATAGCGATCAGTTAGATTCAATTCAGGGACTGGATAAAAAGTCTATGGGAATGCGACAGCTGTAGTAAATTGTGAGTGTTCAGTTCATATTAGACAGAAGTCACTAACTACTAGCTATTAAGACTGGACATTTCTTCATGCGGGATAGCCCCTCAGGTCCGACCTTACAGGAATTTATCAAGACCAAGGGGTGAGTCTGAAATCGTGCTGACACAACTTAAAAACTTATCTGTTGAATCGTCCGATGCGAACAGGTTTCCGACAGTTGATCACCGTAGTCGTGGTTACCGTCCGTTTAAGTAAACTCTATTAAAATACTTCTGATCTGAACTTTGGTTGTCAAGTCTGTTCAATTTAAGTAAATAGTAGTAAATCTGACGTTTTAACATATTAATTTAGGTTGCACGTAGAACCCTTGTTCGTTGAGTTTTGTGGAGAAGGTCATCAATCGAACGATTAACTTCTGCGTCAAACTACGACAGCTAGATTATCGCCTTGAACCTATCTGGTTGTTAAGTCATCAATTACATCCAGCTAAATGTTGTCTTCATTTAATGTTATCTGATTTCCTAATGGCAACTCAAAAACAATTGTTTCAGAACGTTCACATAAAGCTAACATCCGTTGTGTGAGACTCTTCGATGAGTGATCATCACGTTTGCCAATTGTCTGTACTTCGCCGTCAAGCTGGCACCTTTAATATAAATCAACTTATGTGAGCAGACTATGACATGACAAACAAGTGGTTGACACTGTAAAAGTTGTCCTAATCAACGAAGTCTTTGAACAAGTATATTATACCTATTGACCGGCAAAATCAACTTTGTCCTGAAAATACGCCGGTGAACCGCGCTACTGTTAGCGTAGTGTTTCTGTACCACATTGCTATTGATTCATTGACACAGGCGCCCGAATGCAAAATTAGTTATCATCAATCAACAATATGTTTTCGTAAAGCAAAATATTAAGCTTTTGTTATTTACACGAATATTAACTCCAACAAATTAACCTGACGAAATTGAATCAGACTATCACAATGATCCTGATAACATTTGTGGTTACTCTACGACATAAACGTAAACAGTTTAAATCAAATAGAATTGTCATGCAAATTTTGGAATCACTTCAGAAATAAGAATACTTGGTTCAGGTATAACTCAACTAAAGTAAGGGATAACGGAAAAATGACAAGACTACTAGCGTGCAAATAAATGTCTCTAGCTGAATACAGTCGAAGATATAGAAACATATTTAGCGAGGGTCCAATTAAGAGAGTGCGTCATTTATGAGTATTATGACAATTTTGTCTATTTGTGACAAAATTTGGACTTCGTCTGGATTCTAGCCAATAACAAAAACCGCATATTCCAAAGTGGCATTTGTTGCATCAGTTGAACACTATGTCAGACAGTATTTTATATACACGGTTACTGCCCGTTATAAGGTGATCAGAAACAATGAAATCAACTAACTGTTTATGCGAAATTCCCACACAATTTAATAGCTAAAATACTCAACACACAGAACTTATAAAACCCTTCAACTTGTCCGGAAAAATAGCAGGCGAGCAGCTCCTCCATGCACGCAGATGTTATGTATCGGCTGGGTAGACGAATCGAGGTAGAAATAGACTTCAAACCCGAATAATTTCATGAAACTTTCCACTATTTAGGCAGGTTTATGACACAGCAACAGACTCGATGAAAACTATAATGTTAGTAGTCTTTGTGAGGTAATCGAAATCAAACAGTAGGCGCTGTATGGTTTAACAGGATAGTCACTCAATACAAATGTCTGTTAGAGCGTGTCAACCGTTCTTTACTGAGTTGTTCATTGCTGATCTGTTGACTTCCTGAAAAGAAGAGGAACGTTGTATTTTCATGCTAGTGGCTACTGGCTTGAAAATGTTGTGATGTGGTGCCAGCTAACCACAAGGCAAGGACGAAAAATTTAAAAAACCAGTGGCTCGGCGCGGACAAAATCGATCCTTGCTTAAACACAACGCTATTTCCGTGCATGGCAAAATCCAGCAGACTTTAAATGATCACACGTTGAACGTTTTGCAACCTTGCAGATCATGCAGGCTTTACCTAAGTTATAGACTTAGAATATCGCGGACTATTTGCAATACTGGCTTCAGTCATCTTCCTCTACAGTACTCCCCCAATAAAAAAACACCTTCCCAGACGTACACAACCGTTCTTCAATGGAAGTGTTCTGAGGAAAATATGTTGATCGTACTAAATTCTGCCGACATGAGTACGACTCAACGAGTGAGTTGAGGTCAATTTTTCAAAATGGCTCCAGATCTTATAATTGAATTACGTTATCCACTGGTCACTGTTTGCATCTTGTTGTGACGATTGTACATCAGCCATACAGTGATGAAAGATCACACACTGGGGTGGCTGACGACAGTATTTACGGACAGTTTGTTCCGATGTACAGAAGAAGAAAAAACTGGCAGACGTCA
This sequence comes from Paragonimus skrjabini miyazakii, assembly GCA_014338405.1. Classification (NCBI taxonomy): domain Eukaryota; kingdom Metazoa; phylum Platyhelminthes; class Trematoda; order Plagiorchiida; family Troglotrematidae; genus Paragonimus; species Paragonimus skrjabini miyazakii. Next base: position 147,922 of record JTDE01000299.1, read on the forward strand.
CAACATCCACAGTTTACTGTCATGTAATTGGAACTGGACAATGTCAAACTGCCACAGTACGGGCAAAATAGAATAACCGTTAATCAAACTTAGGAATACGATCATAGCTACGTTTTTATCCACGCTTAAGTCCAAGTTGAGGAGAACGATATAGAAGAACTGTCTTCAAAAGTTCCTAAACAATGGTGTTGTGATAAGCTTCTTTCTGTTCACATTGCAACTGTGTCGCTTAAATCAACAATTCCAGGGGTTTAGATTTCTAAACGAAATTTTCTAGAATTAATAGAAACCCTAGGATTTAGGTCATTTCAAATTGAACAACATCCATACTTGATCACAGTCTTCGCATTCAAGTGAACTCTTCGGCCAGCCCATTTCGAGAAAGAGATACCTGACCTGAGTTTTTCTTTCATCAGAGCCCATCAGTAACGCTGTGATCAGGTAGGGGTGTCGTTTAGCTCTAAAAGAATAAGCTATATTCCCCGAATTTGCAATAGCATCGCTCAAATTGCATAATGGTCATTTGATTGGCCTGTTCTGTACACTTCATCGGGCAAGAGTGCAGCCAATTAACCCCTACACAAGACTATCTAATCGAATGTTTTAGTTTGAAAGAGCGGTGTGTACAGTGTTCACAAATAAGATTATGTGCTTTAGGCAGTTCACACCGAAGTTGATGCGTACGCAAGTCGGCAGGTCATGTGCACTCTCCTTTCTGTAAGGGCTTGACCTAGAACCGGCGCTAAAAAGGGTTTCCTGTAGAGTTCGTTTTTTAAATGCAGGGGCCTAGTACAAAATATTTTGTACCGAACGAACGTGCTACTTGGACTAGGGTGAATTCTTCGGGGGGAATTTCTACTGGAAACGGGACCATGGTATTTGTACACCTTAATTTGTCCTGTGTAACGAACCAAACATTACAGGACATAAAACGGGTGTTTTGCTCTCCCAACTAATGGCATGCCTCCAAATGTCTGACTCATCTGGCCACTCTCTATCAGACGAATGAAAAAGACAAGGTGAAACTAGCGACCAATCCATTCGATTACTCAGACAACTGCGTTGCAACCGCCTTTACGTCAGTTAGCCCATTTACCGACCTGGCAGCTTGGTTTCGTTTGCTCCAATCATTGGATGTCATCTACAGGCCTGTTGGGTTTCACTGTATCGAATACTTGACCTACCCTATGGCCAACACAGTTCGTTTTGTTCAGATAACAGATTATTTTAAACCAAAAGATACCTGTGCTTCATCTCATGAGTGTCAGCTTTCTTTTGGGGAATTTGCACAAATTAAAACACTTCGACTACCTAAATGGCATGTACTTGAGAGATCACGTGAATGGCCACTTGTCAAACTAGTGTTACATGTTACGGAGGCTAATCAGAATACATCCCGTTTCATCTGATAGTGTGTGATTTGTACTTCTACACCACTGGTCCGACAATCCGGCTGAATCGTCAGTAGTCGACTGAAGTCTTTCTAAACCGAATACGCATACATGAACACCAACTACCACATGTGTATGCGTGTCAGTCCGTAGAGATGTTGATAGGGCTAAGGTAACAGGGAGTGAGTGTGTCTGGGTTGTAAGCTTTCTACTAAAATCAGTTTTTTTGTTTTATATTAACGTGCACGTTTGTTGGGCTGACACATATGCCGTTTTCTCCAACTTAATAGAGGTGTGTTGAAAGTGTGTCTGTCATTAATTGGCACATTAATGCTGGCTAAACAGCCAACATAAACCTTACAATTTTTACGAGGCTCTTCGATAGAAACCGACTGGAGAATTCGAGAACATTGCAAATCAGTAAACTGGCAATATGTGAAATCAATATATATGTTCTTGTGGTATGAGGAAGTCATGGCTGCAGTAATAAGTTAATGGAATGCTTACACAAAAGCATATGTTTTTAATAATGAAAAAACTGAAATCATAAAATGTAGTTTGTGAGATATTTTAGTCACTTTTAGTACTCCCATCAGGCATAAGATATACAAAATGACAATAGTAGCAAAACACATTGAAGTAAAAGCCTCAACGCTTATGCAATCACCTCACTTCTACCAGGAGAATTACAACGTTACTGTTAACTGTCCTTTTACATTAAGGAGCGTACGGCCACAACTTTTAATAATCTTTGCAGTAAACTTTGTTGAATGCAGTCAATTATGACGCATCAAAACATCTAACGATTTTTCAGGATTAACTCTATGGCAGTTCACCATCAGATGTTCAGCATTTGATGAGTAAGATTAGCATCACCGTTCCTGTAGTCCACTTCTCAGTCACATCATTGAGTTGATCGACCATCACGAAATAGCCTTTGTTTCTAACACCAAAGTTTTTATCAATGCATCCACCGAAACCGCTGTACAGTCACATGTAAGATTGTTTAATCAATACAACGTGCACTACTCAACAGTCAACATTCTAAGAGAATCAGAAGATGGACACCGCTTATTCTTTCAGATATCATTAACATCATCTACTGGTCTCTGAAAAACAAGTCAATCTAACATACCTTCTCGGACAATTCAATGATTGGTGCTTTCAGAAAAATTTGGTTGTAACACCTGGTGGAACGATATGGGTAAGAACTAGAATGTTTTGTCTGGAAACGTTAATTCATTGGAGGAGCAGATTCTACCGACACAATCAAACGAAATATGAGTGTTAGAGTTGCGTTAGGGGAAAAACAAACTGCAGCTAGCTAAATCACTAGTCGGTTTTTCTGTGAATAGAATGCCCTACTGATCGTGTTTGGTAGGCAAGGATCACATCTAAATAAAACAGGCTATCATAATGCTCCTGTTTGCAAATAACAGCAAGATGTGAGGGAGGGTGATCCATATAACCAGGATTACTATTGAATTGATAAGAAAAGCGCTGATTACGTAACATCAATACCATGTATTTAAGATTAGTACGTCCATTTTTTGTTTGGTTGCAGTTACGGCATCATCTGCTATCACCGATCACCGTTATGCAATCAACTTACATGTATACCATTCCATCAGTGTAAACTCTTGTATAAAATGTGTATTACAAAAGCGTGCGCTTTGGTTAATTTGTTGACAGCTGGAGATGAATTTCAGGCCTTGAGATAGAGTCACCACTGGTTCATTTAATGAGTAAAAGATTCTAAATGTGAACTCTTTGAGTTCTTGGTCTGACTTCGTACTTCGGTTGGTACACTACCTGCCACACAAGAGTACGCTGTTCTTGTTGCCGATTCATGTCCTACCGATATCCAGTTTTTTCCAGTCGGTTTTCCCCTGAATGATATATCAGTAAAAGATGGTTGCGCCTCAAGGAATGAGAAATGCTCATCAGATGTATCAGCGATTTCTAGAGTTCTTTTCAAATCATAAGTGGTCAATAAACTGTGATTGACGAGTTCTTTCGTAACTGGATTGGTTGCATGCTCTAACAATTCTGCAGGCGATTCCTATGAGAAGCCATTCACCGATAGAATTGGTCGCATTGATGTTCCAGTTTGTGCAGTTTTTTCAAACCATACATTTGTTTAGTATGTTTCCCAACTGGCCTGGTTATCTTGTATTCGCTCACAGTGCCAAAACCATTGGGTAAAGGAACTTATAGTCTTCTACACAGCAAATTTTCAAATAACTGAACGTTCTCTATTTGGTTATCGTGTGTAAGTTTCCTAGTTTTAAACAGTACGTTTTCTATCGGTTACCAAACACTTGCCCCCATCACCCCATGTCTTCTATCGGGTTATAATAATATACTACTTGTGCTGGTTCTAAGTTGTTTGGGGGTGTAATTGTACACACTCGTCAAACATCACTGTTGACGTATAGAAACGTTGTAAAATCATAAGCTATATTCACATAAGTGTTTTGCAGATAGCGCGTTTGCCAAATAAAACGTAGCTCACTGTAACCAACTAAACATATAGATCATAGTTTCTAAGAATGAGAAACATTATTCTCTGAAAGACAATGTAAAAATTTAGGAAGTACAGTGAGAAACTGACCAGATGGGGAGGGCACGGATTGATATATCAAATTTTTGAGTAGCAGGATCTAAAACTTATTATTGATGACTTTCAACGCTTTACTAATGAGCTTGTATGGTTTCACCAAGCCAAACCACAGCATTAATCTTTGAATATTCAATAACCTTGTGATGTACTTTAGGTGATATGTTGTTATCAATAGTCGCACGAAAAGTGTGAGTTGAGGAAACGATGTGGTTGCAATTTTTACACCTAAAATGGTAATAATGTCACATTTAAGTAACCGAGGGTGGGCAATAAATTGAAAACGCTTGGTAGTCACTGATATAGATCTTCAAAGTTCAGGAATTTCACAAGACAATGCAGTGGAATTTGGAAACTTAACTTCAAAGCCTAAGCGTTCGATTGCAACATGATTAACTCCAAGAAATATAGACTGTATACCAACTTGATACGATCGATTAAAAAACTTGATAGCCAAGAATATATCCCAAATAATCGACTTCAGTTTGTTGCTCTGGGGTTCATTGTCTTTTCGTTAGTTCGTGGCAGAATATACTTAGATAGATGCAGCAGACTACTGATAATTACTCATACCCAAGGAACGACTATCGTGATGTCTACACATATTGCTTGAGTTTGTATTGATATGTCTCTTTCTAGTTAAAAAAACTACCTATTGAGCAGTTGAGAGCCCTATACGGTTAATGTCTGCCTAAACTAGATGAACATAAAAATTGTAGTTTAAATTTAAACTTGTTATGATGGACTGGGAAAATAAACTGAACCGAAGGAGGAATGTAATATTAAGCTGCTTACATCAAGAGTTATTATGGCTTCACTTGTGTTTTTTCTATATTTCTAGAACTGTACTGTTTTATTGAGTGGCAAATTGTAAACGGCACCGAAACGTCTTAGTGAGCAGCTCCTAACTGCTTAGACTGCAACCGGTCACACGAACTTGCATTGTCCTATATCTTTGTGAAAACAATTCCCTCAAACAGTCCAACAGTTCTGTCAACCACCTAGCTAGATTATAATCTGCTCAGTTAATCATATTAAGGACTGGGTGCGCTAGCAGCCTAATTTTGTAAGTTTCAGATAAATGATACAATATAGGACTGGTGATTCACTGCGATCATACTCCTTCCTGTGCTGCAGATCCCATGTTTGCTTCAGTTCAGTAAATCAGCTTTTTCCATTGCCTTGGTTCCACAATTTTCATTGAGTTTTTGTTGGTTGTATGAGTCGACGACATTTGGTCTATCTTTTGAATACAATACGTGCAAGTCAGCCCCCCTTCCCTTTTTGTCAGTCCTACTAACAGCACATCTTTAGACATTCAGAATTATTTTAGCTATTCCAAACTGTTATTTTTTCAATACAGTCTTTTCTAATTTCATAATTTACCGATTGATAACAAAATGTACACAGAACACTTTCGAACTTTCTAAATATAGCGAGGATATCAGTGTCATATGTAGGTTACCGTGTCTGTCAGTCACTAAGTGTGGCTCGTTTGAAAAGGAACTTACGTACAGAACAGTGAATATCAACTGTAGATAGCTTTGAACCGGCACTTTTCCTTGCCGTTTCACAACCATACGTCTCGCGTTCGAGTAAGTGTCGGTTATCTCTACAAAATGTTCTGAGTTTCGGTTGAATCGCATCTGCAATAGCAAGTAACTCGTTACCTGTAACTTCAACTAGTGACTGAGATGTGATATTGATCCGAGGAACCGTCTTTTCTGACCAGTGCAAACCTTAATTTCATTCTTCATTTTACTTTGTGCAGGTTAGTTGACGGATACCAAAATAACACTGTCTTCACTCCGCAACACCCGTTTAAGAGTTTAGGTTGCATATTGTAGCGAAAAGTCGTTCAATAAAACAATATCGATGTTGCCAAACTCGCATGTTCCCACGCCACGCGTGCGCTCGCGTTTATGTAGCGGAATTCCGGCCAACAACGCAGCAATGGTTTTCACTTAAATGTCATACGTACTTCTGCCTGGTTTTGTGAGTGGGGCCGACACTTTCTGTTGTGGATTTTTGCGTTCCATTTCTCGCCCAGTGGCCTAATTTCGTTGGGTGACGACTCGTTCGGTCACACGTTTTGTCCACAGTTCATCCGCCTAGGACTTTGGCTATATCTAGTCACCGCGCCGAGATACTTCACCGAGCGTTGGGATACTCGCACCTCCGACTTTGTCACCCATCATAATGTCACAGCTGAGAAGGCTGACCACATTCATAACAAATAACTACCCTCAGATTTTGTCTCACTGATAAAACAGCTGGCCAAGGAAGCTGAAACAACGGTTCTGATAGCTAAATTCTTGATTCATATAAGCCAGTCCGATCGACCGGTTAGATTGCCAAGACACCTCAGAAAAACAAAGACCAGTTGACCAGCGTGTAACCGAGTGACCAGAGCAGAAAATTGAGTACCCTGAACCTGAGTTATCAAACCCACCCCCCTAACTCTATTCGTTCTGAAAAAATGTTCTCTTAAAATTTACTCAGTAAAATCTGTAAGCTGTCTGTCTCAGTGCTGTGATAACATTCTACTATTCCTACCTCGGCACTGCATCCTACACTGTTGAATGCTGAAAACTGTATTGTCGTCCGCAGTTGTCAAGTTTTTATGGGTAACACAACATTTATTCAGACCTTTCGTTTAGTCCTCTAACTGCTGACTATCCCATCGGTTCACATCCGATGTACCAGAGGTTGGAATCGGCAGACAGATGCCCCAGCAGCATCCTCTTCGCCATCATCAAGTTTGTGCACATCAGCCATGTAGTCCCCACTCATTGACACATCCCACCGGTGAAATTAGGATCATCGTGTGACCCAACTGTCACTGCGCTCGTCGCCTGGATTGCCAACCTAGAGCACGACAGCGGCTTAGTCGCTGTCACACTGTCACAATTCTGCCAGAGTAGCCGATCCAGGCCATAGCAGTCAATAGCACTTTTTCCCACGATAGCCACCAGAGGATCCTAGGCCTAAGGTATCGACCAAGATCATCTGTGTTCTTTCTGCGTTACACTCTGGTCGCAATGGTGAACGGTCGTTAGACTATTGCGCCGTCCACATGGACATGTTTTCAGCATGTTTCAGGCAAGCGTTGTCTGAGACATACGTCCGAGACGGGCTGTAGATTAGGGAGCAGCGACGAGGTTAAAATTGCATTTGATATGCTGTATGCCATATAAGATGTAAGATAAGAATGGAAGTATCCTCGTTTTAATTCAGTGTAAATGATCTGAAAATGTGTCTACAAATCGTTTGGCATCAGGTCAAACTTGTTTTGTGCCGCTTCCGTCGTTCAGGCTCCTTGTCTGATCACCAAGGTTTCTGTCCGACCGTGTCACCTCTAGGGATGCATCATACGTTGGTACAAGCCACAAACAAATGTCACTAGGATGGACTCAGTAGTTTTTATCAAATGATGAAATTTGTATGATACAAGATACAACCAATTGAGAAAGACAACTTGACAACAAGGTATTTTCATCAGGAAGCATATCGAGTTCGATTATTTCGTCAAATAGGAAAAATTTTCTAATACACCTCGCTATCCAGCTGATAATAAATGCTATATATATTGGTTTACCTAACATTAAAATCGATTCAGGTTGCTTGATAGCATGGACAGCTGCTTACATTGTTGAACAAAAATGACCATGAACAGGTGAAACCGTTCAGGTGGTGCAAACCGGACATGACGGTCAAATGAGTCTAGCCGTCCATCTGATGTAATTGTACCCTCGGGCAACTCTTTCTGAATACACGAGGGAAAAACGAGCAAACGTGAAGCGGTTCGTTTCGATGTTACCCACGGTAAGTGTGACGCGTAACTGTGAGTTGTGTGGCGTTCAATAGGAGAAAGACTAATGGGTACTACGCAAAAGACACCTGAGTTGTCGATAGCGACAAGCGAGTGCACTTACGCAAATGTGGAGTTTGGTAAGCAAATCAATATCTATAGTCGCCAGCAAACCACTCATATGCTTGAGACGTGTGTAGTTATAAGTGAGTCTGTTTTCGAACTGTACGACTATGATTAAACGACGAAACTTCCTTGAAAAGTTAAGGAAACCATTGCTGGTTTGAAACACTGGATTCCTTTTAACAACTTTGTCAGAACAAAAGGAATATACAAATTGCGGTTCGTTGACATTTCGTTTACTCTTGTCATTTACAAGAGTAAAACATGCGAATTTTATAGAACAAATAAACAGAGGCAAGCAGGGCATAGACACGCATACAACCACATATTACGTCATCAAAATCACAGCGACCCAATGGGTTGTTTCAACCACTTTTGCACAAACAATGTCGACTGGTGTGTTCCGGTCTACTCAGCTTCGCTAAAGGCCAGTAGCTTTATGTTCTGTTCGCGGAAAAATCTTTCCAGTGAGCTAAGTGGGTAAACTTGGTGTCCTGTTGTCTTGAGGTGTCTAGTAATTGATGATACGGGATTTTGAGCAACTGATTTACCGATTTGTGTTTGCTGTCAAAAGTTGCTTTAGTTAGATCGGGACATGTTCTGCTACCCATTGAGATAGCTGTCGACTTGCTCTGACTATGTATACATCACTGAAAATCATTGTAGGTGAAATGGCAGACATCGTAGGAAACAGAATAGTTAGACCAACTGCGTTTGCGTTTATGTAAAACTGATCCTTTGATGACTTGAACCAATCGCAATTGGGCAGCCGCACACTTACGAGGTAGGGTAAACTTCATTTTGTGTCTGATGACATTTGAAAGACTAACCCCGTTGAATTGGAGAAAGAAAACTATGTCCTTTTGCTGAGCCGTTGGAAGTGGCTCATTGTAATCGCTTATCATGTTGTGGGTTTCTATAAATTCTTCAGGATATCTATTTGTCAGTACTGTTTTCGTTAGTATTTTCCCTTCTGCCTGAAGCTTATCAGGGATTCAAGTACGACTGGCTCTGTGAAATAGGATCTTGACCAAACCAGGCTTATACGCTATCAGGGATAAACTAGAACATTGAAGATATTACTCCCAATATTGCTTTGCCTTAGACAGATCGCCGTAATGTCCCACCCTCACACTTGGTAATCAATACATATAGAAAAAAACCAAACTGCCGTTTGATTCAATTTCATGAGACAAGTATAGGTTTGTGCGAATAGAGTTAAGAAAGTTGAAAAATAAATCAACACTATTAGTATTGATATTTTTTTTAAAAACACAATATCTTCAACATACCGTTTGTTCAAATAAGGCTTTAGTAGTACTCTCCGAGACTTTTTGTTCGGTCACACCCAAAAAAGATATCAATTAATGCTAGACCTAGTGTTGTGATACAAGAACGCGGATGGCGCAAAGGTTATTTATTCGACCAAGCAGTACAAGGGTTAAGCATTGAAACAAAACCTGAAACAAAACCACTCATTTGCACGCGGTATTCAGCCTCAAACCGTCTCAGCTGCCGCAGACGTCAATGCTCAGTTCCATTAAGTAGCAAGAACTCCTATGGGTGATACTGCACTCTGATTTTCCTTCCTGCACTTTTCCTGCGGCTTGTACCATGTCAAAATATATGCTCCGATCCTACTACTGAATAGCAGTTGTATGAGTAGTATGTTACGGTCGCTCAACTCCACTGCACCAGTTGGGCTACCCATTACTGATTAACATCACCCAGTATAAATGCGGTGACTGCCTTATTGAGTTCACTCCAAAGAGGAAAATGATTGGTCGGGCTTTAAAGTGAAAAGTTGTGAAAAAGCGCATCACTCTACTCAGTGTTAATTTTGCATGCGATCTTCATTGGTGTGATGAATCTGGCTTCAGTAGTCTGTGTAACTTCAGGTATTTTATTATCATTCTAAACTGACTATAATACATAACCATCAAGTGATTTTAACCTTACGATTACCCCGTTTGAGAATGATGTGGTACATGTATGGAGTTGTTGGGGTGAAGAGGTTTAACCATGAAACAAGTGAACAGATAAAACTGAGCAGAAACGTTGTCAGTCGAGGTGTGACTTCATATTATTTGGTTTCACTGAGGCAACTTGAAAACAACCCGTAATTCTCACCAACATACAACCCAAATTTTATCTAGTCTCTCAGGAAACAAGGTGTGTTCATCTTTCGCAATGTATCTTAATGTTCACTCTCAGACAGGATACTTCACGACCAGTTTCTTCCTTGTTTGAACTTATCAGGTAGGAACTGTCAAAAATCGACTGACTTAGAAACTGTATTTGCGTCCTATAAATTGAAAACTCCTTAGGAATGACTGAACTTGAAAACCTTGTTGTCTTGCTTTGAAGGAAAGCAATTTTTTTCCCCTTGCTGTGACCCATAGAGCTAATTTTCACATGTTTGACGATGACCACAACATGTACACACAGATGGTCATCAACTTTTCATTCACGGTAATATTTCAACCGGGTTACTGACATTTCTTTTCATCTATTTAGTTGATTGCCGAAAGCAAACGTGATGTCAACTAAGCGGTCATGCGAACTGATTATACGTAGGGAGCGGTCAGTGAGTCAGACTATTCGGGTTCATCGATTCAGTCAGAAGTAAATGACTTCGGTAACAGTACGAAATAGTTCTCTAATCCTCAAATTGCATCGTGGTAGGTATAATGAATGCTGCCATTTCTGTCGCGTGAGACTATAGGAAAGGGGTCATTCGAATGCATTCTTATTAGCAATCCCACATTTTAGGTCTGATCTAATACCTTATCTGTATGATCATTTGAGACTTGAGAAACAGGACATTGGCGCATATGATGCACAGAAGAAAACTATTACGAATATGGTTAAAAATCCCCAGGGTAGTCATCAGAAAACAACAGTGTAGCGAACAACCTCGTTTTCGGTTATTCATCATCAGGCTAATTACATAACAATTTATATGAAACAGAGTTGTCAAGGCGAAACGGACAAAAACAAGTAGCTAGTTTGGGTGAGGTCAGACACGTCATCGGCACACACGGAAACAACGTTTTGGTACGATTACGTCACCATTATGACGCCACTGGAACCATGACGGTTTGATCGGTCATGGTGTGGGTGGTTGACCATGGCAACTTCAACGCCTGAACAAAGCGCTTTTGTGCGCACAAAGGTGGATTTCTTAATCGAATTCCAATCGCTTCGGCCGTGGCTAAAATTCGGCATCTTACAGCTTTTGAGTGACTGGCGTTGACTCGGTAAATCGGACGGAAACAGGAGTCCAGGTTGACAGTATGATGTGTATCAACGAGGTGTGAAACAATCGCGCTCGTAATTGTCTTGGTGACTCCACTGCTGACCCTGGCTGGATGGTGCTCACGGATACGTTCAGATAAACGCCTGGTCGTGCGACCCACGTAACTAGTTCCACAGGAACAAGTAAATGAGTATACACAAAAAGAAGCCGCAGAAACGGGCATTTTATCCTTTAACCGTAAACACAAAGCTGGAGTCGAGTTGAAACAGACGCGTAATTTTGCAGCATAAAATGTTCTATTGATGACAGTCTCAAGTCTCCTAGTGATTGTCTCGGCAAGCGTATCCCCTTTGAATGGTAATGAGATGAATACTGCTTTCTTTTCCACTAGATTCATCTTATCCTGTTTCTCACGACGCTGCATAGTCTTGTCTACAAACGCTCTGGATAGCCATTTTGTAAGAACAGTGCGCGTAGAAACGATAGTTCATCGGAGACTGTATCCTGTGTACATATTCTCATGGCTCTATTGGTCAAGCAGTTTAAGAGATTCCTTTTCTGTCTTAGAAGAACAAAGCTGCTGAAATGGATATACTGCCCATTCCAGGTTTCTTTCCTATAGATTTTACGTTGAACGGATCCATCAGCACGTCGCCGGATGAGTACGTCCAGGAAGGCTAGTTGATCGTTACGTTCAGCTTCTACTGTAAATGTCGCGTTTGTGTGGGCAGAGTTGAAACTGGATAAGATATCTGCTGGGTTAGCATTTTCGCTAACTATACATATGATGTCATCCACGTATCGTTTATAAACGCTAAATCCACTGATGGCTTCTTCTAACTGGTCGTTCTCAAGCTTCGCCATGAAGACGTCTGCAAACAACGGTCCCAATGGGGATCCCATCGCCACGCCATCTGTTTGTCGATAAAGTTCCCCATTGAATTTAAACTGTATGTTATGAGTACAGAAGTACAATAACTGTTTTAGTTCTAGTGAGGGTATATGGACATCTATGTTGTTAATCACAATATAATCACACAAGTAATCTATCGTCTCCTTCAGTGAAACATTTGTAAATAAGGATGATACGTCCAGAGAAAGCATTTATTGTCCGGTTAGGTTTAACCCGCTGATTGTGTTGATGAATTCAAAGGAGTCTCGTTGGCTATGCTTTGATAACTTCTGCCTGACGGATTCAAGGAGATGCGATAACCATTTAGCCAGCGAGTGGTAAGGTGAGTTGCACATGTCTAAAATAGGTCGAAGAGGTATACCAACTTTGTGAACTTTCGGCAATCCGTAAAGCCTGGGAATTGTGGTTCCAATGGGTCGAATACGTTCGAAAGTTGGAGAGTCAATTGTCCCGTTTTGTTTCATAGAACGTAGTATTTTCGACAAAGCCTTCTCTATTTGAGGGGTTTTGTCCTTCTCATTCTCCACCTTCTCGAATTTAGTCTGGTCACCTAGTATTGTCTGCATTTTTTCCAGGTAATCTATCTTTTTGAGCAGAACTACTCCAGCACCTTTATCCGGCTTGGAGAGAATAATGCTTTCATTTTTCCTCAGACTTTCGGCTGCTAAGATATGTTCCTGCGTTAACAAATGTTTCAAGTTTGGGTTACTCTGCTGATATTGGTAACATGAGTTAACAAGCGTCGACTTCAATCGTTCAACATCTAGCGGAGATGACGGCTTAAGGTCAGACAACTGAGAAAACAGGTTCTCGAACTGTACTTCCAAATCCAACTGCCTAGTTTTTCCTTTTGGACAACAAAATTTAGGACCCAGTGACAATACTTCAATCAACTTTTTATCCAGATGCAATGAGGAAAAATTATGAACGTACCGTTCTGGGTTGGCTGGGAATTCAGTTAATGGTTTCATTGGACTGAGTTGTTTCTGCAGTGCGGTCTGCTTCTTTTCTAGTTGCTTTTCGACAATCAGACGGACGTAAGTTTTCAAGTCATCACGTTCTTCGGGCGTCAGCTGCTCCAGATGGTGTTCACATTTGGCCAGGTTCAACTCCAACTCTTCAAGTCTGTTTGAACAGTATCACGTTCGTTAAGTGTGTGTCGTTTTAGTGATATCATACTAACATTGATACGATTTCTCCTCAGGATTGTCCAGAAATGTCTCGGATATTCACCCGTTTCTGTACATCTGTCCAGGAACCGAATTTCAGCCTTCACTTCTGTCAGTTTTGTGCTAAACTTTACAAACTTGTTAAGTCCACGAAGCACAGTTGGGTCTTTGGCAAGTTTGAGATGGTTAAAAATCCCCAGGGTAGTCATTAGAAAACAACAGTGTAGCGAACAACCTCGTTTTCGGTTATTCATTATCAGGCTAATTACATAACAATTTATATGAAACAGAGTTGTCAAGGCGAAACGGACAAAAACAAGTAGCTAGTTTGGGTGAGGTCAGACACGTCATCGGCACACACGGAAACAACGTTTTGGTACGATTACGTCACCATTATGACGCCACTGGAACCATGACGGTTTGATCGGTCATGGTGTGGGTGGTTGACCATGGCAACTTCAACGCCTGAACAAAGCGCTTTTGTGCGCACAAAGGTGGATTTCTTAATCGAATTCCAATCGCTTCGGCCGTGGCTAAAATTCGGCATCTTACAGCTTTTGAGTGACTGGCGTTGACTCGGTAAATCGGACGGAAACAGGAGTGCAGGTTGACGAATATAGTTGACATGCGTCTATTTCGTAATTGCTGCCGTAATAAAAAAAGGACTTTCCAAAGTCACTGTTATCAGGTTTGTCTACAATCCATGGACTACAGTGACAAGAATAGGATATTCATCCGCCATTAAAATTTCAATGAATAGGTTTCCACAAATCCACTTACCACGTATTATTTCAACCTTCGTTTCATTTGTGTCACCTATGAATAACGCGTTGACGTATCAATCAGTTCCGATAAAGATGGGACCTAATTGTGAAAAAAACGGGCTTCGGCTGGATTCGAATTAGCGACAAAAACAGTATGCCCAAACGCGGCAAACGCCCTACCAGCTGAGCCACGAAGCCACGCCAGGAGCTCGGAAGTTTCAGATTTGGACTCTGTTACCCACCCGTCCATATGAGACCGATAAGGTGGGTAACACAGTGCAAATGTAAAAACTATGAGCTGCTGGAATGGTACCGTAGCTTAGCTAGTAGGGCGCTTGCCGCGTCTGGGTATGTTGTTTTTTACTGTGGTTCAAACACAGTGGGTGAGTGATGGGTGTCTCAGTCTCTGGAATCAATTTATCATTGCATCATTCTAAACTTCTCTTTACACCCACAACGTTGTCAGTTCCCATTAGGTCTTTTTGAGGAATGGACCGCTCTTTTTGACGGTTCCTCAAAAGAAAACGAAAAAGTTCGACAATTCGACTTGACTGCATACAGCAAAAGTTCTCCGACTTTGTTTACTACCATAGTGAAAACATTTTTGTAGTCATCCTCAAACCGGTTAGATTCATCAGAATCGATTCACCTTCTTCTCCAGTGTAATGTCGAGATATTGCTGATTAGTAGCCTTGTGGACTCGCAATAAGCTGGTGAGTGGGACAAAGTCACAAAATGTATACTTTCTCATTTGTCGTGTTTCAGGCAATTTGTTAGCCTTTAGTACATTTAATGCCTCTGGAGAAACTGTCAGTCACACCCGATGTACCTAGTTAGAAGCGGTATGCAAGCTTATCTGTATATCCCCTGTTGCTTTGACCAGCGTTCGACTCCGGATACTGACCACTTGTTAAGATTTTTCACGGTTTGACCAATTGGTTACCGCATACTGCTGCAATATGTGAAGTGAGCTTTCCGGTCCATCCATCCATCTAAGCAGCATTGATAAATCTGAGACTTCACTCTGCATGTCTGAAGATGACCCGGTTTTGATGAGCCACCTACAGTAAAAGCCTTCTTCTTAAGAACGTTCGCACTTCTCATAAATTTTATAGGATACGTTGGTTAGTATATTCTACTTATTTGTATGTCGTGAAGGAGATGTTGATATGCAGAGATGTGACAATTAGACTAAGATGGACCCCAAATCAGTCAGTTAAGTAGTAACATTGTTGAACACTAGTTTCTTAGAAAATGACCTTAATGTCAAGTTTTAACAGTATCAGTCGTGACGGTAAATTCTATCATCTGCATAACCATTTTCAGACTACCAGATTATCTGAATGGATGTTCAAACATGTCACTCAGTAGGATAGTGTACTGATAAAGGACGATCCCAATATGGCACTCATGAGATGTCAAGCAGTGACGCGTATTCGAGTATTGAGTCAACCATATGAAAATACAAGTAACATTAGAGTGTGCCTCAGCAAGAAACTGTTTCCCATGCGTCCACGTTACACTGATAAATGTGGCGTTCTGGAATTATCGTTATGTGCAAATGATTGTTTGTGTTCTTCGTGATGTTAAAGCAAACACCTCCTGTATCGATTGTTCGAGTGAATAATCTTTGTGCCACCCACGTTCTCGACTCACAAAAATGGCATTCAACAGTTCGATGAGGCAGGTTGTGAACCGGATCATTAAAATGTTATATGACCGTGTGGATTTTAACTGTTGAACACATTTTTATATGGATGCCTATCAAACCTGTAAAGACATCTTAGTTCGGACTGTTCTCCTGAAAAAAAAGGTCAAAGCAATATCTTTTGTTGATAAAAAGTGATCTTACTACTGTACAGGCACTCGATATGGCACTTTTCCAGAGTGATCTATTAAGATGTAGTTGTTCTGTCTAATTTGAAACTTCTAGATATGGTTTGAATAAATGTTTCGGATCGACGATTCAAATGGAAAATATTTCTTTACTTGTAATTACTTTTCGAGCCATGAGATACCAGAGTTTCACAAGCAGATGGAAGTCGAAAACATGAATTCAACGGAAAAATCAACAGCGATCCCTTTTTATATGGACTGTCTTGGTGACAGCTAGCCGTCTCGCACGCGAAGAACCACAGTAAAGAAATTGATAGGGATGTTAGTAACCGATATCTGTACAAATTTCCACGAACCTAAACCAAGATATTCAAAGCGGTCACCATTAATCATTATCATAATTATCTCTGTATGTATAACCGCTTGAAACTTTCACCTACCAACCTTCTTGGTTTGTCGCCTTAATATTTGAGTAACTAACCCCTCCAGTTTTACGGTTACCGTGACAAACATCAATATCCGATCAGGGAACAAGTGGTTCGATCAACTGTTGCTTAGCCTTTAACCCGAAGTGCCGGGTATGATCCACGTTACAAAGTTATGCCACACAATACTTAACTGTCGTGCTGACTCATTAATAAACAGCAACTAACTAATACAACGTAAATAACTATATTACACTATATGTACGTCAGTGTCGTTTACTTACTATGTGTCAGTGGAGTAATTTGGTGCATGCTGTTGTTATCAGCGGAGGATGGATGATAGGACAACGTTAAAATAACAGTCTCAGGAGCTGTTTGCGTCAATGAATTGAATAGTATCTATCGATGGGAATTCCATTAGATTCCACTGACTACGTTCTAGTGAACGATCACAAACAGATCCAGCTAATATGAGTGAAAAAGTGAGTTAGACGAGGACCAAAGTGTTCCAAGCTACCATACTTCAGCCAACGGGTTAAGGCAATGATTCAAGAAAATAACTGAACATAAAAATAATGCGCTTTGATAAAACCGTTTACGCACGGCGTCTTTGAAAAACAAACATGTTGTGCCAACAGACCTATCATTATTTCAGTTGATTATTGAGCAACAAACTTTGGTGGCTGTTATATGGGGAGCCCAGTCTAGTATCGTCCCCTACCGTTTTTCCCCACCTCTGTTGGGCAGTATTACTCTAATCTGGTAAAGCAAATTCAAACCGCCATTCTCGCATTCCCGTTCCAATAGACGCCCATCAACTATATTCGTCTGTGTTCATCTTAAGTAAACTCTCATACATATTTTATCCTCGCTTTAAACATGAAATGTAAACACGAATCTCATGACATTCAAGTTTCGTTTGAAGTTATTTCAACCAAAACTGTTTGCCGGATGACGGCACGGTTTCAGAAGACAAATCATAACAAAACAGTCTGGCAGAACCAAACATTCAATTAAAAGACCCGTACAAACGTCAATCATGCGATAGTTTCTGTGTACTGGTACTTCTGTTCATCGTCAACAAACTACACACGTGCACAAACACAGACAAACAATTTCGAGACATTTCACCCTAAAAGTCAACAGTATATCCATCTGTTTGACTGTGACCAGTATGGCTGTGTTTTTATCAAGGTGGCAAATCAGCAAAAAGCTTGAATGACAAACGTCTATCAGAATTTTTAGGCAATCTTAATTATGTTAATTGTTGTGCATTGGCCATCCTTGTTATGTTTCAGGCATTGACCCTATAATCAATGTGTTCTCACCTGGTATTGCCTCGTTTATGAATCATCATTCACTAGGATTTTTAACAAGGGCTTCAGACATTAATCAGATAATCATCACCATAAATCATGTGGGCAAAGTTGTGTAAACTTGAACACCGCATGGCAACAATGATGACAACGCATGATAACTAGATCTCAACAGAAAAACAATCAACAGTTCGGTAGCTTGCAAATCACATCAAATAATACTCACATTTGCAGTCTGGTTAGTATAAACAGATGACCTCATTATTCGTCTGTTGTTTGATGTGCGACTTCACGGTCTCAGACAACTTTGATTGGCTCTCGCAGTTGTTTTTGTCCTGGCAAACAAAAATCCTTTTCGCTGAAACCGACAAAGTTTGGAATAATTTCAGTTATTTTTGGTAGTAGAGTGGTTGAATAGTATAAGATTATCGACTGCAGAAAGTTGCATGAGAATCGGATAAACTGTGGTTTACTCTAACAAAACGGATCATTCGATACTTCGAGTCTTCCGGTACACCAATGCGACTTGTTCAGCATGTGGTTCGACTCACCCAGATAGGTAAGGCTGAAAGGGATTCGGAACAGACAAACTTTGCTCTATACCTTTTTCCATACTGGTTTCTCTTTTAGGCATAAGAATGTATCTTTCGTGTAAAAGCCTTTCGTTTTAGTGCAGTAGAATTTCTCCATTGTATTTTCAGGCTGTAGAACTGGCTAATGATTTGTCTAGTGGACTCAGATTTTACTGTCTTTTTGATTGCGACTGCACGCATTGGCTGCTGCACTAGGGCAATGTCCGAGGGAACACTTGAGTTGTGAAGGCCGTCATGTGGTCCAATCATTGGCTTGTGCTCTCTGCCATCTCTGGGCTGGACTCTATACCCCGAGTGGACCACATGACGGCCTTCACAACTCAAGTGTCCCCTCGGCCATCGCCCTATCACAGTAGCCAATGCGTGCATTCGCAATCAAAGAGGCCTCAAAATATATGAGCCCACTAGGCCAATCATAAACCACTTCCACAGCCTGAAAATACAATGAAGAAATTCTACTGCACTAAAACGAAAGGCTTTTACACGAAAGATACATTCTTATGCCTAAAAGAGAAACCAGTATGGAAAAAGGTATACTAATTGAGTTCTGTAACCATCAAAGCACTAACAGTTCCAGATCCCTTGATCAGATGTTGAAAGACAGTTGCAGTTGGCTGCCTTTACGATAGTCAGAATAGACTACTGCCGAAAACAAGCACTCTATGGGACCTAACATTTACTACCTGGTTAAAATCTACAGTTAGTGCACACCAACTACCTTGATTGCCAGTTTACTTTCAGGTTTTGAGCATGTGAGACGACTGTGTTGATCATTACTTCAGTGATCACATAATGAACATGTCCGAATTTTCAATTCGGAAGATTCAGCCACAACTGTTCTTGAGCAATTCCCTAGCTGGCCGAATGTTATGGCCTAAAACGTGGAACTGGTAATTTGTTTCCAAATGTTTATACTGTGGCGGTAATTACGTAATTATCGGTCATGAATGAGAGATCTCTGAGTGTGTGCGAACTAGTTACCAAAGCTAATACAACTCCACTAAAGTATTTTTGCTATTCACGTCAATCGCGGTCGACGGCAAACCAGTACTGAATGATCCAGTTGCTGACCTCAGATTTACCGTCCAAGATGACACTTTCTAGATGAAAGCGTAAGCTGACTTAACATTGCTGCAAACAATCACATAAGCACAAGTTTTCAACTTTAGGATGTCTTGTCATTTTCGGTTATGTTGCTGTCAAGTTCAACTGTCCCAAGTTGGTTCTCCGAGTTTCAACAGCGGACGGAGTCACACGGCTACTGTGCACAGGGGTGGGTGACAGGCACAGGGATTGTTTGGCTGCTACGGAGGCAGAGGACACAGAGCTACCGGGTGCGAGGCACAAACGAGGCTAGCACACCTGTACTCAGTTGCTAGGTTGACAGCAACGCGGGCTAACGCGTACATGATGAACCCTGAGCGTGTTGGTGTGCTTGTACGACGCAGAACGTACACAAACAAAACCTCTGACTGATCGGTTGTCTGTCTGCAGGTATATGAGTGACCCACTCAGATTGGGATTGGCCTCGGAAGACGGCAACGTCGTCCGAACAGTCAGATATGTAGGGCAAAGCTTGTCTCAGGTGTCAGAGCAGCAGTCATGCGAATAACAATCTGACGGCTTTCGTAACAGCCGAAGTTTGGACTGGAACACCCAGAATGATCGATCAATCGATCATGATCTCCAAGTCTGGGAAAGTAATGTCCAAAGTACGTAGCGGATCCATTGTGGCTTTGGGTGATTTAACCTTGACTGGGGGAACAAACTGCCCCATGTAAACAGTGTATGAATCCGCTGGCTATCGTACTAACAAAACAGTACAACTGAGGGTAGACTTGGTGCAAACAACCGTATTCCGGTACTATGGTTAGTCTAGTTAAGGGTAGACACTGAGAGTGGTTGACCAAGCATGAACATTTGTCAACTGGTAGAAAACACAAGAATCAGCCGAGCAAACCATAACAGAAACCGGTTGTTGGGCGCAGACCATCTGTTCGCTTCATTTCATCAACATTTTCTGAAGGTTTACTCATGAGTAGTCACATAAATTTTCCAGCTAGCTCCTTTCAAGAATAAACGCTACACTCGCGTTTCGCACGTGTTGGAACTTGTCAATTGTATGTACCTTTGTCACGGCTGGGATTTAAAATCCAGATAAAGTCTTCTTGAGACTACTGTGTCAATTAGTGTTTCCTTTCGACATGGAGAGGCAGCCAGTGCATTATATGCAAGCGAACATGGTTGAACGTTTAAACAAGATATTCAGTCGTGTCTAATGTAAGATCACTGTTGCAGTGCTCAACATAATTGATCCATGAGAAAGTGGACTACAGCCTAACTCACTGCCGTGCAAGGATACGCACTACTGACGAGCTTCAACGAGAGCGTAAAGCAAGTCTAAAGCTATTTTTACAAAGAAGCCTGTATAATTACGAAAGTTGCAATCGGTTGAATACTGTATTCAGTTTATATTAGCCAAATCATCCAAACGTTAAATCAGTTCTGATGATTGCATGTTCGAACTTCTTTCTGATATCTACAGTAAGATGTGGGTAGGAGTAAAAATGCACGGTACCGTACCGACTAAAATAACATGGAGAGATTTTTCAACCAGAACAACATTCTCGCGCTTTTGGTCAAAACAACCAACGAAAGTGGCATTCATTTTCAAGCCAACCGTGACATTTAGATAGCAAAAGTTTCATCTCAAAGTACTTTAATGTCATCAATGGCTCAAAGAATATGTGTAGCCAAATATGCTGGCTGTGACGAGGTTTGTTTGTTTGTTGTATTGATGTCAAGATCTGTAAGCGAATGAAGATCAAAACCGTTTACAGGAACTGCCAAAACCGCCAACATTTTCAACCAGTCCAATAAAAAGCTTATGTAACAAAATGCAAATTATCTAAAATCCAGTTAAGTGAACAACAGAAATAAGTTATTCCGCTGTACAAATCAATGAAAGGAAGCTATGGATTGATTTCACCTTGTACAAACTCTTCAGTGTCAAATGCATGGCAAAGAAACGAACAATACTGATAGCGGTTACAGCAAAATGTTTTTCGTAAATCACGTGACCGAAATTTTTGGAGCATCAGGACATCGTATGAACTACTGTAAAACCGAAACAATGAGTTCTCGATATAAACTTCACAACTTCATAAGTTTACACGATACATCGGGTAACATGTAACTGTCTGTTTATAAGTGGATACTGCACTCAATATGGTTTATATAACAAAATTGAGTCGTACACTAATAAGTGGAAGAATACAGTCGAATACAGAGAAGAACACCACGGTTGACGGATTAGCCTGCCACAGTGACATGAGCCAAAGGGCGCTCGTGTATAACACTTACTGTAAGTGGCTTGCTCTGAATCACATATAGCTACACACTCCCGGTTGGCGGCATCCGAATGGATTAGCCTGCCATAGTGACCGAAGCCAAAGGACGCCTGCGCTTCACCCCATCACCCCAAGTGGCTTGTGCTGCACCAGTTGCGGTTCCACACACACATCAGGCATCCAGTGTAAACCCGAAGGAATAAGACCAGTAGGTATGTGAGTGAGGCTTTTGTGTCGAGCCACAGCGAGAACGGTATATCACTCTAATTCAATTAATGCACCTACGACTTATAACGCTGTCTGTTTATGTGATAAATGTATGGGTCTCGGAGTGGGTCGATCTTTCCTTCCTTCAAAAGAGTGTCACAAACACTTACACAAGTCAGGTCGGTCTGTGGTCATTAGCATGGTTGAGACAGATCAACAATTAGTGTGGATAGACACTGTACACGTTGTACAGAGAAGGTCTCTATAAACACCATTAGCCGATTACTGATAGTTGCGCAAACAATATCGAAAAGCGTTAACTCTGTGTTTCGCATCCAAAATTCTTCGTGCGATCATTGAAGCTGGCTGGCGATCTCATGACGGTTCCGTAAAGGGTCTGACATTTTGACTTATCATAACTAATCCTTTTCGGAATATAGCCCGTTGTTCGATGACGCATTCACCTCTTTGTTCTGTTCATTTCCACATTGCTAATTGTAACACACAGTTGTAAAGATGCAGAACATTGATAAATCGTGCAAACCCAATTCGTTGTTTCCTTTCGTACTGTAAGTTCTTTTATGTATAAGCTGGGTTTTAGATATGTGACATCTATAAAGATATATGAGGCTTGATTGCTTATTGTTAGCAGTTAGAGGCATCTATACGGAATCAGATCTCGATTGAAGAACGAACAACCGAGGAAGTCAGTAATCAGTCACCAATCAACAGTTGCTGAGTCATTCACCATATTTGAGCTTCGTGTCGATCTAGTGTTTCTTTTGTTAACTCAAACCGAAAAGAGTCATTTTCACCTGAATCGAAAACCGGTTTATTCCATCTTAACTCTGTCTAATAGCACTGATGTGATATCGCAGTTTTTCGATTCAGGCTAAACATAAATAACACATAATGAATGGACAAATTAATGAGCACTACAGACCGTGTTATCTAGTGTGTGCTCATTACACTAGAACCTTCTTGCACACGGTTGTTCTTTAACTAGTGAAATTACAAGAATACGGATAACTTGAGTTGATACCCTCATCCGAGATGGTGTGATACGTAGATGAATTTGATGTCGAGATTAAAGCCCTTATCTAACACTCGTAATTTAGGCCAATAAAAATGAGAAGCCTTGTGACGTTGGGTCGAGATTGACCCAGTACTAAATAATGTCAGTCAGTTGTCTATATATGGTTGGAAAAATTGTCTCAAAATATCATACTGGTTTTCATCCGATTACTAGTGTTGAACCAGAAATGCAGGTATACTCTCAGGTAAGATGGTTGACTAGTAACACAACTGAATCTTAAGTACTTTGCCTTGTAAGATTTACACAGCTTACATCAAAAAAGAATTTTTGGAAAATTATGGGTTCAATATATTCTCAACAAAATTGTGATAACAGTCCGTTTTTTACTTACATTTAATTTCAATCTTACACCTAACGTACCCGTTTTTTGGAATCACAATTCTGACACTCAATGCACAGCAAAATGTAACAATTCGAACAGGATTGTTAGTATTTTTAAAAATTTAGTCATCAAAACAAGACATTTAATCACAATACTACTGTTTATTCGTCTTGTATGATTTACCTTTGGAGGCAAATAGTAATACCATGTTCTGTCAGTGTCTGTTGGAAACCGTATGTGATGTTCTGATATGCTGTCGACAACAGAATGTTGCATAATTCATTTTGACTTTACTGTTCTCGCTCAAATGTGAATATCGAAAATCAGCCGCAGAACCGTGTATCTCTGTTTATTTGTCATGCATAAATGAGTCAACGGTTTGCAATCGGGACTAAATGGATACAACTGACTGATCAATCCAGTACACGTAGCGCAAGGAACAGAACCGATGTTGCCGTGAAGTTGAACGCGGTTTTGTGGAACTGACTGCTGAGAAACGACCTGCGTTTACAGTTGGTATTTAAAAATTATGATAGAAAAACTCCGTCGCACTGACATACGAATCGGTTGTTTCTGTAGTATGAAGCATAACCAATTCATCTACGTCCGTAACTGTGAATGCACTACCAACTATTAACAACCATCTATCGCAGAGTTTTTTCAATAAAGCACATAAGCTCTTTCCAAAGATCATGTCGGCACTCCTCCATACACTCTACATTTACTAGTCACTAAACAGCGCGGATACCTACTAGGTTGTCCGTACGGTCCCAACTACTTTGATCAACGATACAACTGCTCCCATTCCACAGTACTCAAATCAGGGAAACCAAACCACCACAACATTCTCTGATTGGCTTTTGTCGAAACATCACCTAGTATGTTGATTAATATTACAGAACTAGGTGTTATATTGAACGTCATTTGGTGGACTCTGCGCTCGAATGACTTTGACGGTTTTCCTATTTCTCTCTTATTTGCTCTGGAAACTACGGACAGCGTATCCGAACCCCTAAGTGGTTTACTAATCTGACGTAAGCTCGAATTCCTTAGTCTAGAAGAAAAAAATTGATTGTTTTCAAATCCATTGACGCATCTTCCGATATACTATGTGAATAGGAAATATCTTGTTAGACTGACGGTGCGTCTTAGCATCAGTGGAATCACTCGTCTATTTCTCATTATCTGTGTATACTGAAAGCCTGTACTTTCTCGGATAATAGGTTGGGAGACTAACTGTTTTTCTAACGTAAACGTGACTTAGATAAAATTACAAGTGTATCACTGTCAATCTTACGAGCTTTTTGTTAATTGAAAATAGACGAATGTCTTCCGAAACGATCTCAGTGTAGTGACATCTGTTAATCAATAACCAAAAACGGGCACTTTGTGATCCAGTGGTGTGAATTAGCTTATAAAATATTGAGTACACTTAGTTGTATGTTGTACAAGGTGTAATCACAGTTGCCCGACGTGGGCAAACACACTAAACAGTAGATAGAATGGTATGCTATACATTCTTTGAACCAACAAAATTACTGAACACTGTAGCCTTGGGGAATCCAAACTTGGATGCATCTAAATCACATATAATTGGTCAGACGAAACACTTAGTTTATAGGATTCCACCTCCTTCTCATAGTTGTTGCCGTCATTGATATTGTATATTGTCTATAAAACGCTTATCTAGAATAGTTTTTATAGAAAAATACACTTTTTCCTCATTTCAAACGTGATCAGTTTCCCGAGAAAAGTCCAGTACAATAGATGAAAACTGTACCACACATTCCGACATGTTTTCTGCTTGGCAGATAAATACATGTCCACGCATGTTACACGCAGTAAAGTTCTCTCGCCAAATACAAAGTGGAAGCATCAGTCTCGAAAAAAATACTCCGGATTTGTTGCATAGTAGATTGGGAGTATTTCATTTTCTGACTAATTTTGTGTGCAAAATGATCCAGACAGATAAAAATTGACCCCTGAACTCAGAGCTCACAACACTGTTTTACCGGGATGTAGTATACAGAGTTGACTGTTGTTTTTCACTTCGCTATTATACTTCACCTCCATACAAAGAACGCTCATAAGAGATTCGAAGGTGTTCCTAGTAGATGAGTGTGCCTGGTTGGAAGTGAAACAGGCTCGTTTATCAAATATACAATTTAACTAAGTGACCCCGCAGTTTTGTGAACCTCATCGGAACATTACTGATGGCTTGCAATCATAGCTTTCAAGTTCTTGTTGATATAACCACTAGGGGTAGAGGGTAGAGAAACTAAGACGTGGTATACATTTTTTTATGGAAATTCAGGAATCAGGTTTGAAGGTAGCTAACATGTATTGTGATTGTCTATCATTAGTAGAGAGAAGTGATCAAGTATCATCTGTTACAATCCTTGCTTTTCCATACAACCGAGTAACGCATATTGAAACATTGTCACTTTTACGAACACTTCTTATTCGTCGCACGAAAATAAGCGAGCACTTGTCACTTGTCTAAATGTAACCCTCAATACTTCTATCAAGTCAAAGGTATCACAAAACACATTAAACGTTGAAACCAAGACGTACAAAGCAGAACCGAACAGATAACGGAAAGTGCCCGTGATCAAAATATCTGTTCCTCAGTGACGTTGAAAAGTTGTTGTTTTCAGACCAGAAGACCACAGAGGAGGTGATGTCCTCCTTGTCTAATGTGTTTTGCGCTGCATGATGCCCATGGCGCTGAGGTTTCTTGTATGGGGAACCAATGCATAACCAAATATCTTTTTGCTCAGTATATTAGGCACGAGAGTGAGTACTATCTCGTTGCCAATCATTGCGGTGCTTATTCATGAATCTAGTTGCTAATAAGTTGGCGGAAGATGACACTTTTATCGAGTAATTAAGACCCACATTTGATTGCAGGTGACGCATTTCACTGCATAATGCTACAGACCTACTTCAGGCTGAAAACCTACGAACAAAACGATGGGGATCCTTTAGGGGAACCATTAACGTCATAAGAATGTAAACTTGCTGGCTGTTCCGATTCCATTTATGGTAGTCAAGCAGTTACATAAAATGAATGCTTACATGTTGACAGATCTGACAGGTCTACTGGACAGACTTTTGTAAAAAAGCACTAATGCACCAAACAGAAACACAGTGCGCCAAGCGGCCAACCAAAAACGAATCAGTCGCACGCATGGGATAAGGAATTTTTGTTGTACCAATTCTGCCCACATACAGCATGAATGTCCCAACTGGTTGAACTGACACGTCAGAGCGGTTGTCACTATTCAATCTGTTTACCGCGTTATTTGCAGAGTTTCCAAGAAGGCCTTGGCGACCCATCAAATGGCTTGACCTTAAGCTCGGGCAGACCTTCAGACAAAATGAGTTACTTGAGTGAATCTCCCGACGTTCCGACAACGACACTCACTCGACCGGACTGAGTTGATGATTGAAAAGTTCCTATCTCATCGCGTTTTTCTGGTTCTATTGAAACAACTTCTCATTCGGAGTGTTCGTAGACATTCAGCAATCCCTGCTTTAGCTAAGAACTTTATCTGCGTGGCTAATACTGCTTCGCTGCAGGCAACAATTCTTCTTGTCTCAGTTGTGTCTCGAAGATTGACAGAGTAGGAAATTCCTGTGAAACACAATGTTTACAAGTCTTGTTTATCTCTTTTAATCGCTGTACCCCTGAGTCAGAACAGCAGAAATATCACAACTCTTAGCCAGGTCCTTAGAAGTATAAGAATTGAAAAAAGGAAAACTGTCAAGATTAAAATAGCCAAGAATATCACGGGGTGACTGACCGTCTGCTGTTCCAGACGTTGAGTTTTGGGGATAACAGAGAGGCGACACACGTTCCATCAGCGGTCGCATTTTCAACAGACGAGAACCCGTACGAAAAATTTTTAAGCAGGGAGGATTTTCCACCATCATAAGGCGAGGGGAAGACCGTCTTAAGATCGGTGTGATCTCCAGTTAAAATGGATTCTCTAGTCTGGATCCTCTTGAACTTCCCTTGGCAATGCATTATTCCCTCAAGGGTTGCAGATGATTGTCCACTTCTAAAGAAAACGAAGTTCGTAACTGACTTGGAACCTCGTAATGCAAAGCTATTGGATCGCTCCTGACACTTGTCGGTCATCACCTTAACAATACGTAATCGACAATTCCAATAACGCTGACTGTCTGCTTAATAGCGCTGCATAACACGCAGCTTCGTTTGGGAGTAGCAGAGAACGACTCGTATATGCATAAACTGAAGGGTAAATCTTAACACCAAAAAGATCAAGGACCAGACATGACTGTTGAGAACATGTATGCGCACGTTGTATAACTTGTCATCAGAGATCATGTGGCGGCGCCTATTGACACAAAACTTATTTATGATCGAATGATGAATAACGCCAAAAAAAATGCATGTTATATAAATAACAGTGTACTGAATACACGTGAATAACAAAAACTGTATAACAAAATGTTTGGACATATCAAAATCCGGATATCGCAGTAGAAATGATCATTGTGGATCACTGATTGAGCCGGTGAAAGTTTGATGGTATGAGGGACAGATGCGTTGATGTGAGAGTGGTTCTTACCCTCTAATTTGCTTGTTGGGTGAAGCCGCACAACTCTTGGAGTCAAAGATGCTTACCGTAGGATAATGTATTGTTTAGTTCGCGTGGCGAAGTCAAAACAAGATGTGTGGTTCAACATATTGTGCAGTAGTGAATGCTCATTCTTCTTAATACGTCACGTAAAAGTGTGTGACAAACCCTGAGTAGTTGTTGTGACTTTGTTCGTGGCCAAGACCCATGTCAAACAGTGAACTAGGTGATGTATGGTTGGCACCGACACTAACGTCGATGAGACAAATGCTGATCACGTTGGGCGTTGACTATCAGGCCCTGTGTCGGGCGGCCCTTATCAGGCGTTGTACCAGGTCTCGATTTAAAAAAACATTGCTGCCTTTATAGTTCACACTAGCCTTTGAAATATGGGGATACGTTACACGCTGAACATGTTAGGGAGGTAACTGACCTGACTGCATACATGATAGGTTTAACAAGATCACTAACGAACGTGTACGGACGAACGCACTGGGGGTCTGGTGATGGGTTTATCATGATGTTCCGGTTGACCGATCAGCGACCTGTCAATTTTGCATGAGGTTATTCGAACCCTTACATACTACACTGAAGGATATAAATTCACAACAACAGCGCAAACTAGTGCATTGTGGTTACTGTTTTACATTTTTAGATAACTGTAACAGATGTCTTACAATGAACAACTTTTCTGGCCAGACCTTTTATCGGTCACAACAATAAGACTATCTTCTAGGTTCGAGAAAACGTTAGTAAAAGCTATCAAAATTGTTGGAATCTACATGATACTACTGACAAAATTACAATAACGGTGCCCTCTCATTTCGGATGTAAGTTAACTGGATAGTAAAGCTATTCAGTATAAAGGTGTTCAAAATAAACCCAAAAAAATGGTCAACAGGCAACGCGAAACGAGTTCATTAAAACAGTCAATCACAGATGAAAATGAGAGATTTGCAA
This sequence comes from Paragonimus skrjabini miyazakii, assembly GCA_014338405.1. Classification (NCBI taxonomy): domain Eukaryota; kingdom Metazoa; phylum Platyhelminthes; class Trematoda; order Plagiorchiida; family Troglotrematidae; genus Paragonimus; species Paragonimus skrjabini miyazakii. Next base: position 176,684 of record JTDE01000299.1, read on the forward strand.
ACAATATCATACAAGAAAATTCTAGTAGGTACACAATGGTGTTTAGAAACAAAAAAAACAAAAGCAAGAAACATTTTCTGCACGAAGTCATGGTGTAAAATTCATTGTGAGTGTTCACTGCATACAATTTTATGAACGACAAACAAATGAAAAGCATATTTTAAAGAATCCAAATGTTGGTGTTGCATCAAACATAGAACGACAAACATACTGACCGAACTTTAACAAATCCCGCACCGTTTATATGGTCAGCACCATATATTATGTATGCAAGACGAATTCATGACTCGTTTGTCAATAAAGTGGACACCGTCGATGCAGAAAAGAATTTCAACTCCTCTGGCAAATATTGATAACTTGGAACTGTGAGCTATACCAATGACAACGCCGTTTGACAGTGGTTAGTTCGTGCACAACTTGCAAATTGTTTTGTCAAAATAGTTTTTACACTGTTTACCTCTCAATCACATTTCATGTTGTGGGTTCAATACGTAGACAACATTCACTCGAAATCAGTCCAGTATATTGGGTCGAAGTTGACAATAATGTAGAAGTCCTGATGAGCTGATATTTAGGAAATTTGGTGAGGTACCTTGTTGTTTTTCACACCGAAAGTATGGAGAACTTGACAGTTCATGCAACTTGTCTATTCTGCTATCTGGGAAGTTGAAGTTGCCTCACTTAAAATAGCTGTCTAGCATATATATTGAAAGTTGGTGATTTGGATCACAAACACTAGAAGATTCATTGGTGTGTCTGTTGTTTGCTCTTTTTATCTGCACTACACCGAAGTATCAATCGTTGAGGTCATTCACAACAGTTACGCTTTACGTGGGCCGAATCCATATATTGCTAATATGGTTCACCTAGGTCATTTCCAGTTACAATCTGAGTACACAAAGTCTTGAGTTCACAGGTGACCTTTGGATATCACAGCCATCCTGCTTCTCGTTCGTTACACAGATGTGAACAAAGCTAAACCGAGGGATATAGAAACTCACTTCTGCTTACGAATTTCTAACAAACTCCTGTCAGCTTTAGTTAGGGGATGTAAAATCTATTTACATCTGGATCATAGTAGATATGGTATCGTGAATTTAAACTTTGTGTCAGCCATTGGAACTTTTATTGATCGGTTTAACGGAATGGTGTGGGATGGTTGCATCCCATCTGGCTTCTGTTATTTTAGTTAACCTGAAAAAGGTGCTGAAATTCCTTCTTGAATAATTTGGGCCTGAAAATGGATCGGCGTGACAGAACACTCGCGATACGTACCTTCTGTAGGAGGCTTGATCGATGTTATATTTGATAAGTTACGAATATCGGTAGTGTTATCTTGAACGGCCCAGATAGTGGAAGGGGTAACAGCGTCTGAACTTCCGAATATTTCACAAAGATCGCCTCCCGGTGTCAGCTTTTTCGGATACACATTTCAACATGAAATTGAAACCGTCTAGCTTTCCATTCAAACATTCACAGAAGCAGAGGAGAGTTGATAGAGGTTGTTGTCCGAACATAACTGCGACAAAAATCAACGCTGGATTAATTTTATGCCCATCTGATTGTTACAAAAACCATGTAAGCTCTCCACCTGGGGCACAGAGTCATCGACATGACTGGTTAGCTTACCCAAGTCAATGGGGGCTCAACTATCACACACTATGACCTTAACCACCGATGGTGACCTTAACTCGACCGTTCCTACCGGTGATTCGTATTTTGGTCGGACAGGTGGAACAACCACTCACACGCCCACGACGACGGACACTGATGGCCGATTACAGGTTACATGGATGAGTCACACGCGTTTTGTGTCAGGTTCTTACGGCCGCCAATATCGAAGTGCTCAGCTTCAAGCCACAAATATCTATTCCTCATTGCATAAGCTTCCAAATGTATGTTCGTTTTACGTGCGTTTGCACATCACTGAAATCCATATGGTCTCGTCTCCTCTAATCTAATCACTGGAGGAAGATCTCGGTAAATCCCCAATCCTGATCTCATCTCCACCCCACAACACACCCTCCCACCCATGCCTTCAGCTCTCAAGGCGCATGGCGTTTGTCTAACAATAAAACGAAACATCTGACTGGCGTCAGCGTCTGGACGGTGGTGACGGGTGATGGTATGGTCAGTCGGATTGTTAACACAAAAGGCAACCGAAACAGCTGGAGCTTCGTTTTGTTTCTTGCCGGCGTTAATTGGACCAGATATATTCGGATAGATGTGCAAGCATGCACGCATGTCCGTATGTTAGTGTACATTGATCATATCCACGGGTGTGAAACATCGGGTCATCATCACACGTCCGAACAAAAAAGCATGGCAGGCATTAAAACATAAGGTTGATTTCGACCATACAACCTGGACATTAATCGCCCCCCCTCCCCAACCACAACTAAGCCAAACCGTTCACACCGTTTCAAGGCCCAACTTAGCTGGTAGATAACTGGTCTACTTCGCCTCTCAGCTCTCTGATGAAATACATTTTCTGTAGTTAAGACGTTAAATGGCCTACATAAACCGGATAGTTCATGACGCTATAACATTGAGTATTCGGCTGAATCCAACAAACATGGAGCGAAATAGCTTGCGTCCTTACTCGCTGTTTTCTGGTGATGAGATGAAAATTATTACATTAAGGAGCCTTTGACCACAGTTGAGTCATTACAGCTGGAATGAATAGATGAAGAAACCAACACAGCATGAAGATAAGCAGAAGCTTAAGGCAAATTGAGGTTGTAGATCCTCGTAAATAATCATTTAAGACAAGTGGAACAATTTCCAACCACAGTTATGAGTAGGAACGAAGCTGCTGGTAACAGGCACCCAGTCTACCGAGGCCATTGTCAGGATCACATTTCACGACCAGAGCAAGCTGAGGTAAATGAACAGTTGGAATAAGCAATCAATCCAACACATCTAGTGAACGTCTATTCAACATCCAGTGAACTTACTAAAGTTTAGCGGGAAAACCGAAGTTTCATAGGCTACAGAAATCTCAATGGAAGACTACTGTAAAAGAGTATAGAGTAAAGAGAGAAAATAGACTTAACTCCCAGAAATTATACGTACCATAGGTTTATGAATCACAATAAAACAAGGTGGATTCGAAGTAAAAAAAAAAAGAGAATCACAAAACAGATATGGTAAACAGGCGTGACATAACCGCTCTACTGATGCACCCTTGAAGAACTTCTGGTATAGTGAAAATATATTACCGAAATGGTGTATAGGTTTACGGTCACACAAGAACCGCTTCCGTTATTTATTTAACATTCATTCGTTTCTGGTAATAATTGTGTGAGGACTGTCATTATTTTCAACCCTCACTCTATCGCTAATTCGCTCTGGTGAGCAGTGCCCGGCACCATGAAGCGTCTGAAAGCGGGAACCAATCAGTATCTTGATTCTCAAAAGAAGTGATGACCGAGGGGTTCAGATCGTAAAAACAGTATACCCATGGTCTTTTAATGATCAGTTGTTATTGCACCATTTCTACAAATGCCAAAAGGTGACAAAGATTTTCAGTCTTTTTACTTTCCAAAGCGCATGTGCTGGATCTCCCTAACCATCCAACCATCACAAGGGTTCAGCTGTGCTGTTCAAGATGAGCAGCCAATTGTGCCATTTAGACAAACTGCTGGCAAAGTGACTTATTCGTCTTGATCTGTCTGATGTAATCTACTCTGTCACTGGATTTGGGACATATTATTTCCAGATCACATTATAGAATCCATGACTGTACGTGAACCTTGACCATATAAAGTAACCTCAAAACTTTCCTATTCACTTTAGCCCTCAAATTTAGTATTTTGTAAGTAGTCAATTGACTGATAATTTTAGGAAACAAACACGTCAAGTTTGTTTTTAGTCTCCTGATATTTGCCGCCCGTTAATTAATTAGGACCGGCTTTTTTTTCAACCGTTCGAATGTAGAAACGCTCTGGTGCCAGTGGGTTAACGCTTCAACAGCCGGTATATGTCACCGCGGTTATCTGATGTACTAGGTCTGTCGCACGTTGTAAAAAAATCCAGATATTTATGCGCCAGGCAAGACACATCAGTGTCAAGGCCCTGACGCCATTTCATGTGGCCTAAGAACAAGACGACTTTGGAAAAAAAGTACTGGCGCCGCTCATCAGAACGAACCTCCGTGTGGTTTTAATTCAGTTTAATTGGCAAAAATTGTAAACTAGTTACCAAGTTACGGGAATTCGGAAGTCGACGTGGCATTCTGTCTTTTTCTATCCATGTCCACTGAAATCCACTTCCAGATATCTCGACTGTTATATCTCGATCATAACAAGTAATACTTTTATCACAGAATTCAACTACAAGGGAATGTGCCACCAAATCTACATCAATACGCTTGATAATTCTATCGAAACTGAATTTGTACTCGTAATGTTTGCATGTGAATGAGTGACTTGAACTTGCTACACTAATAGGGATTCCCCTACAAGTGCTTTAAAATTTATCAATCATTCGTGCGAGCATGTTCTACTAAGACTATAGTTTATATAGTCTCGTTGCATTCTACTATGCAAACCACTATTTCATTATCATTGATAAGTACTCATGCGGGAATATAAATGTTTGCAGTGTCTGCATCAGAGAACTTTTGGAAACACAAAATTAATTCTACTGATTTCTGGACATAATGTTCCATATCAGTGAGACTAACTGCATTTGATAATGAAGATCGTTTTTACACTACCGTCAAACATGCTTATATTTGGTCCAAAACCTGCCAGTTCCATCCGCTACGATAGGAAACAGACAAGCATAATCGAATGTTCGAGCAGAATAGTTAGAAGACGAAGAGTGGTAGATGCATGCATTTCGTGTTGACCTATCAACACTACTTTCCTAATAAAATGAATCGATTCGTATGTCCAGCAGTTGTGGGGCGGAGTGAGGTAGATAGTTGATCGATAAATTAGAAAAAGTCGTTAAGATCAGGACAGGGTCAGGTTGAAGAACAGCTTCAGTCGATTGCTTGCGACCGCCTTAGCAAGTCATGTGAATCCTGGATTGGAATGACACAACAGGATTCTGAATGTATAAACTGAATGGATAACGTGACCGGTGGTCAAAGCATGTTTAGGAACGGCTGACACTGGATGGTTACGTGTTTCAATAACATTGCTGTTCAGTGGTAACAAATGCTCCATTATCTAGTCAGAAGGTCAAATGCCTTTTCTGGTCTACGTGTGTGACATTCGCCATGGTTACATATGAATTGATAGACACAATGTGAGGTATTACTAACAGGTTGACCTTTGATTAAAGGTATAGATATCTTCTGGGTCCAAGCGAGTACACGAAGTTCGGCCGAGTTAAACGTGGAGGAAGTGACAATGTTAATGATGTATCTATCTGTTTGCTGAAAAGACAGACAAGTAGATTTGTGGAGTCCTGGTAGTTCTAGTGGACAAGGTAAACGCTTAAAATTGTGATGGTACGATTGTTATGTTGACATACGTCGAACTAACACTGTCAAATATTATAGTATTATAATTCTCGGGAGACTTGGTTTGGTTGGGCGTCTCCAGGCGATTGAATTTGGTGCCTGCCTGCATCACAACCAACGAGAACATGAATGCAGGTACCTACAGACTCCCTTATAACAGAAGGGAAATCAGAATGAATTTGTGTTTGGTTCTCATTGGAGCTCATTCCAGTATGCTTGACATCCTCTTAGGGAGCGAAGTTAAACTGCATTAAAAACATCGAACTGACATATTAACCCAACACTGATTGACCACATACATTGTGTTCAAGGTGCACACATGTAGTTATACACCCAAATAACAAGAAATTCAGTAGATCGGCTATCCTTGTTTTTTGCTAACAATCACAACACTTTCTTGGAATCAATCTCACTGTACCACGAACTGTTCCAACATAAATACAATTTATCCTTCACCACTTTCGACCAGCTGGAAACCGTAGTCAAGGTCCCTGTCTATGTTGTTATCTTAAGTAATGCATTGACCCTTCTTCTCACTGTTGCTTCGATTAACCTCACAAAGCCAAAAAAGCAATACTGAAGTGTGACTCAATTAGACAAGGATATATTGTTTACTAATCCTATAACGGATACACACAACTGACAAGTTCTAACAAGAGTGAAACTTGAGTCTACTGCTTCTTTTCTAAACAGGTTGGTTCGAAAGTCTAGGTGTATATAAGTACGATCAAATCTGAACGATCTTCGCGTTAGATCCCAAAAACATCCCAATAAGAGCTTTTTTATCGTAGTTCACTGTTAAAAAAGCCAAAAAATCTAGGATAACAGGATTCACATTTTATCTTCAGTAACCTTCTTGTGCTCGATCGATCTCTGTATTGCGCACTGAAAAGTTTTTTAAACCTGTCATTCCAGCTAGTCATTCTCTCTAACTACGTTGTTTCAACCAATCATTCTCTCAGTTTTGTTCACACTCGGTAACCAACTACAGTATAGTAAATTCAACGAAATTAGACTGTAATCATTGTATCCAGCTAACTACACACCCTCTATATTGATGTAAGTCTCTTTGTGTGTCTTCCATGCAATGATGCATTGAGGTTGTTCACTCCTGCCCCGAATAAACTACTTCAGTCGCTACTGTGTAATCATACTTGTTAACATATTGAATGTATAGCGTGATTGTCACTCTAATACACCTGTGTGTTGACTAGCATTCATCAGGAGTCGCTGAATAGCCACGTTCCCAAATAGTCCAGATGGGACAGAGATGGTTTTCAGACATCTGTTCCACTAATGATTTCTCATCAATATCAATATTTATTACTACTAGTAGAAGCGTAGAAGCTGAACTTCTAGGCACTTGGATGAGTTTCAACCTTGTCTAAAAAAGTTTTTCGCTTGTTTATGATACGGAGGCTATGATAGTTAGAACGTATATTCATTTGTACAGATTGATTCGTTATCAGAGATAAAAATGAGATAAAAATGTAAACGCTATCAAAAAGAACCGCCAGATATTGTCTGATTTCCCTTCATAGGTTACTAAGCCGGAAAAGCATCAGCGTGTGTAACACAAAAGCCGGCCGTCTTTACTCTGATTGTCCATTACACTTGTGGACCGACTGTGAGGCAACGTGGAGACAGCAAAGGAGGACAGCGTTCTTCCGAAGTAAGGGGTTTCAACAACAGTCCTGTAGAAGGAAACAGCACAAACAAGCATAAGACAAAGGCCCAGTAAACCATGTCCACGACTTACACAAACGAAAACAAAACGGTGCCGACAACACAGAAGCGCGCCCTGTTACGCAATTCGAATTCAACCCGTGAGCGCTTGCTGGTTTCGACCGCACGTTACAGGTGCATAATTTGTCCTGTCTCGATACAGCTAACTGCACCAAAGATAACTAGCATGATTCAAACCATTAATTCTGCGTAGCAATTTAAACACCTGGTAGCGGATGGTAATAGGTTGGCACCCGAGTTTCATGTGGAAACTTTTAACTCGTAGTATATTTTATCAAGCTTTGGATATATGAGTAACCCTCTGTCATCGGCTCTCCGGATATATTAAGTATCGTGCAGATTGTACTTGAAATGTAGGAACTGCTTCATGTGCAGTCAACAGCAACCCTGAAGAGCAACCAATAGATGATGGTCCAGCAAATTCTAACCTTGATATTTGGCTGATTTGCAAAACTCAGCTACCAAAGCGTGGTTGTATGGTTCTTCACGGTTATTGTTGCTTGAAAAGATCCGCCAACTTTTCTGAGCTCCGTCAAAACCGTCGAGTGGTATAATCTGGTATCCTCAATTCTCCTCGTTAAACCATAACAAACACCCAAATAGCGCCATACGTATACTACTGTAAACAAGATTATCACAAATCCTGCAGATAAACAATTCTAATCATCTTTAAATGGTTTTATTTCAACAAGTTTCATTTTCCTAACAAATTCCCCCATTTCCGATTGCTGTGACACGGTCAGAGAAGTCAATTTGACAGGGAACGACAGGGATGTTGCATTTTCAAAGACTTCGCAATGGACTTCTAAGCTGGACTAAGTGCTGAGCAACGAGATACGTACGATGAATGCCTTTTACAGCGACGTCTCGTTAAGTTGCAGTGACCCCAGAGTCAACGCGTTCGACATAGGTACTGAAGTGTATTTAGTCTACTCTACACCTAATTGTGTCACGGAATAACGTAAAGCCAACTAGCGAGACTTAACATGAGAACGAGATGGTATGCGTTAGCCGAAATTTGTATTAGATGTGTCATTGGACCGTTGTTGACAGGTGATGGAGGTTGCGACAACTGAAGGTGTTAAAATTACATCCACACATAACAACCGAAACCACATATATGACAAAATCCGAATCGGCGGTAAGCTAATGAAGTAATTCTTTGCCAAAGTTCCACCTGAAATACGTCCACTGGAGATGACTGAGCAATTGTACGTCACTTATCGTTGTATTCGCAACTAGACAACAGCATTAGTGAGAACGGGTAAGCTTCAGTATCAACTGAAGTTTGAACTTAGTTTCAACATTAACCTGAAATTACTGTGTAGTACAGTGACTGAACGCACTAAACATGGTTCTGCTACCTTGCGTCTACGTGATGGAGGTAGAAATACCAATTCTTATCTGGAGGTTGTTATCGATTTCGAAAGTCAGTAATTTAACGTGTTTTCTAGCAACAGAAGGAGAATACCGATCATGACTAAGAGTGTTAGTGGTATTTTGGAAGCTAGAAAATCCGCATACTAGTCAGTCTTCTGACTCAGATCTGTTTTCTGATGGTGCTCAAAAATGACAAATGAAAACTTTCGAGTTTAAATCTATCAAACCGTAGTTCCCACCATCAAAGTAGATGACCACAGCAAGACTGCCAACTACAGACAAACAGCCTAAATTTCTGTTGGCCCAGAAATTTTGCAAGCTTAAATTGTACCTCGTGCATCATTGCTCGCTAATCAACGTGGATTTTGAAATGACCCCTCATGTGCAACTAATTTGTTTGAATCCAGGGGAGAGTGGGCTAAAGTGGTTGATGGAGGTAAGCCAGTAGCATTCATGAAGAGTAAAGTTCCAGCGAACAGACTGTTTTCCATAAATTCTCTTCTTTGGCTAGTACAATTATATAGAATAAAGTTTTTCGTGAATGCTACGGAGATTTTCAGTTATCTGTAAGCCAGTAGATTTTATCATTGAGGAGTTCTCTAACGCTTTCGGCAGACTTGATGAACAATTAAACAGTAATACGGTTTCACTGCTCAAGGTCAACCTGAATTGAGTATGACCTCTTGTCTGGACAATCAATACCCAAGATTCTTTGGTGGATCTCGTACGACACAGTGGGATGAAGTATGAGGTGATTCCGAATGTAGAGGCACTTAGCTCACGAACTGTCTTCGTATCCCAATCTGTTAGTGCCATTTCAGCCTAAGTGCATCCTGTTTCTTTCACTGTTTCAGGTCCAGCTGAATCTCACATTTGCAGTCAGGTTTCTTTTTCGAAATGAAAGTGTTTCAAAGTGACCATAACAGATTGTATCCCTGGACCAAAGCTCACCACGTTTTGTCTAACTCATCGCTATGTAAAGTGAAATGCAACTGTAACTCGCTATTCGTTGGGCATCTCTTCGGGGACCAAAAGATGTACACTACAATCAACACTCATGATCAATGAACAATCGTCTCAGAATATTCCATGCCTTCTCCTAACTCTGCACTGATGATAAGGAAAGCTGACTCGATTGTTGGTGTGCCAACTTGGTTGTTTGGGGCACCTCAATTAGATGGTTCTCTCTCGACGCTCGGCTCATTTGTACAATCTCACCTTGTTTAGTGCATTTAGATCTTTTAAGCATTAGTTCAAGTATATTCATTTCACTCATGAACAGATAAAAATGCCTGTGAACGTTTCATTCACTTTTTTAATCGCAAAAGCTGTTTAAATTAGGTCACTTGTACATGTATTGTCTGTATGCTAGGGGGTCTTGTGTTGATTTACAGAGTGTTACACCAACGGTCATACCTTGGAACACAATGTTACACTTATTCGGTATCAGTATCTCCGAGATCACTCAATGAAGATTACAACATAAAATAGAATACATAATATGCCAGCAATATCACTTGTAATATCCTGTCACTCTCAATACGTTGAGTAATAAGAATTCTGGAACAAAACTCAAACGTTGAGACCACATTCGTGCTCCATTCGATGTGAACAGCCTTCAACAAACAACATTCATCTAATGAAGGGATATTTTTTATCTGGAATACTTTGTCAACCGCTGACATTAAATTCACACAGTCGTATTGCCATGTCAACTGTGAAATGATATTGTACGAGTATGTCCATATCCAACGTAATGTCCTCTTCTCTTAGTGTACTTACTACTTCATATTTCTACAGTTCTTGAATACAGTTTTTATTCCCTCATTATAGTTCCTTCTTTTACTACCAACCAACACGGAGTCAGGTGTAAGTAAGCATCATAAACTTCCACTATCCCTTGAGATAATAATACCTCTAGGGACTCCTATTCCAAAGAAGCCGGTACTATTATGAGTTTGAGATAACTTTGAGATGCTAACCGAAATAGTACACATCACGATGGCTTTAGAAGACAAGTTCAAAATGCATTCTAGTTACATTAAAGCCAGCACACTCATGGTGCTTCTCACAGAGAGGGTTGCAAACATCTGTTATTTAGTTCCCTAACTTAGTACGTGACTTGTTTACAACCAGTTAGTATGGATGTATACCGTCTATTTTGGATGTCTGATTACACGGGTTGTAACCACAAGGACTGTTCATGATGCTCATCCTCACACTGATTCACCAAGACCGGTTTTGTTCTTGTTTGGTCTCATCTGGCAGAAGCAGTCTGAATAGGAGTTCGAATTGGCAGCCCTCGTGTTACGAGCGGAGGCCATTGTTTGCCCGACCACAAGACTTCTACTCGTTCACTAATGAGAGTAAACAACTGTGATTACCGTTGCCTTAATCGATGTAAACAAACGTCTTTAAAATGAATTCCTGAGTGTCTCTTTAACTGAAAAACTACACTACAATTTTACACCTTCGGGTGGCGTATCAGGTTGCATCGCAGTAATTAATAGGTCGGCGCTGTATGTTGGGGGTCAGGACTACCTTCTCTGATATAAACGTTGGCCCCGGCCCTCGAATATTCTAGTAAATTACGGTACACCCTGTACATCTCTTTGGCCACATCTGTTACTGCCTTGTTTATAACCTGCTACATTAAATTTGATATGAGAAGATCGTGGATGCATCAGCAGGTATTTGGTTCGTACTACAACCACAAAATATGCGCATTCTCAAATACAACTGAAAATAAGTTTACATACAAATATGAATGATTTTACGTTCGCATGCGAAGGCAACCGTATAATCATAGAAGTATAACCTAGATTGCAATGAACATCAAATCTATGTCAGACATTGGTATGTGCACGGTTTCACATTGTCTGACCTTGAATCCTTCCTCGTTCTGCAATTGGCCACACAATGTACTGTCTATCTACTGAACATACAATCGTTGATTAAGACGTTTAGTTAAGTGATTGTGGCGATTACAACTAGGTGAAAAATTCATGGTGATCATCTCAGTAAATCACGCAAATGAAGTAAATACATAAGTGGTAAATATGAACACTTTGTAAAGTTTTTTCTTTACTCAAGTTCAACTGTCAAACATCCATGTTCTTCAGGTGTAGTACAAACAATTAAAAATTAATGACATTCTCACTTATAATGGAAACGGATACAGCAGTTTGGGTACCGTAATCAAAGTTCTTTTTCAACGATGTCAGATGTCGTTTTATGTCCTTTACTTTCACTCGGGACTGTGTAAGCAAACGGTAGTTGTTTACTGTGGTCATGACTATACTGAACGTTAGAATCTTGTCGAGGATCGTCAGTCATTCATCTGGTTTTCTCCCAAATTGTCAGTTTCTACCCATAATCATTCTTGTGAATTGCGTTCAGTTGACGATTTAGTGGAGATTCAGGCTGGCAATACCCGCTTCGACTCTCTGCATATTGGGTATCGCTAACACACTGGGGATTAAGAAAAAAATGCGTAAGAAATTCCAATCTGAGAAACGATTTATTCTCCTTCAACAGAAGTCTCTCGACCAATTTCTCATACAACGACAACATCGAACATGACAGGTTTCCTGGACATTGCGCAGCCATATCAGTCAGACAACCAGTCCGCACCAAACCACTACGAATGGGAAAAGAATAATTAATGGTGACATGGAAGTTTAAATGAGGATAGAAAGAAACCTCTTCACACCCGTCGGGTAGAAAAGAAATAGACACACTTAACGTCAACCCGGTTTACAAGAACAAGACATGATAAATGCAAGCCTCTTGTGATTGATTAAACGTAAGTTTACACAAATGTACTCGTTTCTCTATAGTATTGCATGAGAACAGTAACATCACTCTTTTCAAGACAACTGTCTACTGGTTGCCGTGTTCGTATGGCGTATAAGTGTGTACGGTAGCGTTACAAAACCGAGAGAGAGAGAAAGACATGCAATCTCAAGTGATAATCAATAAATCGGGGAGTGAATGGTATTCAGTAAGTGTCGGGTAGACAAGAAATACTTTTTGATAACTTCCGGATAAGTAATGAGAGCAAGTGTATGCAGTACGGACGAGCCTAAACAGGAAGAAATCTTGAACCTAGTGATTCATCTCAGTAAGTGCCTCCTGAAAAGTCTACCTGAACACGGAGGCTGCGAGAGAACGTAAGTAACGTTCGATCTATATAAATCAGTTTTTTGCAAGTACACAAAGATGCCGCAAATGTGGCGTAAAAACCACTTGACTTCCAACTCGATTTGATGCTCTTGAGCGCCAGAACCCATCCAGTCCACATTTTGTCCATGTTATGTGAATGTACGAGGTGGAAATAAAGGAATTTTCTGAATGAAAAAGTCTCTACTTTCGGTCATAGACGTTCAAGAAATACCCGTTATTGCCTCAAGCTGTGTATCTCATCACGTGACTAAATTATAAGGATTCTTAACGTCACTAGTCTACAGTGAAATATAGAGCTTTTAAAATAACAAACACCGACTAGTTCACTTTTAAGCAGAAGCAATCATGGTGAGCTGGTCTATGAGATCAGTTACTATGAACTATTAATGATAAATAGTCTGAGATTTGGTTGAAGTAACTTGAACGCCACCAAATATATAATCTCCTCTTCTGCATTCAGAAAACCCTTTCAAATAGTCCCTTTCAAAAAATATGCCAGACTCAATGTTTGACTTCCTCCAAACTCGTCAGTTGTGCGCATAGTATAGTCAATTCTGTTACTCCAGAATGACTGAAAAGTCTTGAAACCAAGCTATCGATTCAAGGTGACAGGTCTTCTCTCGAGATGGTCGAGTGATCTGATTAATACTCACAAGCTTGTGTGGTTGGGCGTTTGCATGTGATAATGCATTCGTGCCTATTGTTTGATCACTGTTATAGTGGTCAACATGACTGCCTTCTGAGTAGGTGAACCAGAGTCCAAATCTCAGTCGTAGAAAGGATATGTGACACAGACGAATCTTAGTTAGGGAGGAACTCGAGTCTAGTACAGTTAAAATCTTCCGTTGTCGTAAAAGGTCATAAAATAGTTATCAATCTCAAAATTCGACGCAAGTGAATGTTTTGTGAGATGTTAGATCACAGATAATCACCTGGGTCCACATCATTAATAAAAATTGGTTGTGAGACACGATCGACTCAGTTTGTAGATTTAGACATAACCATGAGAATTCAAAAGCCATTAGATGCTAGAAATCCTTACTGATTCTACAGTACAAAACAACGCTAAATGTAACAAAATACAAGAGTAGTGTGGTAAATGAGAAAACATTCAGACAGGCTGCAGAACAAGTAGACTGAATCGGAAGAAATCCGATGGCTTGAGGCCAATTGATAACTGTGAACCGACGAAGTTAAAACTTTTCGTGAGTCCAGGATAAATGAGTGTAGCTGTGCAGTCAGTTGAAAACAATCTTGGTACATATTCTTTCATTCTAGAGATTAAATATCTACAGGTTTTATCGATGTAACACACAACCGATAATTACAATGTGGGCTGAGACCGAGATAGATTGCTCTCCCTTGACTGACGGTATTGGTAACTTACTAGTTCGGACAATGATTACACGTTTAGCTGCATCAAGGTTGCATTTATTCAATGAGGTCAAGCGTTCCTGGGTTAGAAAAAAACACCGTTGCCTAAAAGTGATGACTCTGTTTACTGGTACCAGTCACTGTTTCCCTATTGATGGATGTTATCGAGTACTCATTATCCCGTGACATATCTGTGAACATTCGAAGTTCGTTAGCTCAACGTTCGAATCAACAAATACGTCTGATAGATGTAAAATTTAAGGTTTACTTAATGCTCGCTTGACCACCATTGACGTTAAACTGGCAGTGAGAATAATGACCGGTTCAGATTGATCTGAGATGCACAAATCTCTTTAATGACTTGCCACTTCTGTGACTGATAAGAAAGTCTAGAGCTCGTCATTTGCTCACCTATTCCACTTTACAAATTATTTTCAAATTAGAATGATAATTATCTATTTGTTTCATCCTCCAATCAATCGTCTACTGAGATTCTTTAATCTTGGTGCTATCGTTCACCTAGCGCTCACAGAACGTTATCGGCAAAACCGTAGTAGATGACCGTCTTCCGACCAGCAGTATGAAAAAATCAGCAAACACAAGCCTCACCGTGTTATCTAGACTATTCTACCATCGTCTGTGGATGGTCGTTTTCAACCGATTGACAAAATTTAGCACTTTATTCGACCACATATAATGGACCACCTTTATCTATCCAACCTGTCCTAATCTATTAGCTTGCATTCCGGAGTTCTCAGTTGCGTTAAAACCACGGCATTATTTATCCTTATGTAGTGAGAAGGAGCGATCGCACTATACTACTCACACCACTGCTATTCAGTATTAGTGCCAGAGCATATATTTCGACATTGAATTATTCGCAGGAAAAATACCAGAAGGAACATCGGAGTGTGGCATCGTATGGAATGGTTCTTAGTACGTAAGGGGACGTAAAGGAACTGAATATTGAAGTCTGTGGCAACCGTGACCATCCCGGCCCAGTACCGTACGCAGAAGAGTGTTTTTGCTTGTGGTCTTGTTGAGTCGCATAACCCATGTGTTACTTTCCCGAATAAATAATGCTTGTGCCATCCGCCTTCTTAGCTCACAAGAATTGATGCCGTGACCAAGATTATAGGATGAAGATCCCGTGGCCGCAGCCGTTCGAGGATGGGGACGTCCAGAGCTTCCTGGAGGACTTCGAGGACGTGGCGGAGATGCCCGGAATTAAGACCGACCGGGCAAAGCTGGTGGCTGTACGGATGCTGCTCAAGGGCAGAACGAAGGCGAAGCCGGATGCGGTTCGAAGGAGCCCCGTGATCCTGGAGTGAGCCAACGCGATGGAGGCGGTGATCGCCGGGTTCGTCAGTTCGGCCGACTGCCAGGAGGCGATGCAGCAGTTCAAGGGCGCCCGGCTTGGACCAGGAAGCGACGCTCTTGTGTATGTCGCGTCACTGTGGCTGACGTTGTCGAAAGCCTTGCCACATTTGGACCAGGATTCAGAGCAACGCATGCTGACAGACCAGTTCTTGGATGGAATGCCACCAACAGTCCGGGCTCAGCTCAGGGTTGCTCTCATCACGCATCCGATGACATTGAAACAGTTGGCGGATGCGACCTGACAGTTGCTGGCAGAAAACTCCCCGACAGTCAACGAGTTGAAGACAGGCGAACCAGGTGAACTTCGAAGCGCAGTGGAAAAGTTGACTCAGGAAGTGGCGGCTTTGAAGATAAGGAGGGAGAATAGTCGTAACGACGTCTGCTATTGATACTGAAGGCATGGACACTGGCGAAGAGTTTGCTCACTTAGCAAGAAAAACCTATACTTAAATAAACGTTTCAATGATTATGTTTTGTCTGGGAGGGTAAATCCGGTAATCGGGCTGGTTGATAGGACGGCAGTTCAGGATAGGTAAGAAATCAATGATAGCTCGGAGTGTTGTTTGACTGATACTGAGGCTGCGATCACATTCATTGGACCGAGGTCGGGAAAGATTGTTCAGCCGTGTACGATGGTTGTTCGAACAGTCGGTGGGTTTACTCTCAAAGTTAATGGCCTGGTAGGACATGATGTCCGAATCGACGGTCACGTAATCGAACAAACTTTCGTCATTTCCCCCGACGCACGTCAATGCTCAGGTCCTTTATGTTCCCTCATTTACGAAGAACCATTCCATACGACGCTGCACTCCGATGTTCCTTCTGGTATTTCTCCTGAGAATACTTCAATGTCGAAATATATGCCCTGGCCATAATACTGAATAGCAATGATGTGAGTAGTATAGTGCGATCGCTCCTCCTCACTACACTAGTACGCAATGTTTTGATTACTCACGATTAGGCTGGGGCAGTAAAATAGTGGTCAGAACGCTGGTCTTTTAAACATTTATATCGATGTTTAATTTCCTATTTGCTCAACTCTACAAATGTTGGTGAATCTTAGTAAGCGTAAAACTGGAATGTCGTTATTCATTTGTACCTAGTTTATTTAACTGTTGCGCTTCCTTTCGTTCAGATACCGAAACTGACCAGCCGTTTTATGGCTGACCTGCAAAACTGACAAACATCCGCCCTGGCTCTAGAAGGGGTTGAGAATGATTTTGTAAACAGTTGATCCCAGTGACCACCAGCGCATGTTCACGGACTGTATGTTCGACTATCTGGCTTGCATAATGTTTCTGAGCCCCAACAAGATTGAAACAGCTCTCCAACACTTCGTTGATGATCTCTGGGACAAATTTTGAGTTTGTTTATCTAAACGGCTACCTTATATTCTGAACCTATCCGTTGTGACTCATTTTTTACGGACTGGCTAACATTAATGCATTCGAAATCAATGGGAATAAAATTGATCCAGGTGAACGGACTGGGTCGATAACAAAACATGTTTGAGAAGTATAGTGTGTACACAGAAAATAATACGGGTTACCCTGTTATACAGAGTGCTATCCTACCACCAATGGAATGCTTGTGGGTTGTCTTACTAATGTTTTCAATGACTAGACACTGAGTTCTCCTGAAATTAATCCAATTGTTTGCCAGTTAACTTTGGCATAGAGTATAAGGTTTTCACCCAACTGCCACATGTGCACATTCACCGATCTTGTAAATGACAACCTGGTTGAAGTTTTTAGACAGTCAACGTGCCGAATCTCAGGCAGACAAAAACAGCAATTTTTACTGACAGCAAATGGCCACATGACCACGACTGTCCAAGACGAATGAAAGTTGCTCATTCACTACGTAGCCGTGAACTAATGGTTCCAAACTCCAGATGTCAGGGTCCTACCAATGATCCTTAGTCATGGATCGTACTTGCATGAATTACATGGGAACACCACCACCCAAACCTACTTCGATGTGGTGGTGCATAAATGAATCGGTAGTCCTACTATCATCTACTAGTTACGTTCTAGCTGACATGTTTCAGACACATTAGCAACCGAGGATCGTGCATTAGCACCGTTCGCAGTGACTTCGGCTGTTAATGTTGCCGTAATTCTTCTGGTAGGAACAAATTGAATTGCCAGTTCTAGTTTCCTGGTGGACGTTGTGCGCCTGTTCAACCCTGCTAGTGGCAAACACCGAATTGGAAAGGCAACCTGCACACTCACACCCGTTCTACCAGATGGATGAGTCATCATTAATCATGGGATTAGTGTAGACAGATGGAATGAACATAACGGACCAAGACGTCCGAGAATATAGACAACGTTGGGGCTGTGCGTAAGGTATCTATTTGTATTCCGGAATAATACTAACAGCACCACATGTTGCTTTGAAAGTATTCCCCTCAATAGTTGACATGTGTGTGTTTCTCAACATGCAACCAGTTTGATTGCACGCAATCAGTGTAAGCTGATCATGGAAGAATGGCTGAAATAAAATGTGGAATGAAAATCCCTTGATGGTTAAACTCATGAAAGGCGTACCAACTAGTGTGTGACACACGCTTTGGCAACACGTACACTTGCAACGCTTTCTCAAACTAGTTAGCGTGTTTATGGTACACAATATCACAATGTAAATTCTGTTTAGTCAATCTGCATCCAAGTTGAACAATGTTAAGAGCCGGTTAAGATACGTTTGTTTGTTGGACGCAGTTATTTAACATTAGTTCCCATAACAAGGGACCCTAAAACACGGGCCACTGTCCTGAGAAAGACCGGTCTCGGCCGTCCCAAATGTCTTATCGTGAGAATAGACAAGTCAATCACTTCACAAAAGAAGCCTCACTGCGAAGGATCATTTGACCAACTTATGATCTCGTTGAAAAGTTGTTTTAAGAAGGAAGATCACTTTCCAAAGTCGTCTGTCAGCTGCGATAGAATTTCTGCACAGCATCTCTGAAATCATGGTCATCTTGTCTGTACTCCTCCTGTTGTGGGTCCTAATTGTATCCGAGGGATTATGGCCTCAGTATGTGGCCTACCAGTTCTGCCTAGCCACTTTTACAGTACTGCATAAGTGAAAAGACGGGACAGCAGCTATCAGTCATGGTTGGGTGAACCAGTGTTACTCAGAGCAGACAAATCTGACAGCACTTGAAGATCACTTGATCAAAGTAACACAAAACGAGCAGATCTTGCATGCGAATGATGTCTGTTTAATCACAGCCGGGGCATACAAACTCACAACCGATCAACGGTTAACAACACGTCACTCATGTACATGTAAACTGTCCGAGAATTTACTGCCTTGGTGTAACTTACGCCATACGCACATACAGGCCGAACCGCATTGCCTTCATTTGGAAAAGTTGACATCATGCGTTGCCACGTTTTTGACCCCCTTGTAAATTGGAAAGACAATAGACGGCGAGGGGTCGACACGGGTTAAACCTAAAAGAATGAGAAACCGCAAACCGTAGTTACCAAAAGGCAGAAACGTACAAAGAATACTTAAATTGACAATGTCGATGGTAAACTTCAACGGTCGTATGTACAATAACCTTTTGCATACCAGATCAAGATATCTTATCAAAATGGTTCTGAAATAACTTTCAAAAAGAATTACAGTTCTAACTTTCAATTACAAGAATAACATGAATAACGCAACATTTTCAAAGAGAAATACGCTCATGTTATTGACATACTGAACCTAAGCGACCAAATCTCCGATAGGTGCCACCTCCGTACAAAAATCGCTTGATGCCGCCTCAAATGATGTCCAGTGTTATGGAGACTATTGCGTACGATATCCTTATCCATCGCGTTGCGTGACTGGAACTGAATCAACACTATTAATATCAAACGATATGCCCAATATACAGTCATACGTTTCGATTGATTAATTGATGAATGGGTAACGTATTCTTTAAGCGAACTGATTGATGAAACCACCAAAAATGAATTAATGATCAGTCTTTTGGTTTGTCAATGTCTCACTCTAATCCGCAGATTTCATTCAAAAGTCCAAGTTGACATTTCGGCGTATAGGAAAAAATTTGTAAAATATTTTCAACCATGCTGATTAATTGTAAAGCCTTAACCAACTGCAATAGACTTTTAATTCGATTCGTCAACAGATACCGCTGATAAAATATTGAAATATGCCAAAATGTCAACCCTAACTCCATTGGTTAAAGGCTTGATAATCACCTAATGCTCAGCTCGTAAACATGAAACTGAATCTATAAATCACTTCCCGAATTCCCAAATGATACGGTGTGAACACTAGCTAACTTTACATGAGATTCATAAGTTTTATTATTGTGTGACTCGAGCACACTTGGTTACTTGTCGTTTGGTTGCTGAAGGTCAGTAGGTAGAAAGTTGAAAATTCACCACTCAGGAAAGGAGCCATAAGGCATGCAATAGACTTGACTTAACAAAAGAATGAACAACGTAGTTTGTTTGAACTTACCCCGTAAACGAGCCGTTCTTCTCTTCTCGTGTAGCAATATCGAATTGGTCCACTTTAGCTGCATAGTGGAGTAAACGATTGAAAGTCACGTGTGGGAGGAAATGAGAGACGATGACTTGGTGAATAATTGGTATTTACCATTAGTCACGTGGGCGATCGGAAACGAGAGGTCAGCCATAACAACGAAT
This sequence comes from Paragonimus skrjabini miyazakii, assembly GCA_014338405.1. Taxonomy (NCBI): domain Eukaryota; kingdom Metazoa; phylum Platyhelminthes; class Trematoda; order Plagiorchiida; family Troglotrematidae; genus Paragonimus; species Paragonimus skrjabini miyazakii. The sequence goes on from JTDE01000299.1 coordinate 196,898, forward strand.
TTCTTCATCCAGATTGAGTGGGTGATTGCGTAATATGTTGGCTTGACCACGATATGGACATAAGTTTATAGGTTTGTTAAGGAAATAAATCAAAGACCAATGCTTTTTGTACCAGTTTAAAGTCAGCTAGAAGAGAGACAACTTGTGTATGTATGTAATTCAACGTTTCATAAGGTACCTCTCAAAAAATATTGAAGAAACGAAGCGAACAGATGGTGTACATCTAATAACCGGTTTCTACTGTGGCTTGTTTGCTTGGTTCCTTTGTCTCCTACCGGTTGACATATTTTCATGATTGATCAACCACCCCTGTTGTCTTCGCTTACATCGACCAGCTATTGCACTAGAATGCAGTTGTTTGCACCTAGTATACCCTAAGTCGGATTGTTCTGTTAGTACGATTGCCAGCTGATCTTGACACTGTTCACATGAGGCAGTTTGTCTCGTCGAGCGACACTTGGATAACCCGAAGCTAGGATGAAATCGCAGGAGTTTGCCATCTACGCCGGACGATATTTCCCCAAGCTTGTAGACCGCGGTTTGAGTGTTTCAGTCCAGCCTTCGGCTGCTACTGAGGTCTTCAGATTGCTACTCGGATGGCTATTACTCTAGCAACTGAGACACAGTTTGTTCGACTTATTTGGCTGTTTGGACAACGATGACGACGACGACCGAAACCATTACCAACCTGATTGGTTTACCCATATACCCGCAAACAGAGGATCGGTTAACCGAAGGTTTCTTCTGTGTGCGTTCTGCGTCGTACGAGCACACATACTCGCTGCAGGACTCACCGTGTACGCGGTAGCCCGCGCTTCTGTCAGCCTAGCAACTGAGTGCAGGCGTGCTAGCCTTATTTACGTCCTGTACCCGCCAGATTTATGTCCTTTCTCACTGCAGCAGCTAACCAACCCCTGTGCTTGTTAGCTTGCCTAGTACATATCAGCCATGTGATTCCGTTCGCCATTGAAATTCAGAGGACCCTTTTGATATATCTGAGCGTGACATCGAGACAGGCGAAAGTGATACTGAGACATCTCAAACTGAAAAGGATATGGTTAGTTTTTACTTTAACAACTAAACTACTCATCTTGTATCATCCTCTTGAACGACTTGCACGGTTGGGCTGAGATTTCTATATGTAAATTTTTAGTTTCATCTGGATTCAAACTTGTGACAGAAACTGCTTGTCCTTTCTCAACATGTGATCCACAAATTGAGTCAGGAAGTCACTCCCGGAGATTAGAAATCCACAGACGAAATTTATGAGCTTACAGTGTGATTCCGCAGCCTGACTTTTAAATGAGATCTTACTTAGGGACATCAAGTTCCTGCCTTAAGTCCGAATTTGGCCAAAGCCCAGAGCTTTCACGAGTGAGCTTCATTTAACTCATCACATTCTTCGTATTACTCATTAGTAACGATTTGTGTGTTTTCTCTATTCCGTGTTTCAGTAAATGCGCTGACAGTCAACGATGTTGGTTCAATCACGCCATGTGTGCAAAGTCTGGTCCGTCACCGTTCGATGGCTTGTGTTCTGGAGTCTGCATCTGGTTTCACCGTCAACTCTGACCAGTACCTCTGAAACTCTTCCGTCTGGTGGTCCCTATCCAACAGGCATGCTGCACAAACGCTCATTGCATCAGGACGAATCAGTGGCCGATCACGGAACTATAACAGAATCCAAGACGCAAGTGAAGCTCATGTACGGGATTACTGCGGATCGGAAAGCGCTCATCACGTGTGAGGTGAATGTTTCGCCTGAAAGCAGACAAGATGGATCGGTGGAAGTCATTGAGAAATCAAGTATCAGTGCCTTATATCTGGTTTGTCCACAAGTAAGTATGTGGATCTGACAAACATTTCTCGAACTAACACTTGTCGTAATCATAGAAACATTCTTATTTGCAGACAGTGGTGTATTAAGGGTGGATCGGCCGCTGAATATATTCACTCAGTTCTCCTTGTGTGCACTATAGTTAAAAGTCGCTAAGGCGGGAGTAACTGAAAGGACGACTGTAGGATGAGCCAGATGTCTTACGTAATGTTATATCCTTCGAGTTTACCAAGCTACTTTTACGAGATCGAAGCATGCAACATACACCATGGGAGGTACCGTTGTTGTATGCCACCCACGTTCGTTTGTGAGTAGCATAGCACGATTCACACGCACGGGAACTAAATGGCAGATCTCAACACCAGGAAAACGATGGACCAGAAGCCACTATTGGAAACGTATGCATGCACTGTATGGTATGTCATCAAGACGACTGATGATGCAATGCAGCCCAGCGGAAGCAGATACAAGTCAACCATACAAACTAGTGTTTCCGTTTGTTGTTCCGTGTGGTTCACATACCTTGTAATGGATCTCATGCAATAAACAACTTCCTAGACCTACCATAATTTGCAGTCACAACATAGTAACCAAGCCAATCTTGTTTTGTCGTGTCTGGAACAATCGATAGGAAATTTTATGACGTAACTTGTGACATTCCCAGCGGTGACGAGCGTGAAAGTTACAAAAGAACTAAGGACATCAGAATTGTGATAAAATCGATAAATCTAGCGAAACTGAATATCACTCTGACTTGATGACAGCATGCGAGTTCAGGCAGACTTTAAAGCCAGCCCCATAAGAAAAGCATTGGACACTGGTTTCACCGTTGGTAATGTTCGTTAGTACTGTACGCGTGTGTGACTACCGCGAGTTAACGGACATTATCTATGTCCCCTTTAGAGACGACCGAGCAATCTGGTTATAACGCACAACAGAAAATGGATGAGTTAGCGTATGACAATTCGGTCACTCTTAAGGTGAAGTCAGTGACGCGGTGTTCAACATGGTTGTCATAGAATATGAGTCGGAGTTTTATTTCCGGTCATCGGAATCGTAGACACAACTGACCGGTTCTGTCGTGGGGGGGATTCGAATCTGGTGCTTCTTTTCGAAACAGTTGACCCGAATACGAAAGCTGTAATTCATTTTGAGTGGTTCTCAGTATACATCAAACAAAGCGTCGGACCACTCGGTATAGAACTCTCTAACTTATTTGAGGTTTAAGTCGGATCAAATCAATGACAGTCTTTATGCAGAATATGAGGAATAATTAAGTAGGCTAGCTTAAACCGAACAACAATAAGAATCAGCATTATGGACCTCTTGAAAAAATTGTTGAACAGTCACAATCGAAGTCAATTAAAATGGACTAGTGATTCAGTTTTGAGATTAATTCAAGAATAAGAAGACTGAGTTTACGCAGAAGTGTAACAAGAGAACAGTAAGAACTAGTACTTGCAAGTACTAGTTTGTACGGAGATCCAGTAAAAACACACTTAAAGATAAGTGAATATTGTAAACTTTTTGTGAACAGGATAGTGATGGAAATCAGTGGAATAAACTGTGTATCTGCAAGGAACACCACTACATGATAGATATTTTAAAAATTTACCAGGAAACACACATTACTCGGATAGCACAAAAGGGATAACAAGTGGTGGACAGTACATTCAGTAAAAGAACAGGAAAAGCCTTGATAAATTGACTGAAGAAGTGATGTGAAATGTAGTGAGGATCAGATCGTCGGACAGAAAACCAGCATCAGTAATAGGAAGTGATTATATCATGTTGTTGTTCAAAATAACCGGTGGAAGTAAAGAGCCAATTGGTACATGACAGAATGGACAGACATTAGAAAGTTCCGCTTGTTAATTCCCTATCATAAATGAACACAAAATATTAACATACTTCGATGTGTTATGAAACAAACTGAAAGACTCCGACAAACCAGTTAACTAGAATAAACTGTCCATGAGGCTAACAGAGAAAATCGAGTCGAATCATCGATGTCTAACATTCCTGTCTGTAAATTTGTCTACAAAAGTTTGATCATGAACTGACATACATGATATATAAATTGAGAATAAGAAAGAAAATAGGACTGCAACTTCAGGAGTTTCGAAGCCGGTTGTGAGTGGCAATGAGCCTTGACCACCAAAGTGAGTAAATAGGCTTTGACTGGTAAAGTAATTGCGTGACATGTCAACATTTGACGTTTGAATTGCAGATTACTTGGGGATTCGAAACAATGTCTCTCTATCAGAGTTCTAAACAGACACCACTTCAGTCTAAGAAACAAAATACAGCTCTAGATTTCCCAACATGTAATAACAGAAAACAGTGAAGCGGACGATCGAGAGCATCGAATGTTGAGTTTCAGCAATGACTGTCGAACTGAGTAGAGCTCGCAATGTTCACTTGAGCTCCCATTCAATAGGAGGTTAATCTTCCAAAGACATTCGCTTCTGCGAACATGCACAAATTCGGAAGGAATTTGGTCGTACATTTTATGGACCGGTAGTTTGCCTGCCATCCTCCATTAATCATCACTTTTGCGTTGTGAAACACTGAGTGAACAGCTCAAAACAAAACTGAGTACATCAAATATGAACGATAAGCCATCAGATCCGTTTGATATGATAAGCTCCAACCGATTGTTTCTCAGAAACGGTTAGGCTGTTAATGAGAGTACATGGATCAGCTTAAAAAGGCAACTCGAAAAGGGCTAAGAAAAAGGTGTTTGTTGTTATGTTGAAATTATGACTAAGTTTCTTGACATCTACAGGAGACTTAACTCTATTCAATCTCTTCATGATTCGCTAGAGTTCAGAATAATTTTTATCAATAACTAATCCGTGGTTGTAAACCGAATTTAAACTCTTTTTGTCCATACTTAGTGGACTTTGAAGTACATCTTATCGAGGAATAACTTTTCACTTTTTAAGTCCTCCTTTTTTACGATATCAGTTGGGATGTTCATTCACTGGTTAGTGTTGACCACAGCGGTAATACGAATTGACTAGAAAGAAGAGTGTACAAAGCTTGAAGTCCTGAGAGAAAGAATGAAAAACTGTTGAATAAGCCGCCACCTACGGCGTTCGGTAGCAATAGCGGCAACAGTCGTCCCGCATTGGTTTGTCCATGCGCAAACATGTGCCATCACCGCCAAAACACGAAACAGCGCATGGTACTGCTGATCAATACGTCTCAACAGAACTCCGGCGCATACGTTTAATTACTCTGTTGAATTGTATAACGTTGGGATGGACTGGAAGATTGTTGTGCATACGTACTTTCATGGAGAGCCAATGGGAATTGGAATATTCACCCCATAAGATACTTCGTTCAGATGAGTGGTAATCACCATGCTGAGAGTGGTCACACGAGAGTGTTGGTTAACTATATCGTCGTTCTGTTATGGGGTAGTCTTCCACAACAAGGACATTCTTCAGAGTAGCACTAATTGAGCCTCGGAGGGGAGGTGACTGTTTGTGGGAAGGTTATGAGATCAGTCGTGATTTATCAGCTAGTTCAACAGAAATGTGGATCTCGTGGAACGTATTTTCAGTTGTACAATGTTTTTTTTACCCATATGGTTAAAACGTTCGACTCTATTCACCACAACTTTTTTAACAGTCCACAGCAGTAGTTGGCTAGCAGAGTTAACAAAACGAAAGAGTCACTCTGCCCTTTGGTTGTAAGAAGTCTGTCAATATTTTTGTGGATATTTTTCGTGATGTATAAACTTGCTCTGAATCGCGATTCAGCTCCGGAAATATGCTTGTAAAACACACCAGCGAATATTGTCAGATAGTTTCAACGTCAGGTTGTTTTCGTAAATGAGTGTCGCGTACTGGGCCACTAGATCGACAAAACCAGAACAACAGAAGTCCGAAACACCCTAGGCCTTCTCAATTTATTGAATAGTAATAACCGTTATACAGAGAAACAACAATGTTTACTAGTGTTAGTGAGCGGCAAATGGTTTGCTATCTGATCGGCCTGTTCGTTACTACGTTCACACGACTTTACTTTAAGCAACTCGCTTGTTTAAATCTTATACGCGTTCAGACAACTTGTTCTAATCACCACTCCCTACAAACAAAACCGACTCAGCAGCTGATAGCCGCCTTTGATTGGTTAGCACCGATCGACCACAATTCCGTCTGCAACAGCTTGTGCGTAAGTTCGGGTTGGCTGAACCTTTTCCAAACTGGAAAGTGTCCCAGTCCACACTCATTACCGGGGTAAATATATTATTCGACCTAACGGCAACTCATTTCTACTAGCCCATCTTTTACGGTATAAAACTCCACGATTAGTAAAACTGAGTTAGATTATAAAGTATTTCACTGAGTAGCGCACTTGAGCTACACTATTCTGGATACAGTGGAGAGGAACAAACTCAGAAGTAAGGTTTCGACAACCACTTCATCGAATCTGCTCTGTGGGACAATGAGCGTCTCACATGTATACTATGTTGAAGCTTTAAACCATGGATTAACCAAATTCAGATTTTTAGAGTGGCTGTCGGGCAGAGGTGGTTCATTTTGGACATCGTAAAATCTGTTCCCTTGATAATAGTTCTGAAATTGAGATCATCCTGTATAATGAAAATGACTTTCTTTCAAATAAACCACTATATTATGTGACTTTTAAACCGGCAAGCTGTTCGTTGATGTTGACTCTACTTGGAACACGTTGGCTGTTATGGTGATGGAACCAGATGTTTCGTTCCAAGTTGACATCGTTTTGAGTACAATCAGCTGAACAATATCTCACTAGATAATTATTTCGTATCTATAATATTTTATTTGAACAAACAGTTTCCATTTCACTCCAGTCATAATTGCATGACTGCTCCACAAATGCTAGTTGACCAAGTTTCGAACGATGCTAACGCAACTGCTGACTAGGTATGTGTGTAAGGTCTTGAAACTTTCATATCGGAACAGTAGATTCACACCTACAATCATCTATCCTTATCCGCTGGGTTTCATTAAACGTGAATCCTGTCGGTTGGTACATGTAAGAATGGTGTAACAACAAGGTTGCACCAGACTGAAGTATTTGTTGAGATTTTAATCACCGAAAAATCACACGTGTTTGTGTCATGCCTCGCAAGTTACTTGCACTGGTCTCGTAGTTATGCTCGCATTCCAATGAACTTTCATTGAATACGTATGCATTGCGGCGCTATTTGGCACATTCATACCAACACACATTCTATACCAAAGCATACAACAACTCAGCCTGAACAAATTACAAGGAAGTTTGCAAAGATGAAAACAAACACCTGATCGAATGTTTTTTATAGTCGTATAAAGAGTTGATAGACTACATAAATGGTCTGCATTCATTGAGATCAGGCTAATACATTCTTACTTACAAGCAGATGTGAGGGCAGTGACACTAACAAATTTTGCAATCCCATAGACTTTCTAGCTTGCTTCTTTTGAAAAGAATCATTCGATTCGGGTCTTGCCCACGTAACAGCTTATTAGTAATTAATATCTTTCTCACAATCGAGAGTTGAACTTTGAGCATACTTTCACAGCGGCAACTGTGTTAGCCCCTGCTCCATTGATTTCACATCAGGCGTAACTGAATTATCACACGTAAACGCTCAGCCACGTCTGCTTTTGAGTGATATCCACAGTTCTGTACCGTCTTTATAGGAGACATGGTGGCAATCCAGTTAACTCTATTCGGTGACCCCACAACCAGGACTACTTTTCAGACTGAATTCACAGAAATAGCAGAAACTTAACAACTGCATAACTCGAGCATAGTACTTCTTTTCGAAAGGGAATGGTTGAAAAGCCTATCGGATTTCGAGAGCCCCGATCAATTGTGAGTGACTTTCAAGTCATATTTTAACAAATTTCCTAATCACTTACCACCATCTACTGGCAACCAAGCGTAAAGGTACCATTTTCGAATGGTCTACATCTAACACTTCAGGTGAATATACCTATCTTTTTATGCGGTTGCACTGTGTAAAGCATGCATACTTAGACCTGCTAGTTGATCATTCTGACAATAAGATTTTACTTAAACATTCACGTTACAAATTTGTTCGCACCATCCCACACACACACACACACAGGTGAAGAAACATGGGCGATGTCATCCATACCAAAAACAGACTGTTGTGATGATTGAAGACAAAAGCAAATGGCATGCACCTAATCATTTGTGAAAAAGTTTAGGCGGAGGCTTCTGTGGCACAATTGGTTATTCCCGATTAGTCAGATGGCAGTCCAGAACGAAGGTGATAACAAAAATCAGAGACTTTTTAATGATAAAACACAAGTTAAAAAGATCTATAAGCACCAAGGATTATTGAGTAAGGTTTAGGAGTTTAGATTGTGTTAAGTTGTACATATCCGGTCGCAGATTTCTTATTCGGATAGGCTCTAATGTTGACCCATTTGAAAAGAAAACATTAGATTTGAGTTCGTGTCGCACTAGAACCTATCAGTATTGAATATCTTCATCCAAGACAGGATTTGCCTACCGCACTTTGTGATTGTCAGAATGATGTGTTAATGTTGATGCCAGTAACCGCACAATGGGCCTGATGAAATAATCACGTTCAAACGCTCAAATATAATCTCGGTCACTTTGACAGAAAACTAACCAAAATCGTTTCGTCTAGCCCGATCGATACCATCGGTGACTGGAACTTCACAGCTAGCTTGAACTAACATACTTCATTGACCCAACTGAACATTATTTCAATTAGTGGATGAAGGAGTTAGACTGTTTGGAAATTCGGTTCGGACGAGGAAATGGATTGCTGATGATCTGTAATAAAAACAAACCTCAACTGTAACGCTTCCTTCCGAAATGGGCTCGCCGAAAGGCTTAGCTGAATGCAAAGGCTATAATCAAGTATGGGTGACGTTCAACTTAAAATATAAAGAGGTTAATGCAAACCGAAATCAAGGATAAGGTGTGTGCAGCGGAAGTAATTCAAACAAAGGGTAGGAGTCAGTTGTAACGTTTTGCACACTATTTTCTATTTCAAAATTCTGATTGTTATTCACACTTTTCACTTGCCTCAACTTCACGTATACAGTCAACGTTTAAACCAACTTAATCGAACTAATCGATAATCAGTAAATACAACTCACTCACTTCTCGGTTCGCGAGCCTTGCGTTCTCTCTGCGTTCGGGTCGCTGGTGCACTGAATTTTGGAGAGTTAGAAGCTAACGGAATCAAGCGACTATTGCGGCAAAGTTCCTTATTTATCTGTCACTGGAATTACCTCAGTTGTTGACCTCCAAGATTAATTAGGAACGACACGACGGATTGTATCTGTTGGATACTGCATTTGATGTAGTGGAATTCTAAATCAAAGCACTTTAACGAACTATTGTGAGTCAATCGTTTCCATTTTTATCACCTTTTTGATCTCGTGTTCATACATGAATTTTGTATAGTGTTTAGATCCACTACACAGTAAATTCTGTATGACAGAACAAAGTGTGAACGACTTTACTCACTGACTAGGGGGGGAAATCTATCAGGGAACGGAAATGTAAAAAACTGGAAGAAAGAGGCGGCAACAAGCCAGCAGAACCCAGATCTTCTGACAGAAGGACCTAGTGATTAAAAAACAACAATGTGTTGGTTTGTGTAAGTACTAAAGCGTTGGTCATCGCCATGTTGAAAGCCTGCTATTGGTGCGTTAAAGACATATCGATTTGAGGCAGTCAACGTAATCGCGATCGAGATGTTCAAAGTACCACAAGATCACGCGATTGCGACTTACTCGCCGGTAGTTCCCTTGTCCATGAAGTGTTTGAATTGACGGTCGCTGATAAATCGTCGCTAACCTTTTCGGGCTCTAGTGCAAATCATGTTTTTCCAGGTTGCCTCGTCTAATGTTGTGTCCTTCCATGGATTAAATACAGCCTGACAAAGGGGAACAGACGACAGCATTCCTTCCTGTATTAACTGGTCACAGTGACCGAAGTCACAGGAAACCTGTGCAAGTCGACTATTATACGTGGCTCGGGCTGAACAACTTGTGGTTCCACCCACACACCCGTAAAGCTGGGAAAATAGGCCTGTGAGTTCTGCATGTGAGGGTTTTTGTGATCAAGTTTGTCAATGCCGATTAGCCAGATGACAGGGTAGTATGAAAGTGAAACTCTCTCAAAAAGAACATTCCCCAATGAAAAGTTCTACGATAGAACGAAACATAATATAGGGAAAGAGGAATATGTGTATGGTGGTAGATACTGATGCATTCTATTTGTACGATTGAAAAACAAAATGATCGACAAATTAAAGAGGACCTTTAAGATAAATTACACCAGTGAGGCCGGAGTGGAGAAAAGGTGGAAAGTCACCATGACACAGGTTTTTGAAAAGGAGCTTTAGTGGTTTACCAAGTGGCAAAGGTCGTTGGCTGCACTCATGGTTGACGGCATCCATTTTGGATTAGCCTGTCACAGTGATCGAAGCCAAAAGATGCCTGCGTGTAACCATCATCACAGGTGGCTTGTGCTGAACTACTTATGATTCCACTCTCACACCACGCATCAGGTGTAAACCCGAAGGAATATGACCAGGAAGCATGTGAGCGAGGTCTTTGTATCCAATGATGGTTAACCAAATGATTGTCTAGCACGAAGGTAGAACCTTTATCTCTCGGAAAATAAGTAGATAAACTCCGGGGAGAAGAATGTTGAAAATATATTGCAAGAAGTAGTTCAGTATAGAATTACGTGTTAACGCACTCTGGTAAGGACAAGAGGTAGATACAAATTTCAAGGTTGTCTGGAGGAAAAATCAGACAAAACATCCACCATACAGTATACCAGCGAAGCTGAAGGGATGTAAAGGTACAAGGCCATGGAGATCGAGGTTTCTGAAAGTGAGAGCCTGTGAACCGCCAAATGACAGTGGTCGTTAGTCAGTGCGAACGGAAAAAACGCATATAACTCATACAACCTACTTAAGCCTAAAGTACTCGTTGTCTGTCCAACGACGGTGTACTATGAGTACGCTGACGACCTACTCATCCGAGGCCACATTCATCGTAAAGCCATACAGCCAGGTCGGCACCGCCTATAGCAGCAACGGTTCCCTTACGTATCGTGCATACACTTATATATACATATACACAGATATGCAAACTCACATGTATACCCGTATGCGTACATTATTTACTCCTGTTCCTATCCCCAAGGTGCCCACTACTGTCTGCTACATGGACTGTACTCCCAGTTGTGTTTTGGATCAGCATGGTTGTACTGTACCTACGGTAATTTCCAAGGTGATTGAAGACTGCAAATACGATCGAGTCAGTCCGAACCGGGTCCTTGTCAACTACGTCATCAATTTGGAAGCCTTAGATAATACAGGTCAATGGAATTGCGACTATCGAGGTCAGCGTGCCTCAAGACCACTGGAATTGAGAGCGGCCGAACGTCGTCCCCATCTGACAACAACCACCCAGTTAGATGTGTCATCGCCTCCATCTGAACAGAAAGTCATGAACAGAACAAATTCATCAATCGCAAATTCGAAGTCTGACAACGGATCGGAACACATTCTGGGTGTAAATCGAAAAGGCAGCAGAAAAAGTGAGAAACATGTTTTTAAAATACTCTCAAACTTGATATGGAAGTACCATTCCCGATATGAATATCATTCTCATTCCAAAGTTCGCAATAACTAACAATTTGGATATTTGTAAAGTAGTATTTACATGTGATGGTAACCATAACCGCAATCACAATGATAACCTACGATAGATGATTACTTTTCCCAAGCTCGGCACATTACGCAAGAAATAAGCAAACGTGTAACACTCTAAGGTGCTTCACCACTGTCGATCGGATCGATAGCACGCGATTGATTTTCCATTTAAGTAATAAATTCTTTTACTATGAAAAATCGTGATGTTTACTTTCGTTCTGACTACTAGCAGTTGTCATATTTATTTAATGCGTCGTTCTCTAATTCGGTCTGCTCACGTACACATATAGCACTTTAACCAGTTACATACGGTTAACATCGTTGCCTCAACAAATGTGAGTGGACTCAGGGAAACTTTGAAGAAAAAAGTATAGAAAATGAAACAATTAACGGACAGAGAGCAAAGTTAATTTGGAAAATCAAAATGGCACACAACACAAACACCGTTGATTCTCAACCGTTTGCTATAGTCGTTAGCATTATTAGATAAGGATGTTTGTTATCTAAGACTGGAAGCCGGTGAGTAACACGCCGGTTCATGCACCCGTTGGATGATATCGGATCATCCAGAATGAACAACGCATCTCACGGATTTTTTCAACCAACGATAGTCATGTAAATCGGCTAAATCCTGAATGCAGCTAGTTGCCAACTTTACAAAAGGTATGTACACAACGATGTAGTCTCAAGATTTGCCACTTTCCTAGGCGAGCAACCAATGACTCACCGTCTCCGTTGTGGTACCGGACGCCAACTTTCTTTAAAGTAATTTAGAGAATATGAAGCACTCACTGAAAGAAGGCAATGAGTTGGTCTTATTGTGCGAGACAGAGTTGTGTTGTCTGACACCACCTTGAAATGTAAGCACGAGGCCTAGTCCACCTTCACATGTATGAAACCGTGTAAACCATCAGGCGTCATTTACTATCACAATAAAAGCCATACACTTCAAATTTGTTCAATCAAGAATAGCAACTCTGTTTTCTGACCGTTTATATATGATTTTTTATTGTTTTAAAATAACTAACTGTTTCATAGTTTACGAATATAATTGTGTTTATTACTAAAAGACTGGATATGTGGGACAGAAAGACCACAAAGGTTTCATTCAGTTCTGTTCATTTAGTTACTCATGAAAGTTCCATAAATTTTACCAAGCTGGGGTATTCACGTTCTCAACCAACCTCTTAACGAATCACAACTTCTTGAGATACGTTTGTCTGGTTACCCAATGTACTTTCACACTGGTAATGAACGGGGGGAAGATAAATGGTTAACAAGTATGATATCAATATCATATAGTACGAGAGGGAGTCAAAAAGTAATGCCATTTTATTTCGGACAAGTATAATTACCAACACAGGAACATGTATTATACATCAAAATAGAGCTAGTCCTCTGTGGACCACATCCCTACTTCTCAACATAGTCACCGTTACGCTCAATAGCAACGTTCCACCTTTGAATGAGCGCATGTATCCCTGCCTCGTAAAATTTTGTTGTCTGTTCTTTGAGCCACTTCTTCACTGTGGTTTTCACTTCCTCGTCACTGGAATAATGTTTGCCTCTCAAACCCTGTTTCATGGGGCTGAAGAGGTGATAATCTGAAGGCGCTAAATCTGGTGAGTATGGAGGATGCCGTAAAGTTGTCCACCCGAATGAGGCGATTGTCTCCCTTGTCTTGTGGTTTGTGTGGGGTCGAGCAATGTCTTGAAGAAGGAGGACTTTGCGGATTGGCAAATCGGGTCTCACTCGTTGGGTTCTTGCTCTGAGCCTCGTCAGGGTCTCGATGTAGGCGTCAGAGTTTATTGTTTCTCCTCTAGGCAAGAAATCAAGCAGAATGACACCTTGAGCATCTCAAAAGACAGTCGCCATGATTTTTCCAGCTGACTTTTGCGTCTTGAACTTTTTTGGTTGCGGCGATGATGAGTGGCGCCATTCCATTGACTGCCTCTTTGATTCCGGTTCATAATGATGAACCTATGTTCCATCACCTGTTACGAGCCTTTGAAAGAAGGTGTTGTCTCTATTACTTTGTTCAAGAAGTTCAGTGCAGGCAGTGACCCTGTCAGCCTTGCGTTCGGTAGTCAGCTCCCTCGGTACCCAGCGGGCACACACTTTTGAAAAGCCAAGTGACTGGACTATGTTGTAAGTACTTCCATGGCTCACTCCAAGGTTTTCTGCTAAATCATCAAGAGTTATACGCCTGTCTTCTTTGATCAGAGCATCTGCTTTCGCTTTAGTGACAGGATTGACAGACGCGGATGGACGGCCAGAACGGGGTTTATCGGCTACGCTCATAGTTCCCACCTTTTCATCCTTCAAACGACGAACCCACCTGCATACATTGCTATAATCTACAGTATTGTCCTCAAACACATTTGTTAATCGTCTGTGAATGTTCATGGGGGTTTCCCCCTCAGCAACAAGGAATTCAATCACTGCTCTATGTTTTTGACGCAACTCTACGGGGGCAGCCATTTTGATTTTTCCTTGTGAGTCTAAAAACATGAAAAGTAAGAAACAAACCATTACATAACGTAAATGATATAATCATTTATAACTGGGAAAAAATTCAGGTAATTTTATGAAAAACTTCACCAGAATTAAAAACATTGGCATTACTTTTTGACTTCCCCTCGTATAATTATGTACAAAGCACATATTCTGAAGTTACACACACGCTTCCATCATTCCTATGTCAATGTTAACAAAAGTTTCTTTAAAATTGAAAACCAGCTTCAATAATTTCAATTTTCTCGTCTAAATGTTTGGTTATTTTAATGACTTTCCTGATACCAGATTTTTGTACAGATTTAATCAGACTGTGACTGAACTGTAATGAGAAGAACGTAAAATGGAACATTCTGATAATCACGATTTCTTTTTCTTATTTCGGTTTTGATCTCTAGAAGACTCGAAAATGTTGCGTCACAAAGACAACTTGTAAAAAAATGGCAGTAAGAATTTCCTGCTTTTTTATTAAGGTAGGGTAAATTTTTTCAGAAAGAGGACAAAATAGAATCGGAAACAGGCTTTGCATGTTGTATTTCTCAAACACATTGCGTCCAATCAGGTACACACTATAGCCTGCGGGTTTATATAGCAAAAGATCTGCGAGGCAAAATGATCAATTCAGTGATCACATGTGTGCATATCAGTACACATGTTTTTGTACTGACGAACAAGTTTTTCGTAAGCATAAGGGTAATTTTCATTTGGTAACGGCTACCACCTCCGTGAACCAGAAAAGCCTTTGAATTTTGTTAACCAATGTATGTAAAAGACTTTCCCAAAGTCTGACTGAGCTTAGTAAATCAATAAGTGTCAAGCGATCGGCAACGCTGGTTCCCAGTAGTACGTTCATCTACAGTCATGCTCCCATAAGACCTCTCCAGTTACGTATATCTTGGCTTGACCTGCAAATATGCAGTTGATTGCCGCCCACATTCATCACATTCGTCCGTTGACGCTGAGGAGGTTACATTCGGTGCTGGAAACTATTATCTCGAACAACAATATGACAGGGAGAAAAGCTCTTGCTGAGCAATCGATCGTTTATCATCAGACAAGAACATGAGTTACTTGGGTGGATGAGACTAGGATAATGAGGGGGTCAACGAATGGCGGTTAGTGGAAGACCAACAAGAGCCACAGTTGCAAGTAGAATCTACACATAACTGGTGGTCAATGTGCCCTTCTTTAAGATGGAAGCATGCCGACAACGGATGCTATGCTTGTTGAATGAAGTGCACAAACAATCCAGTTGGCATTCTGGACGTGGTTTTCAACAAAGCATTATGTAATTCTGACGTCGAGGTGATGCTCAGTGAACCACCCATTCTGGCTGGTTCCGTATTTGTTACCGCTTAGTATCATCAAAGGACTTTGAGCTAGTGTAAAATGTAACATAAAGCAGCATGTGAGAGAGTGCAAGTAGGAAAATTAGTATGAGGACCTTACAACAACCCTCATATAAATGAAGTAACGAATGACTGTCCTGGGGACTGTTGCCGAAAACGCAGTGTCTCATTCTGAATATTGCAAGAAAATGCTGGTGCTATAGTGTTTCATGCTGTAAATATTTAGAAACATTGATTGTAAAATGCGGTTCTCTGCTTGTTGTATTAATGACAAAGATCGTTTCGATAAACGCAATTCTAACATCTATGGGGAGTACACACCAGTATGTAGAGTCTCGATACCCGGCTTGCCGATCCGCCAAAGCCCGAGTTTCTAGGAAAACAAGTCAGTCATGTCCGACTGGCATTTCTGCATGCGTCAGTCCGGGTCGAGTTTTAGCTTGTCCAGGCCGGGCGGTTGGAAAGACCAGACATTTCAACTAAGCAACATGGCAGAATTTTCTCACTACGGGTGGTAAACAGGTATGGCTTCTCACCCTCGGAGTTAAGTAGAAGCAGGCCTTTCCAGTTTCTGTTTCACTAGGACATCCTTGCTCCTTTGGTAACCACGGTTCACACCGGAACCACAACCACCGAGTATCCAATGGAGATGCAGTCAAACACCAGTCGCAACTGGGTTGGGAACTTAAACAGAACCAAGACGATCTGCAGTTGATTTGTGGAAAACAACTCACAAAACGTAGAGATGAGTAAAAAATCGACTGACACTTATTACCGTGAGGTAGGGAGTTGGAAATGTTGGCGCCTTTCGATGGAACTTCTCAACTCAATATCTCATGTCTGATCTTTTCATCGCGTGGATTTGCCTGATCGCCGGTCAGCGGGTTGAACCGACGACATTCATGTTTACCCATTCAAATGGTCTTTGTTTATGATTGCATCGTGTGATATTGGTATGTGGATCAGAATACTTCAGATTTCTCACATTATCTTGCAGACTCATGCAAAGTTCTAATCAGCAATTGACCATTATCCTACGGTAATTATTTTTTGTTTGCCCTTCAAACTGCTGCACTAGAAAGCGGTTCGGAAACCAAATTACGCTTGTCCGATCGAGTCAAAGACGAAGTTAACATCTCCATGTTTACAATACAGTCCAGAATAAACGCCTCAGCCTTCAGTTTCAAAAGTAAGTTATTTCGACGTGTTATAAAAATTAACTTTTTAATTCTGACTTCACCAACTGAAAAATACTTGTGATAAATACAGTATGTCACATGGTCGATCCAGTAGTATTCGGATTGAACAGTGATCGCTAAACACGGAATTGTAGTGGAAAAATGGATTACAACAAGACTCAATACGAAATAACGAGCGAAGTCAAGGATAGGACTTGTTTGAAACAGACTATTTTCACGAAACATCCGATGTTACCGGGAAAAAACTAACGTTCCTGGTGTAGTTGTTGTTGCAGAGTAATGAAGCTGAAATACAACCCAACAACGAAACGTTGTAGAAAACGGCCAACCATCGGTATTGTAGGAAAATACCAACACGGGCACGCAGTAGGGTTTATTCGAAAGTGTATTGCATCCATTCTGAATTAAGTCAGGTAATTGTGTATAATGCGGCTTGAAGTAACAATTACGCATGACTAGCAAAATGAAGTGAAAATGAAATGCGATCCGTGAAAACACACACAATCACCTGTACAGCGCACTTTTTTCACACGGTCGGGGTCACGAGCCTAGCCAGGCATGCACTTTTCATGTGAATACTTACGACAATTGGACCGTATTAGAATGTACTATCCCATTTTTAAGCGGGACTCCGTTCACGATATTGGTCTACCGTTTGCTCCTACAAATTAGTCTCAGAGTCTTGGTGTAAGGAACAACTAAAGTACAAACTCAGTAACAGTTTATAATTTATTGATCACCGATTCCAGAACTTTGCTGTATAGAAGACAATGATAGAAACACTCCTTGCATTTGTATTCTATTTGAGGATGACTGGTAGCTTGAATTGCCCTGAATAGCAACTCAATAATGTTGCATCATGGAACTAGTAGTTGCTGTGACCCGGCCAAATACACGCAATCAGAACAGGACGCGAGAACGTACACTGATTTATGCCATTCGGCACGGGACCTAAATGAATGTGCCATGTTAACCATAGATGTGATCAGTCAGACAGCAGAAGCGTATTGATTCAATGCGACCAGACTGCTAACCTTCAGTAACACGAATAAACGTAAATAGGTGATTCAATAAAAGTACACAAGCCATCTGCAACAGTAGGGATTCGGTTGTAACAGTAGTTTTGTATGATACAGGACGTTGTTAATGTGTGGAATGGCGCGAATCAAAAATGGCAAGTTACTCACGGAAACCGGTAGGATGGTCTCAACTCGAAAACGATCATAAACTGAAAGGGACTGCTGGAAAGTTTTGTGTGTATTGTGTGGGACGTGTTAACTAAAATGATTGGCGCTGCACTATTGATAACGGGTGTAAAGACACGTCAACCCTGTAAAATAATGCTTACGTTGTAACAGATGTCTAGCAATAACCAACCTCGTTGGTCAAGAGTCGTTTGTGGTCACAACAGTAATACCCTAACAGCAGTTGGTAGTAGTGGCATACTACATATTTCATTTGAAGGTCTCAATATTAAAATTAGTTGCAGCGAAAATGTCGAGATATTCATTTAGTCCTGTTTTCATAAGTATAATTTTGAAAACAGTATCAACCATGAACTATGAAATCCCAAATATGTTTCATCTGGGAACCTTGCCAGAGCAGCATAAACCATGCGACATGACGAACTGGCAATTACGCACGCACTGATGATATGTATCATGCGAACCAGCTCTCGATGACATTGAATAAACAGTTGTCTAGAGCAATAATTGTTGTTGACGTCTAAAACTTTTTCTGCTCCCGAATGTAGAATGCGATACAGCAAAACACAATAAATGGAAAGCTATTAGGCGGACAGATTAATTACTGCCTGTTAGCTGTCACAAAACTTTCACTTTGCAAACAGAGAAGTTGTAGGTTTAAATCTATTTAACACGTCGGTTCCTAATAGTCCCTGTGAGGCACAAATATTTTGATTCTACGGTTTTCTGTCAAACAAGTATTCCACATGTACACACTCATGTGTTCATAGTTTCGCACTAGGGAGAGAAAGTACAAAACTTATTCATTCTTGAATCTGTGTTACTCGGAAAAGTAAATGTACTCGATGGTCCAATAATATAAGTTGAGCTCTCGCTATTGATCGCAATTGTCGAATTTCCATCGACTTTTCAGCCAGCTTCTTCCCAAAGGAAGCAATAGATTCGGGTTTTGCTCTTGTTAGAGCTTGTCAGTAGCTTATATCCTTGCCACGGTCGGGGCTGGAACTCCGGCCACACTTTCACTAGGCAACCGCCTCGTCCACTGCGCTAGTAATCCGACGTTAGAAGCGGCTGAATTATCATATTCATATACTAAGCCACACCCGCTTGTGAGTACTGTTCAGACCGCCCGATCGCCTCGAAAAATGACGAAGTAACTGTCCTGTTAACTCTTATCGATGACCCCTTGTCTAGGACTTCACGCTAAGTTAAAACCACGGAAACCATTAACTTGTTAAGTATTAACGGATTTGAGCGAATATAAGTGGAAAATCACTCACAACCGACTGCAGCTGTCGTATTCTCATTGACTGTTCGGCCGGATCCTTTCATTAATGAGAAGAAGTTGAATATGAGGAACACTAAGATGTAACGTTCCAACACACTTAAATCGCATGACGACACAACAAATAGATGCACGTCCGGTGACTTGTGACAGTGCGGCGTGCAGATGGACAAAAGAACTGTGGCGTTGGATTTCTCTTGTGTTTGTGTGCGTGTGTATGTAGATGCAGTAGAGTTGTGAACATCTCAGGCAAGTAAGCCGTAACCACAGCCTCAGCCAGTATGTACCAGGATGGGTAGATCTTAACTGCGAAGAAGTTCTGCTTAAACCTTAAACTGCCAATGTGAAACTCAATTTTTAGATAATTGCCCCTTAATGGTTCATTCCCGGTTGACAGGAGGTGGTTGGATGATAAGTGAACAGGTGCTTGCAGAATTCTGTATGTTAACAGTTAATCTCATCTCGGTAGTCGGTAGTACGCTGAGAATTTTTCGGATATTGTAAGCCTTTCGGGGATAAGCTTTCATCGCGAGCCTTGCGACTCTCTCAAGGCTCGGCCTGAGGACATATGCAATCAGCGTCAAAGTTTTTTAGATACGAGTTAAAGGTCTAGATATCCTTTTAGCCGTATGAGGCCATACAATGGAGGCATGGAGGTAAAATCGCTTACGGACTTCTCCAGAAAGGCTCAATCATCTGCGGTTTCTTCAACACGGCTGTACAGTTTGTGGACAGACATAACTCGTCTGATGTAAATATTCCGAACGCTTTCATGCAGGAGATTATCTCAGATTTGTGATCACTCAGACGGCACACGACAAAGATCTGTGGGTGGATTTACATTGCCGAGCACTCAACGGCACTGGATGGTACGTGGTTAAATACTGATAATTGATGAGTAGTCGGGGATTTGTTTTATTTCAATTTGAACATCACCCACAATTGATCACAGCTGTCGCATTCCCATAAACTATCCAGTCGACCCTTTTCGAAAAGAAGTACTAGACTCGAGTTTCGCTCTCATTAGAGCAGCCCGTCAGTAGTGTATATCATCGCCACTGCCGGGACTTGAGCCACGGACACGCTGTTCACGAGGCAATCATGTTTACCACTGCGCCATTTACCTCACGTTAGGCACCACCGCATTATC